>CM068380.1:75125950-75523450 GCA_034770075.1 Aralia elata
AGCACAAATTTAGCTGCAACTGAAGAACTTTGAAACTGAGTTCCCAATTATGTTTTGGCTGAGAATCATTAAAATAAAGTTATACCAGGAAAGTATCAAGTTATGGCCATCAGTTAGTATCTAACTATACAATTGAGCAACATTTTAGGACATGCTAGTGGTGACCTAGCCGCTAAGTGGTTCAGATCTTTCATTTTTTCTCTTACTCTTTACCTGTTCATTTTTGTTTGCAGTTGTCTACATTTTTGTTAAATTTCAATTATTTTTTATATTTAAATGCATGCAGGGATTTGTCATTGTGTTTGCACTCCTTGTCACAGCTTCGTTGCAATTCCTCTTCGATGGGAAACCACCTTCATTGTATCACCTTATGGCTCTTCCAATCGTGATGACCAGCATTTCAGTATACCAAAAGTACCCATATCGCATTAAGAAGAAGGAAACCTGAACTTCGATTCCCACTGTAGGAGACGGACTACATTTGCCCCCACTAATACAGTTATCATTGTTCAACTTCATACCGACTCTTTGTAGATGGGGCAGAGTTACTGGATTTCAATTAGAAGTATACACTCACCTGCTAATTTAGGAAATCAAGAAGGCATCCTCCTCTTTCTTTCATCAGTTCCATTCAGATTTCAATTGTATATTTATTTGGTTCATGATTTCTTAGTTCAGTAAAAGCATGTATGATGAACAGAAGTGTATCTTACAACCTGAGCAACAGCAACACTGTTTTAATCGGTGTAGAGTGCTGACCTTATAGTTTAAAAAGCAGGAAGAGTATGACTGAGAGTTAAAAAAAAAACCCATGAATTTGCAGATGGATGCTATTTTAATGGTGTGGTCTAGTCTCAACTGATATCACAATACCCAATTAGGGCGAATGTTAGTTTTACGAGTGTGGTTGGTTGTGAAAATATTGAATATACTCGTACTTGAGATTTGAGGAGTATATCTGCATGCACAAATGTATATATTTGAACTTTTTGATACCCAGGAACTATGCAAAAAGATGAAAGCGAAAATAAAATTACAAGAAAACATTATTAAGGAATTTTTTTAATCAAATATCTAAGATAAAATCATTGATTCATATGCAAAAATAAACTTGCATGTGATTGTTTAATTATGTTACGAGAGTATTCAACCCTTCCTTATTACGCTAATAAAAAGGAGTTTTTTTTGGGTGTATCCATCTCCACTTAAACCCATCCCACTCATAAAACCCCCAGATATTTGCATTTTGGATGATTTGGCATTTAAATCTCAAAGAAAATCATTGCAAGATCACTAAGAAAGAAAATGGGGAGTAGATTGGGAAGAAGAGTAGTGAACTTCGCTAACCTACCCATTAAGCTTCTCATGCCTTCTTCTTTCTCCAACATCACTGAAATTGCCCTCAAAACCATCCCCTCTGCTTCCAAGGTAACACCAATTCCTACTTACAAACATATCTATACATATTTCTCTGTAATGCAGATATACATAATCTCAAAAACAATTTAATTTAATTCTTCTGTTTGATTTTTCAATTGAAGATTGAAATTAAGAGGGTACTGGAATCCCTCTATGGTTTCGAAGTCGAAAAGGTCCAAACTTTAAACATGGACGGGAAGAAGAAGAAGAGGGGCGGACTCTTAATTGCCAAACCCGATTACAAAAAGGCCTATGTTACCCTTAAGTATCCGTTATCCATATCCCCTGACCTCTACCCGATCCGTTTAATTGAGGAAGATAAGAAAAGCTTGAACAAGCAATCCAAGTCGAGTTTCGTGGAGGGCGATGAAGCCAAGAAAAAGTCGCATTGGCTCGACGGCAATGCCAAGCCGGAAACAAGTTCCGGCCGCTGGCGCGGCAGAGATCGTGGTGGCAGCCAGGGAGGTGGTGGTGGAAGAGATGGTAAAGCTAGTCAGGGCGGTGGTGGCGGTGCGCAGCTGAAGTTTCCATGGAGCAGTATGAGGCCTTCATCTAGGTAGTTTTGTTTTTCTGTTTGACTTATTGGTATCTAGGTGTTTGATGAATTGTCTGGCTGGCTGAGTTTATGATAATAAGGATAAGATTATGTTCTTTGAGAAATGTTAATCAGTTAGTTTGTTGGAGATTTATTTGCGTTGCATGAATGTGGAAGTGACTAATGTTTAGTGCTTTAATTGTGATGGTGGTAAGTTAGAACTGTTTGAGAATTGAGCGGAACTATATTGTTAGGATAATTCAGTCCTTCATAGGAAAGGAAATCCAAAACATGCATGCACCCAATCGGCTAATCCTATCTACAAATCACAACAGATGAGTATAAAATGCTTGATTTTCTCCTTCTTCGAAGCCATACATTTTTTCCCCTTATTTTGAATTCTAAAATTTCGTTACTGGAATCTTTTGATATATGCTAGGTATATAAAGTCCTGATTTTAATTTTTTTTCAATTTTTCTCCTCAATCTGGGTCACTTATCTTGTAATTGCTCTCCTCAATCTCCCTTACATGTGTGTATCTACATATATATATATATGACAGTTGATCTTTCTTTTCTACCCCATGCTAAGTAATTTTTGTGCTGGTGCGGGCCGTTCATGCCTTTGGAATATATATATATCTTGGTAAGGGATGATTTTCAGATTTCATATGCTCACCCCTAATATTTATAAAATGAGCATTAGTAAAAAAAAATTTTATTGAGAATAGGAAATGTATTTAGCATGTCTTTAAACTCGCACCACAAACACTCAACCCCCCTCCCTGACTTTGTTTTCCGGATGGAGGGAGTAGTTTAATTTGTATAGTTTCAGCTGATGGATTGCCTTCGACCGGCGCGAACTTTGTAATTAGCAGGGGTTTCTCTCTGCTGTCCTTCCCCAGTTTCTTCAACATCTGTTTTTTTGTGGAAAAGAGAAGAGTTTCTTATCTTTCTCCATCTAAAAGTCCAATTTGGTAAACTCCTTTGCTTGTTATTTAGCTTGTCATAATCTTGTTGCAGTTCAGAGTAGTCTTTCTGCAGCTCTGCCATTTGCAACTTTACCTTCTCCAGTTCTACTTTGAGAGTTGTGATCTCCGACTTTGTAGACAACCAACTATGGTCCTCCTCTGAGGTATCACCTTGCTCCTTTCCTTGCATTACTGCCCTGATCTTTACTTGTTCCGCAAACAATACCTACTAGCATAATGGGATAAAATAATCCGAGTAGGAATAAATTAGTACAAATAGTTCTATCCCGCCCATCATTTTGCAAACAAACGTAGCCTGAATTCATTCGCAGTATGGAACTTTAATCTAAGATTTTGTGTACAGTTGATTCTAGTCCAGAATCACGTACAAACATTACCTGAATCACACTTCTTAGGGGCAATCGATCATTTTGTGCAGCATGCATGCATGCGTCAAGTGATAGTTTCTCGCAGTTCATGACTTTGCACAGTCTTCTTTGTTCGTGTTCTGATAGCGAAGGATGAGTCTATAAGAAGATCAGAAAATTAGTCTTCATAAATTTTACCTGATAGAACCTAGCCAAAAATAAATATAAAAAAAAAGTTCAAAGGAAAAAACTTTTTTCCCCTTCCTCCGGTTGATAAGATACCTTATAGCAAAGACTTAAAATAGTAGGTAATGAAGAATTTTATAATTGACCTTGAGATAAATATCAATAGCTCTGTAGAGGCCATCATCACATGTCCGAGCATTTTCTGGCAAGGTTTCAGCTAAAACCTGAAACTTAGTCACAGAGAGATTGGGGTCTCTTGCAATCTCTGCTAGGTAGTTGTCCAAGAGCTTACTAATGAATGGTTTGGCTGGTTTCTGTTGTTGTTGTTGTTGCTGCTGCTGCTGCTGCTCATGCATCAGGAAGTATTCCAGAATCCTTTGCACTGCGTCTATGTTGTGCATCGTGTGTTCTTCTGTTAAACTAGGATAGCTGTTGATAGGAATTGATAAGAATGTCAGTGAAACCTAATTTAAGGGACTTACTCATTAACTATTGAAACTATATCTTTAGTAGATGACTGCAAAATACTCACTTCACGGGCATCCCTTGATCCCCAATTGTATAAGTAGGAATTAGAAGATCATTTACGTTGGCATTTTCAAGGACCATCCCAACTCTTTTCTCAAGCTCAAAAATAAGAGCTGGTGACACTGAATAAACTGTAGCCATCTTTAGCATCCTCAACAAGAACTTACAGGAAACAGCTTCATTCTGAAGCGGCAGTATGCTAACTAGGCTTTCTATAATTGTTCTTTGTTCTTTGTGATGTCCGGCGCCCCCTTCGTGCTTTGTACCACTTGATATACTCCATTGCAGCTCATTTTTTCCACAACCATATCTTCGTACTCCTTCAATTTCTACGTCCATGCCCGGCAGCCATTTCTCTGCATATTGCATGATACATGAACCTATACTCTCTGGTTTCAAACCTTTTGCCCTAAGTGCTGTTATAATCCTCATGAAATGGTCAATGCGTAGAGTAGCCACATCGTCAAACCACCAGTTTTCTTCATTAACAATATATCCTGTGGTTGAATTTTCTTGGGAAGCCTTCGAAGCAATAGAGTCGCAACATCTTCGCACAATTTGAACATTTTGAGCCCATGGAGACAGAGTTTCACAAGATTTTAGGACAGTAATGGAGTCTTTCCATGAAGAAAGGACTACAAATGTGAGAAAAGCTTCTGTCTTAGATATGAGGTTTCCATCTTCCAGTTCTTCTGTCATCTCCAGATATTCTGCTGCACATCTGAGTACAGCTACATTGTTTGGGTTCAAGCCTATTGGGAGTCCATAACAGAATTTCAAAATGGTTTCAAAAGTGTCTGATCCACCTGGGAAGTTTTCAAGCTTGAGGTCATAACCTAAATTTGAGTTTGGAGGCTGTAATTCAATTCGACTCATGTAGCCACATCTTGAAATCAGTGGATACTGTTTTCAGGAGAAATAGATGGCACATAATTAGAACAAAATATTTAAGACAAAGCGAGAAGTAAGACGCATCTCAAGATTTCCTAGTAAGGAAAAAAAATAGTGCATATAGTAGATAGTATGTGTGTGTATATCAGATCTATTATACATAAATATAGGAAAGCTCTTGCTTCATAATTTTCCTATATTTCCTTCCTATTATATCAAACATGATAGAAAGACACATTTTCCCTTGGTGGACATTTCATCCCTCCTATCTTTTCATCCTCTTACTAAACTGACCATTACAGTTTGGATTGCCTAATCATGACCTTTTCACAAAATCTTTGACAAGAAAATTTGAAAGAATGTTGCATGTTCTTTTTAGTAGTAGTAAACTAGTTATATCTATAATTGTGTTGTTTCTTTATTGTTTACCTTGTGAACAGAAAAAGTGATGCCTTGTACTTGAATTGATAGATCTGCTGTGATTTGAGAACCGGCAAACCTGCCAAGCGCACCAAATAGTATAGGTTAAGAGAAAATTAAGTGCATAGATATGAATGAAAGAGGAAGTAAGATTTTGAAAAGAAACTGTAGTCAAAATGATTGTCGTGGATGAAGGTGAATTCAATATTTTGCAAAAAACTTGAGCATTATCGAAAAGTGGCAATTTAATTAAGCTTTTAGCAGTAGAATGGTGGGACAGTTGGGAGTCTGGTGCTGTTACCAGGATTTTTCTTTCTTTTCAAAGCTATCTGTTGTTGCAATGATACTGGCAGGAACTACTATACTTTGGTTATGAACTTGATTATTGCCATCGGAATCACTTCCGGGGCTATGTGTCTGTACCATTGGAAACGACTTGTTCATGGTGATTCAGTCTGTTGCTGCCTACTTGTTATGTGAAACTATTTATTTGATAAAGAAGTGTAAAACCAGTGGGGCATAGCTGGAGTTATGTCTGAAAGGTGAGTTTGTGGTAGAAAGAGCAGTGTTGTCAAAGAAGTTGGTAGGGGGATGGCTTCTTAAATTCCATACAAGTTGACTGTCACAAAAACTGGATTTATAGGTAAAGGGACAACTCAGGTGATGTCCACAAGAACAAAAAGAATGTTAATGACAAGTTGAATTCAAACCACGCTAATACCAATTAGACCAGTAGATCATTGTGTGGCTTCGATAAATGCTAGTCTTGTGGCGAAATTATTGTGTAGGGCCAATATGCTGGAAGGCTTCACTTACTCAACACCTAGAAACCTCCTTACTTTCACATTCGGCCATTATATCTTTAGTTCATTCAAATATACACGAGTATTATTTCTTCTTCTTTGGTTCATTATTTGCTTGCTGTGGAACGGTGATCTACACGTGTCTTCTAACTATTTATATGTGAAATTCGGAGGTATTTAAATTAATAATTGTGCTTTACTGAGAATGAGCTCATGCAGTAAATTTTTAGATTTTAGGAGCCTTGTCGTGAAATTTACAGTTTCAAGTGTTTATGCTTGAGAAAATGTTTGAAAGCTGACAGGCGAAAGAGCATCTTCTCTTACGAGCTCAGACTTCTACTTGTAAATACTAGATATATGAACTTGAGATTCAATTCTCAAGTCTTGTGTCGATATCCATATCATTCAGATGAGTAATGTGATGAACTGCAGATCTCAAAGAATATTGTGGATTGTGATGTCTAGATGAAAGCAGTAGATTATTTATTTATTTATTTATTTATTAAAGACATGAAAATTTTCATTGTTTGAGCAATCAAGAAAGCCGTTAGTGTGGAGCTTGACCTGAGCTCATCATTCTTATTCAAACTTTAAACAAACAAAAGATTGTGTTCAAGTTCGACTTATTTAGCCAAGCTTGCTTTTGAAACCGAGCCGAGCTTGAATTGATCTCGATCTTGATCTTGATCTAATCAAGTAGAATATCGACTGGCTCATGAACAGCTTAGCTGCTCATTAGCAGTATTGATTCTAATTGAGTTATATGCTTGGAACCCGTGCTGAAACTCTTTTCTCCGAACAAATCATGAATGTTGAATCTAACATTCTATGCTACGAAGTAATAAAATGAAAATTAGTGTACTTAGTGATCGTTTCAGCGGATAAACTATTTCAATAAGCCGAGAGTTTTTGACTCAAGTGGTACTCTAGGTTTCTTGCTAAGCAAGAGGTCTTAGGTTCAATCCTTAACAGTGGCTAAGGTAGGAGGTGTGTGTCAAATTATCCAAATAAAAAAACTATTCCGATAGTAAAATGGATTTATGTGACAGTTATATCATTTTATCACACCGCCCACTATTATCAACAACTAAACATATATTTGTTAAAAATTACACTTTTTTCATTTCATTTCTTAAATCCAAACGTTGCATCAGATGAGAACAAACAAAATTAAGTTTGAGATTTAAGGGTACGTAGAAACTATAACAAATCCTAGTCCCAAATTGCACCCATCCTCACTTTAAAAAATGTTAGATGCTAGCGAACTTCTGTAAAAAAGACTCCCATAGGCCATAAGGTATGTTTATACTACTATCCAGTACTCTCATCCTGGAAATGTAGCACAAAATACATTTGGAGGTTTTTATCCCAAAAAATATTTACGAGCATCTATCTAACGTTAGATGTAGATCACCATCCTCTCTCTCTCTCTCTCTCTCTCTCTCTATATATATATATATGTAATGACATGAAGCACCTCTGTTTTTTGTCCCGGCCCTTTGAAGTGCTGCAAATTTTACTCGGGACCGAGCCATAAATGGAATCCGAGACCTAGGTACGTAACAGTTCGCAATTGCAAATTAAAGGCATACATGTTATTTATTTTTATTTTTTGCTAAATTTTAAAGGCATACATGTTGCTGCTTAATTTAAAATGTTTGCTATATAAATAATGTGATTTATAATTATTCAAGCCTAGCTTTGAGCTCAAAAGTGAGCACATGGTGAAAAGTTTAGTATACTTGAAGTATCATAAAAGTTGTTCTTTTGCCTTGACTTTCATGGAAATTAAGATCATATAGCCTTGTGAACTCAAAGAGTTTCCTGCAGGTTAAGATTCAATTCTGGTATATTAAACACCTTTGAAGAGGAGGGAATCAAAATATAAATAGAGTATTGATTCATATGATGATGATAAATTTATATCGATATTAAATGTCGACGAATGTAAATACATGAGAAAATATTAAAATTTACACATTATTATTCTATCTTATCGCTTAAAATTTCACGTCAATAAAATTCAAATTTCGTCGTTATATTTGTTATTAAACATATATATCATTTTTCTCTTTCATATGAATGTGATCACCAAAGAGCTAAAAAAAATAAATAAACTGTCCGTCATATTCCCTCTGATCAATATCTGTACTACACTAAATTGTGCTTTCCACATCATCCGTTACAAGGGAATCCTGCCTGCACGTTTGTGTATGCTGTCAATTTAGTCATTTTTTAAGCCTATGTTTGTATTAAAAAGACACTTTCTATATACATGCCAAATGATATCTAGGTGTTTCAGCTTTTTGTCATTTTTTTATGATCTTACTATTACTTAATTTAAAAAAGAAAAAGAAAAAAAAAGCATCTAAGAACTTTGTATTGATAAATCTGAAAAGTAAAAAGGGGTAGAGGAGCTCCTTATCAGATTTTGAAAATGAAATTATTTGAACAATTTTTCTGTTATTTGTTTTCTTTTGACAATTTTTCATAAATGAATTTAAAATTATTTTAACAATTACCATACTTAGATTATTGTATAAGAGTCTTTAATTTTATTTTTTTTTAAAGAAGACTTGAAGAGACAGTTATTCATTTGTATATTTATACTTTTAACATTATTTTGTTTACTCCCTCCGTCCCAAATTAATTGCTTTTCTAGGACTTTTTTAAGTCAAATTGACTATTTTTAAAATTAATAATTAAGCATATATAAATATATTTTTAAAATTATAAAAATTGAAATTAGTAATAAATTGTATATACTTTATTTTGGTTATAATATATTTACCTATATGTTAGCAAAAATAGTAAAAAGATTAGTTTTAAAAATAGTCAATTTGACTTTAAAAAGTCCTAGAAATACAATTAATTTGGGACGAAGGGAATATTTGTTTTAAACTTAATTGGAGATTATTTCGCTCTCATATTTAAAATGAATTAATGGAAGGACTATAATACATTAATACTTTATACATTCAAATGCATTCGAGATCTAAAAGTATAAAATAATACTTCCTCCTATTCGTTTTAAATTATAAGATTATTACTGATTTTTGACAAATTAATTTTAAACATCTTCAAATTCAAAATTAGTATGAATTTATTTAGTTTAATTCAATACAATTATGAATATCATAAATTATTTAAAAAGTATTATTAATTATAAGATTTATTATTTTTAAAACTTAATTGAATCAATATTAATGTTATAATTTGGAACGGAAGAAGTAAATGAATCTTGTTTTATAACTCAAAAGAGTTCTTTTAGACGGACATAAAAATTGAACATTAGTGTATTTAAATTTTACCTATCATTAAGAGTTAAAATACAAATAAATAAAATTTAAATAAATTAATACCTAATTTTTATGTTCACGTAGAGTTTTTGAACTAAAAATTGATTGACATTACTTTTTCCTTTGGCTAAAGTGAATTAAATATTGCACCCAAAAAAAAGTGAATTAAATAAGGAACAGTAAAATCAAAGATATATCCATTATCCTGGTGATTAAATTGGCTAAGCAGTCAGGTGGGCCAGCACATGAATCCATGCAGGGGGCATGAGCGTAATTCTAACTTCAAGAAGGGGCATAAAATGGTGACGCAGGCAAACTTTTTTTTTTTTTTTTCAAATAACGTGTATATATTGCTTGTTTGACCTTGCCGTCTTCGTCGTGTGTGAAGTTTGGCGGGTTCTTCTCCAACGCACTCTACGCCTATATATACATACAATTTTCTATATATATATATATAGCTTGAAAATCAAAGAAGCGTTTTTTTGGCCTAGTTGTTTTCTCTCTCCTCTGAACCATTTCTTTCTCTCTCTCTCCACATATATACAGATTTCAGATCCGATCGTCGACTCATAGCAAAAAGAAGTAATTAAGTAATTAATAAGCATGGCGGTGGTGTCACCTTTGGCCAAGTACAAGCTTGTTTTTTTGGGAGATCAATCCGTCGGTAAAACAAGCATTATCACTCGCTTCATGTACGATAAATTCGACACCACTTATCAGGTAATGATTTTATGATTTCCTTTAATTGAATGCCATTTTTTTTATCTCGTATCCTGTTTTAATTCGGGAGTGTTTATGAGATTCGATTGGAAATTTTAGTTTGAGGAATTAGGGATTATGCAATTGAGATCGTGAAGTTAATTTTGTGTCTTATAAATTCAATCGTTTATACTTTATGTGTTGGTGTAATTGCATACTTGCGTGTATACATAGGTATTGTATCTATATATCTCATTTGATGGTTGTATTGATTGTAGATTATAATTTGGACCATGTTGTGAATATATCCAGTTGAGAACTAGCTTATAGTTAGCTTGCTCGGGCAGAATTTGATCTGTGGCAGTTAGTAGCTTAAAATGCATCATCTTGCTCCATTTTATTGGGGCAGCAATCTCTTATGTGGTATTGATACTATCTCCTTAGGAATATTAGAGTCCATTTCTTAAAAATCAAAGTTTTCAAGAAAAGTTTGACATGAACATAATGATTATTTTTATTTTTGATATAGTTAATGGTCACGGTCGCAACTTAGTCAAATATAATCTGATTGGTATATTAAGGTTGAAAGTAGACTCTCCTTGTGAGATGAATGTGACAGATTGGGTAATTTAGTTTAGCCGGACTTATCTTTTTCATTAGAAAAGTAGAGCTGATTGAACCCAAACCTATGTTACTTGAATCGTGGTTCGATATGATACGTGGAACAAAAAGAGGAACAAGAATGGCAACACCACTTTTTGTGATACGATGTAAGGTAGGAATAGGTTTCTTTAAATCACTTGGGTATGAATATATTTTATTTAGAATGTGGTACACTAGTAAAGAGTTCTTAAAGATATAATTAAAACTAGTTGAAATATAGTTAAAATTGGTTGAATTGTTTCTAATGTAGTCGAAGTTACCTTGACTCAAATGGAGTGTCCCGTTGAATATGGATACTCCTAAATTTATCAATTTTTTACATTAAAATAAAGTGTTCAACACCCATTCCCTTGTCAAATTGTCGAGTGTCAAACACGTGTGGTTCAGGACAAAGTAAAGAGTACATGTAACTATTTATAAATAGTAGTATCAAAACATGTGGATTTTAAAGAAGGCTCTGTCATGTCATCATTTACTGGATATCTACAATTACACAATGAAGAGTACATGTAACATAGAGCATAGTTCTCTATTGTCTTGCACTTCCCTTTATCTCTAATATATCAACTTTTCAATATACTTCTAGTTGTTAATTTATTACATTTGAAGTAATTCAGAATTAAGCTAGAATCATGTCCTAATATTTGGCATTTGAAGTGCAGGCTACCATTGGAATTGATTTCTTGTCAAAAACAATGTACCTTGAAGATCGAACAGTTCGTTTGCAACTTTGGTAGGTTTCTTTTTGAACTTCTCTGTTTAAATACATAAACTACCATACTGAGTTTTAAATGGGACGGAAAAGAAAAGAAAATGACGAACAACGTAAGTTTTCAGTCCAGTAATCCAGTTCTCCTATTTCTGAGTTTTTTAATGAACAAAATAGAAGAAATGGATGGAAAAGTTGGCCACTTTACTTGCCAAAGTTTTCTTTTCAAATATGGACGGATTTGGACAAAAAACTAACACACGCCTGTTATACCCTCTACATACAAACACAATAAATTTAATCTAAATGTAAAACTTATATTTTCTTTCCTTTTCCTATATAAACTCAGTAACAACATGAAAGAAAATCTATAACTTTTATATATATATATATATATTGTTTTTTTTCCTATCATAATTTAAGTTTCATGTTCTTTTCTTTTCTGTTCAGAACTCAAAAAAATAGTGTTAGTGAGATGCTTCCTCATGTACTCAACTCTTTGGAACATTAACTTAGAAATGATAAAATTGTTTAAGAAACACATTCAGAGTTCTTTATAAAATTGTTTTAGAATATTAGGAATATGACCTAATTACTGTAAAATTTTATTATTAATTCGTTAATATGTTAAATAAAACAAAATTAATATTTATATTGGATGTCAGCATTTCTTTTATTGGGGCATAAAATTGATCAATTTTTTTGAGGCTGCTAATGTGTGTTTCATTGATTATCTTTTTGCCCTGCACAAGAATGAGCTCTTATTGACATTTTTATTCTTCATCTTTTTTCTCCCTCCCCCTTTTGGAGAATGCATGCTTGAGTAATTCAATTTTTAGTTTGTGAACATGTATTGCTGCAACTTTGCAGGGATACTGCCGGGCAAGAGAGGTTTAGGAGTCTCATTCCCAGCTACATCCGAGATTCTTCTGTTGCAGTGATTGTTTATGATGTTGCAAGTGAGTAGCAGCTTAAATAAAGAAAAAAAATGCTCTATAGACATTTGGAATTTTGGATGTATTTCTTGCTAGTGTGTTTGTAAGTGTTGCAGTATTTTCTCAGTCTGATGCCAAATATAATTCTAGTACATATGAGTAAAATTATTGTTAATTTTCTTTAAAAAACTTTTCACCTCTGTATCTGCTTTTGTTCATAAAGGCTGATTCAAAAAAAGAAGTGCATGATCATTCTAGGGGAACACATGTAGGATTCTCTTATAGGACACAGTAGAATTTCCTAGGCATTGTTTTGTATCGGTTGCAAGGAGGCCAGGGAAATGCAAGTCTGTGCTATACAAATGCAGATCTTTCCTATACTTTGACCTGATATAAGAGCCGTCAAGTCAATATGACGGGCCTTTTACCTTACAGACATATATAAATGTGTTGTGGTTATATAATTTTTCTAATAACCTTACATACATATATAAATGTGTTGTGGTTATATAATTTTTCTAATATGAATTGATGTGATTCCTTCTTTTCTGTTTTTATCTTAACAAATTGAATACTAACCATGCAGATCGACAATCATTTTTGAACACGTCTAAGTGGGTTGAAGAAGTACGTACTGAACGAGGCAGTGATGTCATTATAGTCCTTGTTGGGAACAAAACTGATCTTGTTGATAAAAGGTAGGAACGAACTGTTGGACTAAATACTTTTCTGTTTGGGGTTTTCCAGTGCTTGAAATCTCTAATGGTTTCGTATTGTAGTTGTATCAGCTGGTTCGATATTACAGTATTGCTTATTTGCTTTATAGCTTTATACAACTCGATTTCACTTTAGAAGGCTGTAGGCTTTATCAATTCTACTGCCCTACATGGTGTGACCATTTCTCCCCCTCCCCCAAACCCCCCCCCCCCCCACCCCCCAAAAAAAAAAGAAAAGAAAAAGAAGCCAATAGACTCAAGAGAATCTATAACTGCAGTTTAAGCCACCTAAAATAAAATATAAATAGAAAAAAGTATATCCTCCATTATGTAGGCCATTATTCTAGGCAACTTACCATTTTCTCAAGATTGTTTTTTGTATGCTGGCTGAAGATAACTGCATAAACTCTAGATCGTACATTATGCGTCTCTGTACACTTGCAGCCTTTACTTGCAGTTTACATTTTTTATACTTAATCTAATGATAATGCTCCTGGTGACCAAATAGGCAAGTTTCAATTGAAGAGGGGGATGCTAAAGCTCGTGAGTCTGGAATCATGTTTATAGAGACAAGTGCAAAAGCCGGATTTAATATCAAGGTGGAGACTTTCAAGTTCTTCATATATTCTTTGGTTTAACAAAAAAATAATAATCCTGCATCGGATGCTTAATATCCGTTGCATCCTGACACAGTATTAATATTTCTAGGATATTTCCTTTCGTAATCTTTTGAGATACCACACGATGATATTCATTGATATAATGCCTCTTGAGACCATGATCTAATACAAACTTTTACTTTCAGCCTCTATTTCGAAAGATTGCTGCTGCCTTGCCAGGGATGGAAACCCTTTCATCAACAAGACAGGAAGACATGGTTGACGTGAATCTGAAGCCTACTATTAATTCTTCCCAGACAGAGCAGCAAGGGGGAGGCTGCGCATGCTAGAGAAAGCAGTTAAAAGGAAGATAGTGAAAAAAAAAAGCACCTTCAATTACATAATACCCCAACTGAAGCTCCAGTGATGGTGTTCATATCAGTTGATTTCAGAATCTGAAGTGAGATGAAAATGCTGTAGGTAATTCGTGCTACCTCTTCAAATATAGTGTCAAGTTGTTTCCAGTCTATAGACAGAAGAAGTTGGCAGCAATCATATCAAAGACATTTAATTGACAGTATAAATGTGTTATTGTTTTTTATATTACTTCCTTTTTTTTGTATTCTTTTCCTGCCTTAGTTTAACCCTTTCCTGTATGCCGGTATCTGATATTTAAACTTTATTTGAAACCTTAAATGCCGTAGATCCTATTAGGCTGATTACTTACTGCAGGTGACGAATATTTTCTTGCCCTGCACCACTCATTTGCACAATTCCTCCAATTTCATTTTTTTTTCTTTCTCAGGACTCGTGCTTCACTGGTGTTCTGACTTGTTATATCTAATTTGCCCTTAATCAGATTGACGGCAGCATCAGTCTTGTTCACTGTACTAACAAACCAAAACAAGATATAAATGAGAATTGATGGAATAGTAAACTACTATGCCTTCAAAGTCAAATTTAATTTTTTCATCACTTAAAGGGATAAAATAAAATGAGAATTTTACTCCAAAGCTAAGGGGATAAACTGATTCGAACCTCCCTTTTTGGATTAAGGTTTAGACTAATCCAAGAGGGTGCAACAATTTGCAATCACTTGAGGAATTCTTCTTCCGACTCTCTTAACTGTTACCTCTCTAGTTCTGGTTACTCTCTTTAACTGTTAGTACCTCTCTAGTTTTGGCGAGCGAAACTTGGCCACCTCTGGAATCCAAACGAGCTATTCCTTAGTAGCTTGAACCATCCTTTTCGTGTCAATCAGAATATATATATATATATATATATATATATATATATATATGTATATGTATATATATATATAAAGATATATATATATATATATATATATATGTATATATGTATATATGTATATATATATATATATATATATATATGTATGTATGTACATTATACACACACACAAACACATTGCATGGAAAACATTCTGTGACAACTGACAGGCTAGGAAAAATTTGTTACTTTTTCCATCTATACAATTAGGAAGATCTTCACAGGAAACATTCCAATGTTGCCAATTGGTTGTTGTCAAACAAGCACCGAAACCATTGCAAGCAATTACACACAAGATAGTTGTATAATGGAGAGGATAAAATTAATGAAAATATGAAATCACATAAAAATTAGATTTCAATTTTATATACATAGAAGACAAGAAACCTCTAACATCCCTAAAGAGACTAACAAAGATTGAGCATGTCAAACAACCAAAAAAAAAATAATGAAAAGAAGATTCAGCACCATGAGACTGGGAAGGAAAGTCTGGTCACCCATGAAGAGATCCATCTGCCATCTGCCTAATTCTTAAGGTCAAATAAATCAAAATCATTGTTCCCATACTCGACCTGTAACGGAAAAAATGTCAATAATTAGATAAGCAATGAAAGATGATGAATAGTAATTAGCTACACAAATGTTTGAGCATCACAAGCTGAAACAAATCTTGCAGCCCAATTTGTGAATTACAAAAAGTCCCCAAAAAATTATATAAACAAATAATTTTGTGAATCAAAAATGTTCTTCCAGTAAACTGATAAAAGAATCTGGAGATTTTCAATGAGAAGTAGGCATCTAACACAAAACCCCAGCTCCTGTGGTGTGTTACGTGCGTATGATGCTATCAGCTACTAGTTTCAGGTTTATTCTTACATGATGAATCCATTGGCTGTCAATTATAAAAGTAATAATGACCTCCAAAGTCTACAAGTCTCACCAGAAATCAAATTCAATATGTGAGAGACTCTAAATCGCATGGAACTTTAGGGAATTGCTAATTTATGTTTGTTTGTTGTCAAAGTTCACTCGGTATGGGGCCTCTCCGAAGGTTGATTGATCCTCTTCAGAGGGATACTAGTTTCTGTATAACTGCTTTCTATTACTATCCTTAATAACATGATATGGTTTTCTCTTTGGGAAAAAAGGCAAGTGCTCCTTGTTTGCCTTTTATATTGTACAGAAATTTGTATCTCTCTCAGATTACCACAAGTCAGATAAATTCAAATTTCAATAAAGTAAATATCTTTAGATCCAAGATTACACCTCCCTCTGTTCCAAAATATAAGATCATTATTGACTTTTTGAAGTCAACTTCAGATATTTTCAAAATCAAAATTGACATGATTTCTTTTAGTTTTAGTCGATACAATAGTGAATATTGTAAACTATTTAAAAAGTACTACTCATTATAAGATTTATTGTTTCATAATTTTTAATGAGTCGTTGCAATTTTAAGTTTGAAAATGTCTTATTTTGACTTTCAAAAGTTAATAATGATAATTAATTTGGAACGGAGGAAGTACAAAAATAAAAGTTCTTTGGACCAAGATCCTATCCAGAACTTTAAGACGAGTATAATGTATAACATGATGGGTGGTGGTGATCTTACAAGACTGAGAACAGGAGAACAACTTTTCTTGAATTGAACGAGGCAGACCGCTTATATTTCCTCGGCCTGTTATTTGGCGTGTCATGAACTCTCTCGATAACAGATTTATCTGTGAAATCAAAGGAACATCATTTTGTGAATGCATAATTACAGGCTATATAGTAAACATGAGTTAAAAATGTATACATGTTTTCATTAAAGAGGACAAGTGAGATGGATTTTAACCTTAACAATACACTAAATATAGAACACTTTAATGAGGGATAAACTGATTTCTAGAATACCGAAGTTCCCATGGTACAAAGGAAACAAGATATGTTATGTGGCTGTTTTCTTTTTCTTTTTGAAAAAATAGAAAAGAAAAAGGAAAGGAAGAAGAGGGAAGCAAGGGAATTCTACATTAAATCTTGTGACACTGTGACCAACTTGGGGTAGCCGTCCATGAACGATAATCATAGCCAAAGTGTTTTGGTATCTTCTTGGATCAAGATAATCTAAAAGCGAGCTACAGCAGTTGCATGTAATGATTATCAGCCCACATGATTTTGCATAATCCAAAAGTTGAGGGTATGATGCCCTGCCTCCAGAAAAAGCATTGTTATTGTCATGAGGTTCGTGTCTACCTAATACACTAACACAACTATCCTCTTCCGGGCCTTAGGCTTGGAGCTCTAAAAGACGAGGAGTTTTCCAAATTACATTTTCGAATTTTCATAAAGTAATTTCCAAATTCCCTGATCCTAGTACAGTTTAAAGTTTGAAGTGTTCATCTTATCCTCCAGGAAAATGTGGTTAGTTACTGTCATGAGGAACCTTGTGTTCATAACAACTATCTACCTAACACAACTCATTCTACGCCATAGGTCCGGCACTATAGGTGACAAGTTTTATAAAAATATAGGAGTTTTCTATGTTATATTATAATTTCTCATAGGGTATTTCCAATTGCCAATCTCTATTAGGAGAAAAAAGTTTGAAACTGTCTTGTCTTCAAGTGGCACAATGTTTTATTCTATTGAATGATTACTTAATGAATGCAGTAACTCGGGTCAGTTATACAGAAAAAATGCAGAAACCGAAATATGTATCTGCTATAGCATATATAACAGAGAGAAGGCCTGGATATTACATGAAAAATAGATCATCAAGGAAACAACCAAATCGTGGTTGTGCTAGAAGATTATATGTACCTCTGAAATTGAATTTTGGCAATACAACACTGTGGTCCATTAACAGCTGCATGAAATTCCCTCCCATCTGTATGCTTATCTGTCTCTGCAGTGCCCTCTGCAAAATGCTTTTGATTGTCAAATTGATTGAACCACATTGGTAGAAGTATATGTAAGAAACAGAAGATGCCCAATCAAAAGACTAAATGAAGGGTTGCTAGATAATACACCTAAGGTTCTCATACCATCCCTGAGCTCTAATAAATTGCACTTGACATTTGGAATCTTAGATCAGGAGGTTGTATATTGTGCGCATACAAATGGAACTTACTGTTAACGGATCCTCAGTCTTCAAATTTCCAATAGGTTCATCCTTAGTTTTAGGTGTCTCTGACTTCCCCTTCTCTATATCCATATCTGCAATGCATGGCGAATAGACATCTGCATTTTCCATCTCCCAGTTGGCTTTGTTTTGGCTATTCAAAATAGCATCCAAGGATATAGAATGCTTCAATGGCTTGGGAACTTTTAAGAGGCTTAAGAAAGACTGTGATTCAGATAGAGGAACAGTAGTTCTTTCATCAGGCAAAACTGCAACGCTATAAGCATCTTGGCCCTGTACAAAAAAGGAAATTATTCCATTAATATCAATTTATCTTTTTTACTAAAGCAAAACTTATTTCAAAGAGAGCCAAAATGGTTTAGCATGCAAACAGGGAAGAGTGGGGAGAAAGTTGACAACAAAAATAACACATGAATTCTGTTGAAATGAATATTATACATGACAGAGTATTACTGGCAACACTTTCAGAATGCATAGGGAACAGTAGAAAATATAAGTTTTAAGTTGTCCATTAATAATAGAGTACAAATGAATCTTTGGACTAAATGTGTAATTGACTAATTGGCAGAAGAAAATTTTGAATTTAGAGGTATTTGAATTTTGAAACCAGTACCACTGAATGTGCCAATCGAGGTAGTACAAATATATAATCAACTTGAGAGTAAACTAAATCAATCTACCTAATCAAGACTCCACTTAGAGAACAACTAAGAGGTCAGTTACAATTCATGTGTGGAAAAATAACCATCGGCAAGTATAATAGGCTATATGATTAAAGTTAGTTATAGAACAACTGTATGAAGATGAAAATTAGAAACTAGTACACTTCATCTATAATTTCAAGCTGCTGTACCAAGTTGAACTTGATTATGCTTTAATCTCAAAGGCAAAGAATGAGCTAGTTCCTTTCCATAGTCCACTTTAAATAGAAGGAAAACTACATACAAGAACTCCATTATTGAGTTGCAGTACATCTCCCTAAAATGTCAAGGCTACCCCTACTGCCAAAGCAAGCTTTCGCTTTTGCCCTTGTTAGCATCTGTTCTTTTATCAAAACTCATACCTTTGGGGCTAACCAAAACTGCTTTAACAATAAGAATTGCCAATGTTAATTTGCATAGATTGTCAATATCCCTATAAAAGGGAATAAAAGAGGGCCACAAGTCCCAATCAAGAAAAAAAAGGAGGGCCGCATTACAAAGATTGATAGAAAAGGCAGACACAAATCTGAAATCTTGCCCACATACAGATCTTATTTTGATGCATAAAACACAATTTCCTTTTAATGGAGACCTGGAAATTATCATGATGATATGATGGTGAACAAATAAGGTAGATTTAGAACCAGACCAAACAAATCCTGCCATCCTCCATTCCTTCAGCAAAAATAGTATAAATTCAATATGAAAACTTATCCTGTTGCAGCAAAACATATTTCAGCACAAAATTCGAGTGCAAATAGTAAACGGAGTTTGTTTTTAACTGAAAATAGTCCCTCTTTTCTTATCTTTTGAGGCAATTTGAGCTCCTGTACAAACACATACATTGCTGTTACATTTTTACTGAAAATTGAAATTCTATATCCAAAAACTATGTTATTTACTTTTAATTAGTAGTTTCAATGGAAACAAACAGAACCCAGAAACAATGTGATTTACCCATTGGAGCAGCTAGCTGTCTAGATAAAGAAATCAGACCCAAAATTAAGATAAATAAAAAGAGAGTTGTTGAATCAGAGAAAAAAACTTGAATGCAGCTTAATTTATAAAATTATAGCCACGATTAGGCTAAGATTGAGTCACAACCAAAATATAAATCTCACCTCTTCGCTTGAATCCACCGCCATTGCAGAGAAACACACTCAAAAGAGAGTGAAAAAATGAGAGAGAAAAAAAAAAGCTTAATAAGTCACCCCTTCAGAGACAGAAAGCTCATTGTGTAGTACACTTTTCGAAACAGACGGATATATATACAGACTTGCGTATGTATATATAATCGGAAGAGAGAGAGAGAGAGAGAGAGAGAGATGAAGCTTACATCGAAAGGGGGTGGCTACTGGCTTATTTATTTATTTATTATTTATTTCTGGAGTTTGAGTGGCACGATTTGCCAGGAAAGCTTCTGATCACGACATTTGATTGACTACGACAAACATTTTCTCTTCCTTTATAATTCTTTTCGGACCAAATTAACCTTGTCATTTTATTTTATTTTTATTTTTATTTTTTCACCATGGGTTGATTGTTAATTAAAAAATAATTTATTTGTTAACTTATTTTATTAATGATTTGGATTCCGACTAACCAGAACCTTAAGGGATAAAGATAAAAATAACCTGTAAATCTCTTTTTTATTTTCTCTTATCTCGTTATCTATACACAAATTTATTTTCATACGGAATAACACTTTTATTAATTTTATTTTTTAGAAAAATTACAATAATTTTTAAGTCTTCTTGGGATCCCCAAAAAAATAATAATCATCAATCCTGTGTTTCATGCATATGTAATAATAAAAGAAAATTCAAACTCATAATTGTCAGATTATCTGGTTTATTTTGTGTTTTTTTGATATTCCCTCCGTCCCAAATTAATTGCATTTCTAGGACTTTTTAAAGTCAAATTGACTATTTTTAAAACTAATCTTTTTACTATTTTTGCTAACATATAGGTGAAGATATTATAACCAAAAGAAAGTATATACAATTTATTACTAATTTCAATTTTTATAATTTTAGAAATATATGTATATATGCTTAATTATTAATTTTAAAAATAGTCAATTTGACTTTAAAAAGTCCTAGAAAAGCAATTAATTTGAGACGGAGGTAGTAATATATTTAGGGAAGTGATACATATGATTGTTAATTACATGAATAAATATAAATAATAATTTTTAAAAAATATATATATAATAAATAAAATATTCTTAATCGCATGTATTAATAAATTTTATAAGCATAACCCTTTTCGTACTAACTACGTGCAGATAATAATATCATTAAAAGCAACAAAGCGTTATGTATGTACACCGAAAGTCAATTAATTTCCATTTATTATGTACTTAATTAATTATGAGTGTTTATAGGCTGTTTGCTAAACTGTCTCTATAGTGCTGGTATTTGTAGAAGGAAAGTAAATGTTTGCATTGAAATAAATGTTTTAAATGAACATTGTCCCAGTCCAACTAAGTGTCCCTTTGACAGATGATAAATCAAGTTTTTAATTCTTCTAATTTATAGTTGTCTCCAAAAAATTTCCCTCACCCTAAATTCTACTGAACAAGTCTACATATACTACATGGATCACTATATTGCACATTCAACCATTAAAAAATGGGATCTGACGTGGATTTCCGTGTCAGGTCCCACTTTTTAATGGTTAGATGTGCAATGTAGTGATCCATGTAGTGTACATAAACTTATTCAATTTTACTACTTTATAGTAGCCAATTGAAAATGAGCTATTTTAAACGGACGTGAAAATTAGATATTAGTGTATTTAAATTTTATATATTTATATTTTTACTTACTATTAAAGTCAAAATACAAATAAATAAAATTCAAATACACTAAAATCTAATTTTATTGTCCACATAGAATATTTGAATAAAAATATCTAGGTGGTTCCTGGGCAAGCCACCCCAAGCTCAGGCGGTTACCTAGAGGATATAATGTCCCAAAAATTTATATTTAAATCACAAATGTATAATTTTAGGTGATAAGATAAAATAATAATATGTGAATCTTTTATTAATTCATTCTTATATTATTTTTTTATTTTATATTTATTTCATGTATATACATACGTCTATGTTTAATAATGACATACATTTGTCATCATATGTAACATAATTCATAATACAATTATTTATATAATATATTGAATTAATAAAAAAAATTACCTGTATTTGAAATCAATATCAAGAAGTACAAAAACTGATAATTTTTTAAAACGTTATTTCATTTTAAAGCAACTTTTTATTATATAAAAACAAATTTGATTAGGGATACAAAAATTTGTTACTAATTAGTTTTTAGTCTAATTTTGTTAAGTTGGTTTTTAAATTGTTAGTATTTATAATGAAAATGAGTTAGTTTCTACAGAATAGATTATACTGATTTCCTTCGATTATATTTTGTCAAATCATAATTTAAAGTAAGATTTTAAATATATTCTATTACCTCAACACCATACTTGTGAGTTGTGACCTAAAGCTTCATTATTTTTCACTCATGTTCAAATAAAAAATATCATCGGGGGATTCACTGCCTAAGCATTTTCTCGCCAACGGACCATCCTCAACAGTCAACTACTAGATCACAATAATTTAGTATATTCCAAAATTTATTTATTCTATTACGTGTTCTCATGATTTTTTTTTCTTTCCCATCAACTTATAATATTACGACATTTTAATTTTAGATACTTAAGTAGAACTCGTGGTACGAGGCAGACGAGAGAACTTAAAAAAAACTTACATTTTCTATGTAGCTCGTGTTAATCACTATGTTATTGAGTAAATTTGAACACATAAACATGCACAATAAAAAGATCACACATCATTAATCATTAAAAGTTAACAACGATATGTATAATTAACATCTTCTCGAATCCCAAAAATCACAAATCTATGCCTAAATGTATAGTCTTTCGTCTCATATTTTCAGGTAAATGGACGTTTAAGCATAATTTAAAATTAACATAGTTAAAGCTATAAAAAATTAAAAGTAAGATTTAGATTTCTAATAGATTATGGTATATATGAAACACTCAAATAAAAAAATGTATATTAAATTGGAAAATAATTGTAGAAAATGAAGGGTATTGCTAGGAATTAATTAAGATGATGAATCTTTTGTTGGGGTGGTTGTAGTTGTATGTACTACCAATTGTCTCATTGCCTGGTTGTCACATAGCTTCTTGTGAATTCAAGTTGCCTTACAACACCAATGACCAAAGAGCAGCTTCCCATCAACCGAACTAAACAAAAAACATTCACGGGTGGTTGACATTATTCAGACTTTCTGTCTCTGGTTATTTCCTTTTTCCATTGCAAATAATAACACGACCCACAAATGTCCAAGTAAAAATTCACATGATTCAAACCACTTATTTTTATATTAATAAAGTTTGTATAAATTATGAGTTCAAAAATTCTACAAAAGCCATGATTTTCTTTGTGGAAATACTGAAAAATAATTTATGAGAGGCTTATTCTGAATACCGCGTGCCCTTGCCCCTTGTTTATGAGATTTATTTTGAGGGTAGAGAATGATGGATGGGAACCAAAAAGAATTAGAAGAAATTACTTTTTCCTTTTTCCTTTTTCCTTTTTCCCAAACAAAACTCACGTGACCCTAATCTAGGTGAAGTGTGCAAACTTTAAATAATAGGCCGAATGGCACTTATAACCCTCCAAGTTACCACCTACTTTCAATGTCGTCCTTAAAGTTTATTTTTCGTCAATTGGGCCCTTAAAGTGGCATTTTTTGGCATTTCTGTTCCTTTTACCCTATTTTACCCCACCCGACCCATTTTGACCGAACCAGTTTGACCCGACCCAATTTCATCAACTAATTTTTTTTTTAAAAAAACTAAAAAGTTTTAAAATTATTTAAAAAATAATTATTAGTTAAAAATTCTTTTAAAAATAATATTTTATTTTAAAATATTAAAAATTATTATTGTTTTAAAATTAATTATTATTTTAAAAATAATATTTTATTCTAAAATATTAAAAAATACTTATTATTTTAAATATTTTTAAAAATAATTATTATTTTCAAGAAAAAATATTAAAATCTTTTATTTTTTCATAAAATGAGTAAACTTTCATAAAATATAGATTCAAAATATTAATTTTTAATATTTTAAAATAAAATATTATTTTTAGAATAATTTTAAAATAATAATTATTTTTATATTTAAAATTAAAAATATTATTTTTAAAAAGTTTTAAAAATAATAATTATTTTCAGAAGAAAAAAAAATTTAAAACTTTTATTTTTTTTCAAAAAATGAGTAAAATTTCATAAAATATAGATTCAAAAGAATTAAAGTTTAAATTTTTTTAATTCTTAATTATTTTTATGAAAATTTACACATCTTTAAAAAATAAATATTTCTAGTTTTGTTTTATGAAAATAAAAAAAAATTATTTACTTTTTTTGAATCTATATTTTATGAAACTTTACTCATTTGTAAAAAAAATTAAAATTTTCTATTTTTTCTGAAAATAAAGTTTAATTTTTTTGTTTAATTTTTTTGAATCTATATTTTATAAAACTTTACTCATTTTTTTTAAAATGATAAATTTTCTAATTTTTTTTCCTGAAAAAAAATAATTTTTAAAACTTTTTAATTTCTTTTTTTTTTAAAAAAATTGAATCAATTTATTTTATTTATCTTTTACTGTTTTTCGTATTTTACATATAAAATGAAAAAAAATCTACTTTTTTTAAAATAAAGTTTTATTTTTTATTTAAGTTTTTTGAATCTATATTTTATGAATCTATATTTTTTCTTAAAAATAAGAATTATTTTTAAAAATATTTAAAATAATAATAATTTTTAAGATTTTAAAATAAAATATTTTTTTATAATTATTTTTAATATTTTAAAACAAAATATTATTTTAGTTTTTTTAAAAAAAAATAATTAGTGAAATTGGGTCGGATTAGTCAAAATTTGGTAAAAATGGGTCAGGTTTGGGTCAAATCGAGTAAAAGGAACGGAAACGCAAAAAAATGTCACTTTAAGGATCCAATTGACGAAAAATGTACTTTAAGGACGACATTGAAAGTGGGTGGCAACTTGGAGGGTCATATGTGCCATTCAGCCTAAATAATATATATTTATTTTATAAGAGTCATTTTATATATTGCGAAGCTTTTCAATCGAATTATAATTGCGACGTATGCGCATACATAGGATAAGTATAAATTAAGAAATATCTCACTTTAATTTATTTTTTTTATAAACTTTCACGTTGATTGCAATTTAATTTCGTCAAATATTTGTTGACATATATACCATTTTCTGTTTTATAATTATCCCTAACTTATTAATGTTTTTTTTACGCAATTTACGAGAGTTTAGTTCTTAGTGAAGGCATAAAAATAAAATTATATTTAAATTTGAGAATATTACATTATATTATTCTATCATCAATAAAATAAAACTTTGTTTTTTATTTTTTTTAGTTAATAACCAGGGAAAAAGAGAGACTCTTATTGCATAATAAATAAATTTTAAATGAGATTATTTTTTTTTTGGTAGTTTAAAATTGAGGGGAAATTGGTCAACAAATGAATATTATGTACGGACGTCATATCATAGCAAAGTGACATCAAAGTAAAATTCTTCAAGCGGAGACTTTTGATTACAAAAGCATGCCGAATAAGGTGAACACGTTAATCTGGACATAGAGGCCTCCTTCCAAAGAATTAAAACCCTCAATTTATAAATAAATAGTCTACTTTACGGACGTGGGGGTATTTTATATATTAATAATTTAAAAATATATAGTTTCGAGAATTATATATTTTATATTTAATGATAAATAAATTTTAATTAATAATTAGAGTCTATTAAAATATATAAATAATGTATACTCTTTGTTCCACAAAAATTTTTTTATTTAAGTTTATTTTTAATTAATTTATTAAATTTTAATGTGAACTTATTTTAATTTGAAATAACAATCTTGTACTTAATAATATATTTTAAGTAGCTTATAATACTAGTTATTGCATTAATTAAAAATAAATAAATACACATCAATAATAAAATTATGATGACTAATTTGAGGGTATACTGTTTATGTATCATTTTCGGTGTTTTAAAAGTCGTTAGGCGGACCTAGATGGTGAAGGGAGCGTTTAAACGTTTTTCTAAGTAGACTAGACATTTTCTTAAGCGGTCTCATTTATTTATTTTTTCTATTATATATATATTTGTTATACACTTATACTATACGATGTATATAGTATATGTAATTTTTTTACGATGTATATAGTATATGTAATTTTTTAAAAAATTTACATGAAAAATTACCCAAATTTTTTTCAAGGCTTAAAATATTCATTTAAAGTATTGTAAAGTTTTAAAATAGAGATTTGGTTTTATCCAAGCGGAGGCCTAGGTACCTAGCATCTAGGCAGAAATTAATCGCACCTACGTGAATTTTTTTTAAAATAATGATCATTTTATACTTCTATCAATAAAAAATAATTTTTATAATAAATAAAATTTTTTTTGTGAAACAAAATAGAGCTGTTGATTTTTGCCCGTCAATGTTATACGTGCATAGCAAAAAATAAAAGTAAAAAGAAAGTCAATATTGCAGGTGTTTGTCCAATTAAGTGGGGTGATTAATAACACAAGGCAAACGTTTGACACCATATTCATGTTCTTTTTGATTTGTCAAATATTGCAGGTCATGGACTCTTGGTGGCTGGTAAATTTGTATTTCAAAAAAAGAAGGAAAAAGAAAAAGGAAATTTGTACTTTACCGCCGTAATCTAATAGTGTGTTTGTAAGTTTTTATTTGAGAGAAAGAGAAGTGATGAGAAAATAATTAAAATCCCTCCAAATCTCATGTTTGTAAATTTTTTTAGGGAAGAAGGGAAGGGATTTGGAAGAAAAATTGATTCAATTTTTGGCTCAAAATTTTCCTCTCAAAAGTGGGAGGATTTGGAGGGATGGAAAGGGATGAAAAAATGAAATATTTTACATTACCAAAAATAACCTTTCAAAATAAATAATGTGACAATCTTGTCCCTAATTATTATAACTCATAATTTTTTAAAATATAAATTTTCGTTGTTCCTCAACGCCCCCACGCCATCCCACGCATTCCGTCTAATACTATATAAATAATAATAATAATAATAACTACTAATTTTTAAAAAAAAATTAGGAACATTACTCAACTAATTAGACGTTTAGATTTAGTTGAGCAGGTCAGTTTTTTTTTGTATTCAATAGAACTGTAGAAATAACAGCAAGTGGTCACTAGGCCCAAAATTGCCAAGTCAGCATATTTTTAGGATGTTGACAATTATATCCCACAATGCATTAAATGTGGTGTAGTCAATTAATTCTATTATTCTTTATTTTAATATTTTTTTTGGTCTACTTTCATGAAAATTCATAGCTTCTCTATCTCCATATTAAAAAAAAATCTTAATTACTTCTACGGTCCCATAAAAATAATCTTATTTTTTTTAATTCATTGAATTCTAAATTTAAATCAGTGTGAATGTATTTTTTTATTTAATAATTAAAATCAAATAAACTCTTTTTGTAGAACGAAGAAGAGTGAGTGATATTTTAAAATTTAAAGAATTCTTCAACATTAATGCATAACTATAATGCCTATGCACCACTAATACATTTATTATATTTATATATAAGGTTAATATAGTAATAGCGTACTTTAAAAATAAAATTATTTTCCCTTCCCTTCTCTCTTTCTAAATTCACAAACAAAGACAATATAATAATTATCACATCCATTCCCTTCCTTTCTAAAACTCACAAACATAACAAGGGAAAATTATAATCCCTTCCCGTCCCTTCCCTTCCCTTCCCTTCCTATACTTTTCCTTCCCATCCCTTGTGACGCCCCCAAAATAGGTCCATACAACCCATTTTGAGTCGCCAATAACATTCCACAAAATACAAATACAAATATGAATTTTCCCATTTACAACTAATAAGTGTTGTGCAAAATACGACAACACAATACAAATACATCTTAAATTCTCAATACACTTATTGTCACACTAATAGTAAGGTATTGAGACACTTCTAATATCTCGGACCATCACTCCATTCTCCGGCTAGTCCCCGCTACATTCTCTTTTCCTGAGAAGAACAATGGAACAAAAAGGAAAAGGGTGAGCACAAATAGCCCAGTAAGAAATATCATGACTAAGATAATGAAGAATAAAATTTATCTTTAGTCTTCAACAGAATTAAATCAGAGATTTAAAGATATTTTAATTGTTCAACAACAACAATTGCAGCGGAATGAACAATCCATTAGAAGAGTCAAGTAGATTATAATATCTACCATCTTCTATAAGTTAAAGGATCACCACCAATATTTTATCCATGTAACACCAATCAATAATTCCTGTTTATGAACAACCAAATCAACAATTTATTATTCAACAGCCTCTCTTTGCACTACGTGCCAAAGATATTTATTTGTAACATCACCGGTCATGATCATGCCAAACGCCAGTTCTTCTTTGCACTACGGGCCAAAGAGAACTTTCACCATACGCCTTTGTTTGTAACACCAAAAGTCATGATTATACCAATACACAGTTTGGTCAAAATCATGTCACGCCAGTTCATCTTTGCACTACGGGCCAAAGAGAACTAATACCACAATTTAAGTATGAGGATGAGGATGATGACAATGATACAGTGAGATTAAGGATAAGAAAAGATTTATACTTTAATCAGTATCGAAGATTGACCAAATTGCCAACACGATGACCAAATTATGGAGTCAAATTCAAGAATGATATTCAACAAATTATTTCATGCTTCAACTATAATGTATAAAACGAAATAGAAAGATTCAAGTGAAAAGATATTAGATGACGCACAAACTATTAAGCTACTAAGTTTCAGGGATTTTCACCATTTAAAAATAAGGTTTTGGAAACAAACAAAGATTTCTTATCATAAATGGAGAAATGTGAAAGAAAAAGATATCCCGTAAAGAGTACAAAAGAAATGATAAGTTATATGAGTATAACAGAATATATGAAACTGCAAATGGATTTTCACCTGTCATGCGATAATTCGCGTAGACAGATTATTTCCACAACAGATTAATAAGTAATGAATACGACGGGTTATTCACCAGGTATGCGTCAATCCGCACGAACAGGTTATACCCACAAATTTATAAGGAACAAATGCAAAAGGGATATTCACCAGGTACGACACTCCGTACATACAGGTTATTCCCACAGAGTAATAAGGAATGAATACAAAAAGATATTCACCAGGCATGCGTCATACCACACGGACAGGTTATCCCCACAAATTAATATAGAACGAATAACAACCTTTATGAGTATAATATCACTTACGAACCTGAAAGCAAATGATATTATATATGAGTATGAAAGAAATGATATTCCCTACCTTAGTTAACAAATGACTGGATGTTACTTTCTATGAAGTTTACTAACTTCGGATAATACTAGTATTCTCACAAATACTCACAATAGCCTAGCACACTAAGAGAACTTCAGAAATTTAGAGAGAGAGAGAGGAAGTATAAGCAATGAAGGTGTGAAAATTTCTTAAGCAAACCCTTCCTATTTATAGGAAAATCAAGGTGAGGGCATTATAGTCTTTTCCCTAAATTTTCTTGGTTCATTACTCTTATACCCTTGGCATAATCTTTTAATATCATCCATCCATTTTTTCTTCCATTTATATCATCCATCCATTTTTTCTTCCATTATCAAAAGATAATTCCATTATCAAAAAGATAAAACCATTATAAAAATAACTCCATTATCAAAATAAATCCATTTTTCTGTATTATTGTGTTAAATGTATTAATATCACAGATAGCATATACTCGCAATACTGACAACCAGATTATTCCCAGGAAAGAGGGGGCCTGATAGACTCCACGACACGCTTGCGTGAGGTGGTCGTCGCTCGGATCGTTTCTAACAAGTTGATAGGATGGATAGCTTGCAACACCTTAACCCCTTGCCTATATGTAGACGGTAATCTTGGTACAATTGCTTGCTTAGAAAATTTGCGGAGGATGAACACCAACGACACTTCGACCCCTCACTTATATTGAAGCGGTAATCTCGGTACTATCGACGATTGATGCGGTAGAAGACGCCACACACAACTATGAATGGTTGTATGATAAGTCAATTATGAATCTAAAAAGAAGAACTAAGGAACACTTAGGAATTCTTCAAAGAACCACAAGTAGATAAACAAACTCACAATAGTATTGATAATCTGAAAATTGATATGAATGAATGATTTTACATCCTAGCATCACTTGGTATTTATAGGAACTCATGGTGTGCTAAACCATCATCATAAGTCAAGATCTAACAACTAATCACATCACATGTATCAGCCACCCAAAGAATTTAACAATCCAAAACATGTGATGTGTTAAAAGTCCAAATCAGACAACTATAAACTTATCAGCACATTGCAAGCTACTTTCACACCTGATAAATTTCGAATTTGGACTTGGGCCAAGAATGAAAATTGTAGCCCTGGAGTTTCTAATGAATTTAGGCTTTTGAATCACCTCATTTGGAGTTTGGAAACTCAAGTTATGGCCAAAATACGAACTGATGTCAAACTAGTCCAAAAGTGCGGGATGGAAATGCTGATTCTTTTGTGTCGGTTCGGGTATGCTTGCTTCCAATGTGTTTATGAACTTCGCGTGCTTGTAACCCGTCTCTATAACCTCTATGCTCGATCCAACCTCGGTCCATAATTTATGAATCATCCCGTTAAGTCCTTCTTTGAAGCCTTTAGCTCGTGTCCTCGTAATGGGTCCAAGTGGCATATGCAATGGATCCACTTATGTTTTGTCAAGGGCTTGTGAACTAAGGATGTCCTCATCATACCTCTCCTCTTGAAAAGAATTTGTCCTCAAATCTTCACCTACGTCAAATGGGCTTAGATCAGAAACATTGAAAGTTGCACTAACATTATCATCACCGGGTAAGTCCAATTTGTAAGCATTGTTGTTAATGCGTTCAAGCACTTGAAATGGTCCATCTCCTCTTGGAAGTAATTTCGAACGCCTTTGAGCAGGAAATCTTTCCTTACGCATGTGTAGCCATACCCAATCCCCGGGTTCTAAGATTACTTGACGCCGACCCTTGTTGGCCTGTTTGGCATATTGATCCGTCCTCTTCTCAATGTTGAGTCTTGTCTTCTCATGTATCTGCTTAACATAATCAGCTTTGTTTTTGCCATCCATGTTACTATACTCGGAAACAGGTAATGGTGACAAATCCAAGGGTGTTAAAGGATTAAAGCCATACACAATTTCAAAAGGTTAGAATTTAGTAGCAGAGTGAACAGACCTATTATAAGCAAACTCAACATGTGGTCGACACTCTTCCCAAAGCTTAATATTCTTTTTAATGATAGCCCTCAATAAAGCAGATAGAGTTCTATTAACTACTTCCGTTTGGCCGTCAGTTTGTGGATGACAAGTAGTTGAAAACAGCAGTTTAGTTCCTAGTTTACACCACAAAGTTTTCCAAAAATAGCTTAAGAACTTAGCATCTCTATCCGAAACAATTGTTCGAGGCATGCCATGCAAACGTACAATGTCTCTAAAGAATAAATCAGCAACATGGGATGCATCATCAGCTTTGTGGCATGGGATAAAATGTGTCATTTTTGAAAATCTATCCACGACCACAAATATAGAATCATGACCATGCTTAGATCTAGGTAAACCCAATACAAAGTCCATAGACAAATCAATCCAAGGTTCACTCGAAATAGGCAATGGTGTGTATAACCCATGGGGTTGAACACGAGATTTAGCTTGACGGCATGTAATGCATCTATCACAAATTCTTTCTACATCTCGTTTCATATGGGGCCAATAGAAATGTTCTTTTATCACAGATAAGGTCTTATCAACGCCAAAATGTCCCATCAAACCACCCTCATGTGACTCTCGAACCAATAACTCACGCAAAGAACATGCAGGTATACATAATCGATTCTCACGAAACAAGAATCCATCCATCTTGAAGTATTTACCTACAACATTTTTTTCACAATTTTTAAACTCTTCACAAAAATCATGGTCATTATCATATAATTCTTTGATTTGTTCAAAACCAAGTAATTTTGTGTCAAGAGTATTTAACAACAAATACCTTCGCGAAAGAGCATCGGCCACGACATTTTCCTTACCTTGCTTATAGCGAATGAAATGTCTCGATGAACTCCATCCATTGTGCATGTCTCTTGTTCAACTTGTGTTGGCCTTTCAAATATTTCAATGATTCATGATCCGTGTGAATCACAAATTCCTTAGGCCATAGGTAATGTTGCCAAGTTTCCAATGATCGAACCAAAACATATAACTCCTTGTCATAGGTAGGATAGTTCAAAGCTGATCCACTCAATTTTTCACTGAAATATGCCACTGGCTTTTCTTCTTGCATTAACACAGCTCCAATGCCTAATCCTGAAGCATCACATTCAATTTCAAAGGTCTTAGTGAAATTAGGCAATACAAGTAAAGGAGCGTTAGTTAATTTTTCTTTAATCAAATTAAACGCTTTTTCCTGTGCATCACCCCACTTGAATCCTACACACTTTTTGATTACTTCGGTGAGTGGTGTTGTGACTTCGCTGAAGTTCCTTACAAACCGTCTATAGAAACTTGCGAGCCCATGGAAGCTACGAACTTGACTGACATTCGTAGGAGTTGGCCATTCTTGGATTGCACGTACCTTTTCTTCGTCAACCTGTACTCCCTGTGCACTAACAACAAAGCCAAGGAACACAACTCGATCCGTACAAAATGTGCATTTGTCTATATTAGCATACAATTTTTCTTTCCGAAGCACTTCTAGGACAGATTTTATATGCAATGCATGCTCTCCTAAATCTTTACTGTAGATCAAGATATCATCAAAGTAGACAACTACAAATTTTCCAATGAAGGATCGCAAAATATGGTTCATTAATCTCATGAATGTGCTAGGAGCATTAGTTAAACCATAGGGTAAGACTAACCACTCGTATAATCCATATTTTGTTTTAAAAGCAGTTTTCCATTCATCACCCTCATGCATTCTAATTTGATGATAACCACTCTTTAAATCTATTTTAGAAAACACACAAGATCCATGCAATTCATCTAACATATCATCTAACCTAGGAATGAGATGCCGATAATTTACCGTGATGTTATTTACCGCTCGACAATCAATGCACATGCGCCACTTCCCATCTTTCTTAGGTACTAAAATAACTGGAACCGCACATGGACTCATGCTTTCTCTCACGAACCCCTTGTCCATTAGCTCGTCAACTTGCCTTTGCAATTCCTTCGTTTCCTCGGGATTGCTTCGGTATGCCGGGCGATTTGGAATGGTCGCGCCGGGGACAAAATCAATTTGATGTTCAATTCCCCGAATTGGTGGTAATCCTTGGGGAAGCTCCTCGGGAAATACATCCTGATAATCCTGCAAAATAGTAGAAATAACACTAGGCAATGAAGTTTTATTAGCGTTAGTATTCAAAAGTGCCTCCCTATACCGAAGTACAATCATTGGCTTTTTAGAATCCAAAGCTCGCCTTACATCACTCCTTTTTGCAAAAATATTTGTTTTTCTCTCTTCTCCTTTCTTTTTTTCTCTCTCTTTTGTTTTCTTTTCATGATCTCTCTATAAGTGTATTTGATCCTCATGCACCTGTTTTGGTGACATAGGACACAAGGTAACTTTTCTTTGATTGTGAACAAAAGAGTACTCATTAGTAAAACCGTCGTGTTTTACTCGCCGATCGAACTGCCAAGGTCTCCCAAGTAGTAAATGACCTGCCTGCATAGGAACTACATCACAAAGGATCTCATCAACATACTTTCCAATTGTAAACGGTACTGATACTTGCTTGGTAACTTTGATGTCGCCGCTATCATTGAGCCACTGCAATCGGTATGGGTGAGGATGTTTGGATGTTGTAAGTCCCAATTTCTCCACCATTGTGATGCTTGCCACATTTGTACAGCTCCCACCATCAATTACAACACAACAGATCTTACCATTTACCATGCATCTAGTATGAAATAGATTCTCTCTTTGCTCGCTGCTTTCTTCCTTTACCTGTGTACTAAGCATTCTCCGTGTAACTAACACTTCGCCATGCATAGCAACCTCTCTATCTTCCTCCAACGGTGGCATAGAGTCATTGTCACTATCTTCTTCCTTGGTCTCCAAATCCCCATTATCAAGCAATAACATAGTTCTTTGATTTGGGCATTGATTTGCAATATGTCTCCTGCCTTGACATTTAAAGCATACAATATCTAGATTACGACTAGTAGAAGGTGTATTAGTTTTACCTTGCACCACTTGATTAGCCGCTCCCTGCTTGATTTCTGGCTTTGGTTTGAAAACAGTTGGCTTTTTCTCACGCTTCACATTATTGGATTTCCATGATGAACCTGTGGTAGTGTTTATTCGTTGGCCACCTCCCCTCTTAAGTTGCTTCTCTATTTTGATAGCCATGTGCACCATGTCTTCCAATACCACATAATGTTGACGCTCCACCAAATCTGCAATATCCCAATTTAAACCTGCTGAAAATCGGGCCATGGTTGCCTCATTATCCTCGTCGATGTCAGCTCTAGACATTAGCATTTCCATTTCTTTGAAGTAGTCCTCCACACTCTTGTTTCCCTGTCTCAAATTTTGTAAGTTTCGAAACAGATCTCGATAGTAGTGGTTTGGGACAAACCTCTTTTTCATTACAGCTTTCATTTCTGCCCAAGTCTCTATTGGACGTTCTCTGCACCTCCTTCGGCTGGTCATCAATTGATCCCACCAAGTAACTGCATACTCTGAAAATTCGGTAGCTGCAATCCTAACTTTCTTGAGTTCCGAGTAGTTGTGACAGTCAAAGATCCACTCCATTTTCTTCTCCCACTCTAAATATACCTCGGGGTCACTCCTGCCTTGGAATGTGGGAATTTTCATTTTGATGCTATCGAGATTGTTGTCCTCTCGATTTCGGCCGCCTCTATCCTTTGCAAAATGTCTCCTAGGGATAAGGTCAATTTCCCGATCCTCTTCCTCGCTAAACATTTCATCATAGTAATTTGTCTCCGCTAGCCTTGCTTCCTTTTGTTGGGTCTTTCCTTTTGGGCGCCCACCCGGAGGGATTTGAGTTTGTTCCCCTCGAGTGACACTCAATTGATCGATGCGATTATGCACTTGTTCAATAGCCATCCCCAATTGTCTAGAAAATTCTTTCATCATAGCCTCCATCATGAGTTTTGGGTCAAAATTCGATGTAGAAGGTTCATTTTCAATTGTCTTATCTCTTGTGTTAGACATATTTTCTGCAAAACAAAGATTAGTAGAAAGCAAATTCTTCACCACTTCCTTGCGTGTTTCACTCAAACAATATATCACACAAATATGAAACGCTCGTGTATCACACAAATGGCTTTTACCCTCTAGTAATCTCACTACTCTTGCCTTTTTCTGCTCGTAGTTCTCTCTAATAGGTTCTTTTGGAATTCGCACAAATGTTACCTCAATTTTCCAATTTCAATCCAATAAGAACTTATCAAGAATACAATATAGAAGGTATGACTCTCGGAATACCAATAAGACTTCACAATCGTCAAATATGATTCTTTGTAAATGAAATCCCAATAATAGCAATCAACAATAATAATTTTCTGTAATATATTTTCTACAGTTTTTTTTTTTGGACTAAAATCCAACAATAAAAGTAAAGATAAGTAACTTGATAGGAACTTAGCTTTGATACCAAATGATAGACTCCACGGCACGCTTGCGTGAGGTGGTCGTCGCCCGGATCGTTTCTAACAAGTTGATAGGATGGATAGCTTGCAACACCTTAACCCCTCGCCTATATGTAGACGGTAATCTTGGTACAATTGCTTGCTTAGAAAATTTGCGGAGGATGAACACCAACGACACTTCGACCCCTCGCTTATATTGAAGCGGTAATCTGGACACTTCGACCCCTCGCTTATATAGAAGACGCCACACACAACTATGAATGGTTGTATGATAAGTCAATTATGAATTTAAAAAGAAGAACTAAGGAACACTTAGGAATTCTTCAAAGAACCACAAGTAGAGAAACAAACTCACAATAGTATTGATAATCTGAAAATTGATATGAATGAATGATTTTACATCCTAGCATCACTTGGTATTTATAGGAACTCATGGTGTGCTAAACCATCATCATAAGTCAAGATCTAACAACTAATCACATCACATGTATCAGCCACCCAAAGAATTTAACAATCCAAAACATGTGATGTGTTAAAAGTCCAAATCAGACAACTATAAACTGATCAGCACATTGCAAGCTATTTTCACACCTGATAAATTTCAAATTTGGACTTGGGCCAAGAATGAAAATTGTAGCCCTGGAGTTTCTAATGAATTTAGGCTTTTGAATCACCTCATTTGGAGTTTGAAAACTCAAGTTATGGCCAAAATACGAACAGATGTCAAACTAGTCCAAAAGTGCGGAAATGCTGATTCTTTTGTGTCGGTTCGGGTATGCTTGCTTCCAATGTGTTTATGAACTTCGCGTGTTTGTAACCCGTCTCTATAACCTCTATGCTCGATCCAACCTCGGTCCATAATTTATGAATCATCCCGTTAAGTCCTTCTTTGAAGCGTTTAGCTCGTGTCCTCGTAATGAGTCCAAGTGGCATATGCAATGGATCCACTTGTGTTTTGTCAAGGGCTTGTGAACTAAGGATGTCCTCATCAGGGCCTTCCATAAAAAATGGCGCGCAATTAAATAACCCATTTCCTTGACAGAATTTCTAGACATTGTCGATAATGCTAAAATATCCTATCAAATGATATAAGTTACAGTGTCGTGACAAATAGTAAAATATATTATGCAGATGCTAATTAACAATTATTGAATCAAGATATTATGCAATTGCTACTTTATCAATTATTGAATCAATAATATAAAACACTGTGCAACATCGTGAGCCACTGTGGAATACCGTGTGCTACTGTGGAATAACGCGTTTTACTGTTCTTTTTATCACCGGGTATTTTAACAGTTATCGGTTAAAGTTTTGCCGCCAATTTCTATCACTTTCTATATCCGACAGTTAACCCGTTGTGGGGCCCACTATCATTGACAATATTGCCATTTCGGCGCCGTCGTACGGTACCGAATATAATATTCCCCGACAGAAAGAATATTCCCCGACAAAAGGAATATTTCCCGACATACTATTTATCAGATAATTTGCATATAACACCCTTAACTATCATTTATAACAATTAAGCACTTCATTATTTAGAAAAATAATCATAAAAAAAAAATAATAAACTTTTATTTCATAAATTCGGGGTCTTACATCCCTTCCCTCCAAACTCACAAACACAGAAATGAATGAAATACAAGGGGAGAGAAGAAATCAATTTTTTTTTTATTTTTTATTACCGGGAGTTGAAACTATGACTATGAGTTTAAACAGAACACAGAGAGAAAGGGAAAGAAAATAATTATATTGTTTATGTTGTTTGTGAGTTTTTAGATAGAAAAAAGAATAATGACAACTTTCTTAGTTAAAATTTTCTGTTATAAAAAGGTACCCTATCCAAATATGACAACTTCGTACTTTTTTTTTGAATGGTAAGTGTATTCTCGAATCAGCTTACGTATCAACTGAGACTAAATCTCTATACAGTACTTATACAAAAATAAATATATAAATGAAAAAAATAAGAACAAAAATAAATATTTTATAATCCCTATATGGTACTTATACAAGAATTAGCATGTTCCCAACTTATATGGTTTGAGTTATTTCTTTTATAAACTCATAACTTGTTAGTAAAAGTTATCAACTTAGTTTTTTTTTCCTACAAGTTTCTGTTTTCCTCTTCATCCAAACTCATAAAGTGACATGGAGATAAAGTGTGGATAGCTTCCTTTATTTCCTTTCCTAATAAAGTCCCAAATAATACATTCTCCTACCTTTTTATTATTAGTAACTCTGACACACATGCTTTAAATTTTTTATTATAATATAAAAATTTTAAATATATATATATATATATATATAAATTGCGTTCAAAATAAAATAAAAAGATAATAAAAAATATCGTGATTTAAGAGCAATTAAGAGAGATAAAATAAGAATAGAGAGATTACGAGAAGATAAAATAAGAGACCAAATTATACCAAAGGTGAAACTTTATTAATAGAGATCATCTAAGACCCCAATCAAATCACATCTCCTTTCTTTCATTTCAGAAATATATATTTTCTTCTCTTGTCTCATCCATATTCATGTGTTTGTTTTATTAGTAAAACACGTATTTATTTTTAATAATTTCTTTTGAAATGTTTTACCACTATTTTCTTCGGAAATTTTAAATTGGCTTGCAAAAAAGGCTATTAGGCGATAAAACGTTTTCTCCTCCTGTGGGAGTGTGGGACTTGAAGGATAATGAACTCTTTTATCAAACGTGGGATAACTACCCCCATGGTGTCTAACCAATGAGAGTAAAAACATAAAATACATATTTTTAATGAATTCCTTTAAAAATTATTTACGTACCATCATTTTCTTCTTAATTTCAAACTAGCCTGCTTGCGAAGAATGCTATTAGGCGATAAAACGTTTTTTTTTTTAAATTCTAATTCTCCACTTTGTGGGACTTGGAATTAAATTAATATTCCCTCCGCTTCAAACTAATTAATGATATATTTTGACTTTCTAAAAGTAATTTATGAAAGTTTAAAATTTAAAATTGATACAACCCGTTAAAGTTTTAAAATCAACGAATATAATAATTGTAAGCACATTTTAGTTAATTTATAGCAATTATAAATGTTCGTTCTAAAATTTATATATATTATAATTTTTTTGTAAATTGGCAAAAAAATTCAAATGTGTCTCTATATTTGAAACAGAAGTTAACTACTCGTGTAAAGTTTATCCTTGTCAGTACGGTACATATCCAAAGTCTAAATAAATTTGTTTTCGATCTCTATTTCGAGGAGAAGCAGAACAGTTATGGTACAATTTTTCTCATAGCCTTATCCCATTTAATTATCCTTAAATCTGTCCAGTCTGGAGAAATTGTCACTCATCTAAGAATAATATTAGGGGTGCCAAAAAAAAATTAGTATCAAAGATGTCATTATTATATAGTAATGTAACGTTACAAACCGTGGGTGATCATATAAAAAATGTATACTAGGAAACTCATTGGAACTGCAATTTGGTAGAAAATTTTGAAACCGGCCCTAGCATAGAAAGAAAAAAAGAGTTTATATATGTAGGGTTTGGTGATGAGTAATATCAGAAGTAATGGTGGATGGACCTGGTTGCCATACAGAGGAGAAATAATTTGTACCACTCGTTGCAACAATGTCTTCTTGTAGACAGCAAGTTTAAGGAATGGCATAAATTGATAGGGTATGTCAAGTTTTTAAGCTAAGCACGTGACCCTTTTATGACAGTTGAAGTTGGTTGACTTACTGGGATAATGGTACGTTAGGAGTAATGGAACAGTAGGATACAGATGAAAAGAAAACCAAATTTTTGTAGTAGCTGTTTGGTAAGAATTAAGAATGATGATAACAACTAACAACTAACAAGGAAGAAAAGAGAAGTTTTTGGTTAGTTTTGTAATTAATTGCACTCACTCTCTTTCTGTTTGTCTTTTTTTTTCTACCATTATTGATGCATGGAAGAATATGAGACTGACATATGGAAATGACATTTGCACATGGAAGTTAGTACTAAAGATTCTGGGGGGAGGAGGGGTGGATTACCCATAATACGTGAAAATAGCGACATAATTTTATAGAATCTTTCGATCTGAATGCTACATAAAAAATATAAGCCAAATAACGGAAATTCTTTTAAATTCATGTTGTATTATATAACAAAGAAATTCTATTTGCGCCAAGAAATTTGCCTAAAAACAATCAACCTTGAAAGAGTGATATATGGAAATGACATTTGTACACAAAAATTAGTATTGTTGCGAGATTCTTCTCACAAATCTGAAGTCAAAATCAAATCATATAGTCAATGGTGAATTTAGAATTTTTCGCAAGTGGGGTCACAATCGTCAATAAAAATAATTAAAACTATCATCATCAAGATTTCCACAGTCTGTATAAACTTATAAACCTGTCCTACTTGATTGACTCAATTATGAAAAGAGAAATGTTATTTAAATAATCTAATTCGGTAGAAGAGGGAGAAAGCCCAGTCCTCTATCTCAATCTCAACATAAGGTCAGAGAACGAGTCATTCTCTAGTTCTTTCGGGAAGGGCTTAAAAGCATCTTCATTATGTTAAGCTTTAGGCAATCGATTGACTCCAAGAGACTTTAAAAGAGAGCAATGAGTGTAGTGTAAATATGTTATTAAGAGTTGAAAACTAAATCTAAGATTTTAGTACATCCCCTAAAATAAAAATTAAATAAAATTAAAGATCGACGTTAATCAATAAGTTTCAAGAATTATAAATTTTATAATTAGTAGTATTTTTTATATATAATTTATAATAATTATGGCCACTTTAACTAAAATAATTAAGTATTTTAATTTTAAAATTTTACAATTAACTTTAAAAAAAATTAAAATATAATGCGGCAATGGTCACACTAATGATTAATAATGAATAGTACATTTTAGTTTAATTCTTTGTAGCTGTCATAGTATATTATACAAAACCTAATTACACCATATAAGACCTTTGCATGATGATATCCTTTGCTCACTTGCTCCAACATAACCATTCTCAAAGCCCAATCAATGATTACACCTCAATGGTCAATGACTACAAGTGCTCACAGTGATCCATGACTGTAAGTGCAGTCACAGGGCCCACAACAGAGTTTTTCACCTTGCTTTCTTAAACTATTAATCCATAGTCCATAGTATTTAAAGGAAAGAGAATAAATTTATATAAAAATGACCTATAAAATTAATATTTTATATTATTTAATAATAATATGTTAAGTAGAGAATTTAGGAGGAGATTAAGAGATTTAAATTGAATATGATTGATTAAACAATTTTATTATGATAAATAGTAATTAAACAATATGGTAATTCATTTCAAATTTCTTGATCTCTTCTTAGATTTCTTACGTGACATAATATTATTAAATGATGTAAAACACTAATTTTAGAGGCAATTCTTAAATAATTTATTATCTAAAGGAAAAGGAAAAAAGTGACCGCAAGGACAGTCAGAGGACCCCCTTTGAGTCCGTCACTGTATATAGTATAATAAAGTCTAATGCACTGTCTCAATAATATTTTATTAAGTTATCTTAACTTATTACAGACTCACTAAAAAAATAATAATTAAAGATATTAATAATAACAACTTGAATTTATATACATATTCAAGTCCCACGTATTACACTTTGTGATTGGTGTTACAACATTTGTGTCGCACGAGTGCTTATGAAAATATCAATTTCCTTGATGTTAAGAAAACTGCATTTTTTTTTTCCTGCCTCCCAAAATAAGTACTATTGTGTATATTTCAATTTCAATAAAGATATATAGGACGGGAACAAATTGCGTAAAAAAAACATGAATGCAACTCTTTGATATAGTAAAGAGTTACATTATTTTAATTGGTCATATAAAACTTATATTTGTATAAAAAAAAATTGTTACGTGTGTAATTTTTCTAATTTATAACACCTGCCATTCCACCCCAATAAAAGAATAGAACATACATAGTTACATACTCCACTAATTTATAGCACCATAAGGTCAACGGTCAATTGGGCCTTTATTGCTCATTACACAGAATAAAAGATGGCATGCAGATGAGCTGTTATCTGTCCTGTTCAGTAGGAGATTTGAAGATAAATCAATTAGTTACTATTTTTCATCACTTGCACGCCATTATAAGACTAAATATAATACTTCCTCCGTGGAAGATAAAAGTCTTTCATTGATTTTTATGGTTAAATTGACTATTTTTCAAATCAATATATCTTATTATTCTTTTATATATATGTAAAAAGCCTATAAACATTATAAACTACATATAATTTAGTACTAATCTCAATGTTTGATTTTTTTGAAAATCTAACTATATATGTTTATTTGTTAATTTTAAAAATGGTAAATTTGACCACAAAAATTAATGGAGGACTTTTATCTTGGGACGGAGAGAGTAACATTTTATTTTATTTTATTCAAAACAATAATAATTATTATAAATACTTGATAATGCATTACTAATTATAAAATTTATTATTCTAAAAATTGAAATAATTTCACATCAATTCTTGTATTATGAAACAAGGAGAGTATCAAATAAATATTATTTTTGCAATAAGGTGCAACAAGTTACATGAAGAGTGTCCACCAAAGATTATTAGATTTTTAGAACATATGGTACAAAATTTAAAATGTGCTGAGATTATACTTATAGATATATTTATGATATTTTATAAAACAAAAAGAAAGGTGATGGTTAGCTCACACTCAAAATCACGTTGTTTTACATAATTGAATACGCTCACTCCCATGTTATGCACAAAAGAGTATTTTTATAATTTTTTTCATACATTATTATTACAAAAGGATACCTCATGCAAGAACGTGAGGTAGTCCTCACCTCCTGTGTCCTCTATTTTATATTCATATTAGTATTAAATTTAAATATATTTTTAAGATATCATACTACCCACCTTGAAAGTCACAATCTTTAAGGAGAGTATAATATCATTTGATGCTACTGCAAAGTTTGTCATTAGTTTTGGGCTAGAATGTATATAATAATGCATACCATACGGCCCAATATTAAGAGCTATTATACATGTACTGGGCTTTTGGAAAGCTATGAATTTTCAAGTCATCTTTCACTAGTCACTTCTAATTTTTTTTGGTCTTTGCTCCCTCCCCTCCCCAAATGAATGGCCCAAATCAGACCTCAATGAAGTGAACACTCTCCACCTAGATTTTTGGGCCTCTCTTTAGATTACGGAGATTATGGAAAGAGTAGATCTCATTGCGATATCCGGGTCAGGACTTAGAGTTAATTCCATTTTTAATGTTTTGTTGATAAAGTGGATACTAAATATTAAACATAAAAAAGAATTGATATTTACACCAGAGTTAGTACTGCGACAAATTTATACTAAATTATAATTGCGAAATATATTAATACGTGGGAGTAGATAGAGAATTATAAAAGAGTCTCACCTATTACACATTTTTTTAAAAGAATTAACACTAATACTTATCTACGTAAATAACAGTCAAAAAATTAACGCAAACATTCACAAATCACAATATATATCGAGTCATGTTATACATGACGACAAATATATTGATAAAAAATAGCGACATATGTGGGTACATGAGATATGTTGGAATTAAGGAGAGATCCAAACACTATTGTTTTATCTTATCTCTTAAAGTTCCACGTTAGTCTCAATCTAACTTTGTCACGAGATTTGTCGACGTGTGTATTATTTTTCATATATATCATTTTTCTTTATGCAATATCTGCTGAATATGGGTGTCGTTTACCATTTATGTTAGAAAAAATTTGTGAAATTATCAAATTTTCTTAAAAAATATCAATTTTTGGTGCATGTATGAACTACCATATAGGATAAAAAGACATTGTCATGTTGATGGTACCCAATACCCTATTCTCATGTAACTTAATTAGAAGAATCACACCAACCACGGGAAGAATCATATTCATATGCTCTTTCTATTTCCAGTAGAGTGATAGTCATTATAATGTTGCCCCTTTCCATGTTTTTTGCAGGATATTATACCCCATTTGGATGATGGACAAGGTCAACTTGTATAAAGCATATAGCCTTCTTCTTAAAACTTCACTACTTGGGTAAAATTTTGTAAAGGGCTATGGGTGATCGATATCACAAGATCATATTTTCAAATTGATTTACTCCTCTAAGAAAAAATATTAGTAAATGAATACTCATTAAAAAAAATTGGATGATGGATAAGGGACCTAAAGGTGACTTGGAAAGATTAAATATCAAACATACTTGTATTCGTGCAACTTAGAAATATGGACAGACAAATTCTTAGCCTTATTGCTAAATATTTCTCGGTTAGGAAGGAAAAAAAAACAATTATAATTTATTGTTATTTTTATTAAAAATCTTATTCTTTTTCGTGAAGAAGACAGACAATATATAAATTTTGCACATTTTTATTCATTACATAAGACATGTAATTTTGTTGAGAGATAAATTTAAACATGTGACATTGCACAAAATAAAGAAAGACGCTTACCTAGGGAAGTAGCTAGTAAGAGACCGGGGCTACCCTAGCTTTTTTTAAAAAAAATTGACCCTTTAAATTTTGTTGATTTTTTCTTTAGATCTCCCAAGATTTTTTTTATGGTAAAAACTAATAACATATAAAAGAAATTGTTGAAAAATTATTTGATGGTTAATGCTAAGAGAGAAATAGTTGAAAAATTCTCTTTAGAATCAATAGCGAAAGAATTAATTTGCATGAAAGACGAATTTCACAATTCTTTTAAGTTGTAATGTAAGATAAAAAATGTCAATGTTTAATATATTATCATTAATTTTGTTAAATAAATTTAATGTTAATTATTAAAAAAAATATTTATATTTTTTATTATTAAAATTATTTTATATTTAAACATATTACATTATGTCTTAGCCTCCCTCGGAAAAAAAAATTCATGACTATGTCCCTGGACTTACCAATAAAATTTCTTGCGAATATATATATATATATATACACACACAGAGAACCGATCTCCAACAGACCCAAAAAACGGACCGGCTATAACGACGGACAGAACCGTTCCTATAACATAAACCGTCGTCATAGGTATATGACGACGGTTAGATATGGTGACAAAACCGTCGTTATAGGGCTTTAACGGCGGTTATGTCGTTATAGCTAACCATCGCCATAGACCTATAACGACGGTTTATGCTATAACGACGGTTTATGCTATAGCGACGATTTTGTCCGTCGCTATAGCCGATCCGTTTTTTAGACCCTTTTTTGGTCGGTTGGAGAACCGAACTATATATATATGTTTACTCTTATTTTCGTCTAATAATCTCTGGCTTAAAAATTGTCAATAACTTATACTTTGTGTATTCATGTTGTGTATCATGTTTAATTTTGTAATAGGGTTATGCTTATATCTTTTCTCATCGAGAGTCGAGACTAATAAACTGTTTGAAGTTTTGAACTGGTTATCAGGGTAAAAACCAAAGGAAACTAATGTGGCAAAACAAAAACAAAAACAAAACAAAAAAAAACTTTGTACAGCAAATGCGGCGATGTAAGCGAAGCAATGCATTCCAACAACTTCCCTTTCCCTTTCCCTTTCGCTTTCAATCCCTTCTTCCCCTTTTTCTTTATTCCATTTATAAGCAAGTACCTAGTAGTATAAGGTATTATTCCCTCTTCCTTCATTCTCACTCCTCTTCCCCCTTCTTCTCTTCTTATTAATTAATTAACACATTTGTTCCAAACTCCCTCAATTTCATCCTCTTTCTCTCAATCAAACACTGATATTGTTGCCATTTGATTTTTGATTACTAATTTATTAGCTTCAAATCGATACATTCTACTGCTACTTTTGAAATGCGGGGATTTGAGCTTTGGATTCATAATTTGATCTCCTCTGAAGATTCACAACTACTTCAATTCAACACTGATTTACCTGTTACAAATTCAGTTTCTTTCATTCATGGTGGATTATTTCTCGAACAATCTGTTCCTTCGTCTTTTATTTCATTACACAACGATAATTCTTCTTCGATTAATTTTTCGACCTCGATCTCATGTTCTACGCGGCCGCGGACTCGCAGGAGACAAGGGGGGCATGAGATTTTCCGGCGTGGTACGCTACGGAGCGGAGGATTTTTGTCGGTGAGCTTGTCGGTGAAGGGGAGTGGTGAGGGTTTTATTCCGGATTCAGGTGAAATTTTGGGGCAAAATGGGGATAAAAATGCTGAGGATGAAACGGCAGCGTTTGAGGTGCTTGAGAAGCATCAGCATCAGCATCAGCAGGAAAAGAAGAAGGTTAAGTTGCGAGGAGGAGGAGGTGCTTTCAATACAACTAAGCATCTCTGGGCTGGAGCTGTTTCTGCTATGGTTTCTAGGTTCGTCTCTCTCTCTCTCCCTCTCTATATGTGTGTATAATATGTCTCTGTTTGCCAGTGGCCCAGTGTTAAGCTGCTTGTGCAAGTTTAACTGATTTTAGTATTGAGTGTCTAGTTTTGCATTTTCTAGTTCAAAAGCTTAGAAAAAGAAATAAAAACTTGATGAACTTGTGTTATTGTCCATGCTTAAATTCCTACATTGATTACATACTAAATGTGTTTGAATACAAGGGATTTTCTCAAATGGGTCATAATATAACTAGTGTAATCGGGGACCATTGAGCAGAATATGGAATTTTACGCGATTAACTATCCAGTTGAATTTGCTTGATGTTAAAATACTCAATTTGGTTCAAGAAGCATAAGTGATTTGAGAATTTTGGAGAAGAGGAGATAATCTCGATTGGTTTCAAAAGTCTGACACATATTTTTGCACATCAGTTCACTTTGTACTAATTTCTCTATCACTGAATGGTTCTTCTGGTAAATGGTGGATTAGGCTTGGTTTTCACTTTTCATCTTGTTGCTCGTTTATGATGCATATGCCCATTTCTTTTAATTTTAGTATGATTTTCCATTGACTAGCATCATCCCTAATGAATTGAATTTGTTGTATCAGAACTTTTGTTGCCCCACTCGAGAGATTAAAGCTGGAATATATAGTGCGTGGTGAACAAAAGAATCTTATTGAGCTTATTAAGTCAATAGCAGCTTCACAAGGCCTGAAGGGCTTTTGGAGAGGAAATTTTGTTAATATTCTTCGCACTGCTCCTTTTAAGGCTATCAATTTCTACGCTTATGACACATACAGGAATGAACTGCTCAGAATAACTGGGAACGAGGAAACAACAAATTTTGAAAGGTTTGTTGCCGGTGCTGCAGCTGGAATCACGGCAACAGTACTCTGCATACCTATGGACACTGTATGTCACAATTAAGAAATTTCTTATGTGTGGTTTCATGGTTTCCTGCATTGAGCTTCCATTTTCCTTGTCAAAATAATTCATTTACTGTCATGGGAGGTATGAAAGTCTGGATAGGACTGGAAAATAGTGAATTTTCCTTCTTGTCTCTGTGCATGTGGGGATGCATTGAGCAGGGACTCACCTATAGATTGAGCTGACATATAAAATCTTTATTTTTTAAAATATTTTTTTATTTGGTAAGTACAATCAGTGTTTTCCATAAGCTAAGGTTGAAGGTGAGCGATTTTGCTTAACTAATATTTGAGTTGGATTTCATAATCAAATTATTAATAATTTAAAAGGAATTTGAACATCACACTGGCATGAAATCATTCTGCTTTATATGGCTTTGGAAAGTGTCTTTCTCCCTTTTCCTCGCAGCATTGAGATTTCATTGATGATCTATTGTTGACAACGAAGCGAGCTTGTAAAGTAAAAATTTAGGAGTAAACATAATTTATCTAAATCTAAAATTGGGAGTAAACATAGGCATGGATGAGGATTCTGACTGTCAACTCCTAATTAGGCCTAGTAAAGCCAGACCTTATTTATTTTATTTTTAAAAAAATAGGCCTTCTCAAGCCTGTAAATGTGGATGAAAAAAACAAGATTGCCTGAATAACTGAACTTTGAACTAAAGCTAAATGTTAGAAAAACTAAACGAAAAGAGTAATAAGAAGATATTGAATAGGCATTGGGGCTTTTTCCCAGAGTTATGCTCCCTCAAGTTGATTTTCATGATTTAAGTTATTGAATCATCTTACTTACTCGATTTAAATTATATTGTAATTATGTTGCACATCTCATAATTGCATGAAACTTCCTGTTTCAAATAGCTTCCACCATTAATTGTTGTTTCCTAATTCCTAGTACTATAATGTCCTATCAGATTTCCAGTAGTCTTTTCCTTGTGATATTCTAATATGTAAAAAATTTCAGATTAGGACAAAAATGGTAGCGCCTGGGGGGGAAGCCCTGGGTGGTGTAATTGGTGCTTTCCGCCACATGATCCAAACTGAAGGATTCTTTTCTCTTTATAAGGGCCTAGGACCTTCTATAATAAGCATGGCACCTTCGGGTGCTGTTTTCTATGGAGTGTATGACATTTTGAAAACAGCTTATCTGCATTCACCTGAAGGGAGGAAAAGAATTCAACATATGCAACAACCAGACCAGGAACTTAATGCTTTTGAACAACTGGAGTTGGGTCCCATTAGAACATTAATATATGGGGCGATTGCTGGAGCTTGTGCCGAGGCTGCTACGTACCCATTTGAAGTTGTGAGAAGACAGCTTCAGATGCAAGTCAGGGAAACAAAGATGAGTGCGGTGGCAACTTGCGTCAAGATAATGGAGCAAGGTGGCATTCCCGCCCTTTATGCAGGATTGACTCCCAGCTTATTACAGGTGATGAATGGATGTTTTGGTTACTTGAACTACCTTATTGTTGCATATCTATCTATCAATATATATACGTATGTGTGTGCGCGCGCGCGCGCACACATAACTTTACCAAAATTACTTGAGAAATACTTTTGCAAGAGAAAGTAGCAGTAGGCACTTTGATTGAAAATTGATCAATGTAATTTCCAGGATTGAGTAGCCGAGTAGGCAATAAAAGCTTAGAATCCCATTGTGAATCTCATTTTCTTCCTACTTACTACTTGGACCTTGTCTCACAGGGTGTCTTTGTTCAACATTTTACCCTCCTATGTAAGGGTGTAAACGAGTCGAATCGAAGCGAATAGAGAGCTACTCGAATTTGACTCAAATTCGAATTGTATTTGAAAAATTCTACTCAGATTCGACTCGACTCGAATATTTATTATTCGAATTCGATCCGACTCGGATCGAATTATATTTAAACTACTCGCGAGTTTCAAATTCAAGCTCGAATTGGAGTCTCCACATAATAACTAGCTTTATAATAAATATAATTATAAATTAAATTTGTTATTTTACTTAGAAATGAGAAAATATATTTACTATTACACTTTACAAATATAAAATCATAATTAAAATTAAAAATAAAATAAAATAAAATAATAATTAATTATCCTAATTTGATTTAATTTTGTATATATTTTTATGCTCAGATTTGAATCATATTATTAACGAATCCGAGTCTCGCTCGTATTTTTTCGAGTCGAGCTCAAATCGAGCCCGAATTATTTGGCTCGTTTACAGCCTTACTCCTGTGCCCCATAGATCAATATATAAATCTTTAATACTCCATGTCCCATTTTTTATATGAGAAAAACTTTTGAACATTTTCTACACGGATTTGGTGACATGTCAACAATATATGTATCCATTATACTTTTTTAACATTTTCTATATTAATATAATTATATATTAAAAATATATAAATATGTTTCAAAACATCTTAAAATGCATACCAAAAATATGATAACTTTTAATTTTGTTAAAATTCTTAAGAGTATTTTCTTTTCAAAGTTATCATATTTTTTGAGGCTATTTTAATGCATTTCCATTGCAAAAGTTAATTTCTTAAGAATATATGCCATTTAATATTTTCAAAACTTTTCTATGTTGAACCTATGAGCTTGTGATTTCGGCTTAAAGCTCATTGGAAGTTCGGCTTCAGCTGATTTATCATGTAAGCTAGCTGAGCTAAACTTTAATCTTCTATCTTCTTTGCTAAATGAGCCATGCCTAAATATAGGTAGCCTCTGCTTTGTTTGAATTTTTTGCATCTTATGTGATAGTTGTGTGTGTTAAAAAAGTTAGTGGGGGCTCATCTTTGGTTTGTATAGATGCAGAATAGGAGTATGGTTTTGTGGAACTATAAGGCCAAGGAAATCAGAGTTTCATGCTGTTCTTGCATTGTGGAATTTTTGACTTGCTATTTTAAGGTTACTCTATTTGCTATGTAAATGATTGATGGAGTAATGGGTTCGGCATGTGGAATAGGGTGTAACTTGTATGTTTGAAATATTAGTTAATTATCTTTTTTGCGGCATAAAATGTTTAGGAATGGATAGAAAAGATGGTAGGAGGGAGGGAGGTACAGAGTCAGAGAGTATTCCAATGTAAAAATCTTAAAAGCTGCTATCTTATTACTGGGAAGATGGATTCCTAAACCTTATATAACAACCCTAGAATGTAAAACATTAGTGTGAAACCGCTTCTACTGATGTCCAAGACTCCAAGTACAGATTGGGTAGGGGCCTCTGAAAGATCTAAGGAAGTTGGAAAATGCCTAACAATTAAGAAAGTGAAGCATCCGATACACAGTGCAAATTGCATCAACATGATGAAGGGACGAATGCAAAACCAAAATATGATACAATATTAAGCTACTAAACTGCTCTAAAAGCTAATGGCACTTGAAAGTAAAAACCCAATAATATCTGTCGGCCACAACAAAACTCAGTGTAACATGTCAATATGAATGCAAATCTGTTTTCTATTCTGTTAATTTATCTGTATGATTGATCATTGGTTATGTCTCCTCTCCACTTCTGATTTCTTCACTGTGCTTGTTGCTAGGTATCAGTTTTCCATACCAAAAAACTTTAGTATTAATTGCATCTTCTCAAAATTTGGGACTCTTTTCCTGATGTACTAGTTTTAGATTCTAATTTCTGATAACTGTTTTTTTGTTTTGTGCTCTCAGGTTTTACCATCCGCTGCCATTAGTTACTTTGTGTACGAGTTCATGAAGATAGTTCTCAAAGTAGAGTAAGCATAAAGACATGCTTTTGACTAATATGATGCTGGATAGAGCTTGTGTAAGGTGCATCATGGACAGGAGTTCATCTGTCAAATGGAGTACTTGATGATGTTTCTCAGTACGGCTCTTGTTGGGAGCATAAAACAAGGGTACAACACCCCAACATCTCGTACACATCTAATTAGTTTCAAAATAATCTGTGTCTTTCCTTGGCTATTTCAAGGGAGTAAAGTTAGAACTTTAAGACTATTTGGGTAAATTTGTAGTTCAAATGACTCTCACCTAAAGGTGCCGAAAGTTTTTCAATTAAAGATGACTCAAAAGAGTTAAAAGATCAAACTGTCATTTGGGGTGGAGGCCCTCCTTTTATTTATAAGCCATTCAAAAGTAAAGATGCGACGGGCTTTGAAATAGGTATTGGACTAGATTTGATGTTAACTGCAACACCAAACTCAACGGTGCTAATCAATCAACGATGTTCAAATTTATACGCACACCTCTCCCCCCCCCCCCCCCCCCCCCCCCCCCCCACCCCCCCCCCCCCCCCCCCCCCCCCCCCCCCCCCCCCCCCCCCCCCCCCCCCCCCCCCCCCCCCCCCCCCCCCCCCCCCCCCCCCCCCCCCCCCCCCCCCCCCCCCCCCCCCCCCCCCCCCCCCCCCCCCCCCCCCCCCCCCCCCCCCCCCCCCAAAAAAAAAAATAATAATAACAAATAAATAAAAATAACAATGAGTGAGATTACTCCATCCACAGGCCGAGTAGGGAGTGTCAAGTCAATTAGGGTGAGATAATCGTTGGTGACATCTTCTCACATGCCTATATCTGCAGAAGTACAGTCCCGGTTAAAGCAATAGTAATCCAGTGGCAAACTATCAACCCTAGTATCCTAATAGGACAGCGGCGACGGTGGCTTCAAACTCTCTTGAACTATCCAGTGTTCAGGTAAAACACTTACAAGTCTGAATTATCTATTTTTAAATTGCACTTGCAGCAAATGTGTCGCCAATGCACCATCGAAGAAGATGTCAGCCTTGCAATCCAAAGCGGGGCACAAATGCTTCTGAATTGAAATTGAAGCAAAAAAAAAATTAAAAATAAATAAATAAATAAATAATAAAATAAGCTATACCTAGCTCCATGCCATTTCCGTGAAGGAAAGATGAGTAAAACAGGAAGGAAAAATATGATAGAATGTAGAGGAATAAGGACCAAGAATATCATTATTTCTGTTTCAATAAGAATGAGACCTGAAGTCAAAACCAGAATATTTGTGTATTCATCAACTTGGACCACTTAATATCAGTAATTTATAGTTTATACAAGAATACAGCTCCCTTAAATATTCAAACTTCAAAAATAACTATACATGTCCACAAGTTCCTACTGTAGTCAGTCCTAACAGCTTCGCAAAATGAAATTCACAAAGGATTATTCTCCTTTGCCTTTAGGCAAGTGCTCTTCACTCGAGTCTTCTTTTAAATTGCAAGCATTAGCTGCTTCATAAAAATAGCAAGCATCATCTCAGTACGTTTATTGCCAATACTGCTGATTTCGATTACCTGCCATTGGATTCGGACCTCTCCCTGCACCAGAACCTGAATATTGACCATTTTGGGAATAATTAGGTGGGGGAACACCGTAACCACCAGAGGCTCCTCGAGAACCAGAGGCAGGCACACCACTTGGTGGTCCCCGCCCTTGTGCTGGATAAGGTGCACTATTAAAACCACCACCTTGTCCCCCACGATCTGCATAATAACCACCGGCAGGGTTCCCAGCAGGAGGGTACCTATTCGGCCCTCCAGGAGGACCACGAGCCTTTGCATAGTGATGATGGCCAGGTCCAGTTGACAGTGGAGGCTGGGAATTGTTCATGTGATGGTTAGGGCCTGTCCACTGAGGTGGATGAGGTTGCCCGGTTTGTTGTATAGGAGGTAACCGAGCATGTTGCTGTGGATGCTGCAATTTCTGTCTTTTTGCAATTTCTTCATTTTGTCGCTGCTGCTGTCTTTTTTTCTTCGTCTGGAACTCATGTGAGGATTCATATTTAGGCAAACTGTGATCAAAATAACAGAATAGATCATGGTCACATAGCAAGGCAAAGTAAGCCTAGAGGTTCCTGAACTTTTGAAAAGTCGATCATAAATGAACATGCATGCATGATGCAACTATGCAAGGATAGTATTAAAACCATAATTGAGGTCCCTGAACTCAGCTTAAGCTGAATTTTGACCAAAATGTTTCCCTAATTGAATGAATACGTAAAATAGACTTGTCAATGTAAGAACTTACGTCTTGGGATCGCATGGCAAGGGGTCAGTCCAGAAATATTCAGCATCAAGTGCATCTTTAGCAGATATTCTCTACACAAGATTGAGTGATAGGATAAGGAAACAAGATTAAAGAATGAGAATAAGTTTAAGAAACAACATAAACTAATTGCATAACTAACAAGAAATATAGAATCGGAAAATAACCATGTCAAAAGAGAGTTCCACAATTGACTTCATGCTCGTGTTAGCCACGACATTGTAAGAAGGATGATATAATAAGTGATAAAAATCAGAAGGAGATAAAATGTTCCACCCGATGAATTGCTTATCCATTCACAACTTAGAATGACAATGTTTCCCTCCTTCGTCAAGAGATTATAGAACTAAGCAACCCCATGGCCCTCATATTTCCTGTATTGTGTTTCATTGTACCATGAAACACAAAATTCTTTATACTAATAATTTTCTTTGAAATGAGAAATGTTCAAATGCCTTACCATCTTTTCTCCGTGACAATGAAGGATCTGTGACGTTTTTTTATCATATTTAAGTCTCCCTCTCCCTCAAAAACCAACGACAAAAATATAAGCCCATTTGCAATTGCATGGTTGCAATATGACTAAAATGGCTGTGCTAACTCAATTCTACCATGGCACCTCTTAAGAATCAACTGCATGTGCCAACACCACCATACCTTATCCACCACCCAATAGCCAACCACCAGAACCCACTAACGTCACCCTAAAGCTCGAACACTTCATTAGCACCCAACAGCCCTACAACCAACAAACATCACTTGCAGCCCGAGTCCCCGATCACCAAAAACAAAGGCTCATTAAGAAGTATGAAGCTTCAAAATGGTAACGACAGAAAGCACCCTAAAAACCTCCCAAACTCCTACAAATGCAACGAGATCATCATTCACCCTTCTGTTTTTGGGCTCACATTCATATATGTTCTCTATATCCACTCACAAGAAATTTAGCTTTTTCTAGGATCAACTCAGATCTATTTCCAATGAGATCAGTGGTTCGGACTAATTTGACTCAGTCCCATCTCCGCCATTCAAGTTCTCATCCACAACCTCTTACACAACATTCCACTCCAAAAATCCTTCACAAGTTTATCATGAAATTTTTCAATCCACAACAGAATCTAATGGCAGTTTCAGTGAAGAAACTTCCCTACTCTTCATGTGAAGGCATCAAAATAAGGCACACTCAATATAACAACTGACCTGCATGACTAATTTCAAGCTTACACAGTTTAACAAAAGTTCAAGTAGACAGAATAATGTCCAGATCAGTGATTAGCATACCGCACTTCTGTTTGCAAATTGCAATTACTATATTCATACGTAAATGTCACACAATTTAATCATTTATATAATCTTTCATCATATAACTGAAGCTTGTCCCCATTCACAAGGAGTTTGACTCGTTTAAACTACAGTGAGTCTTCTAACTTAAGTTAATATAAGAAATTAGATCTGCCAAATAGAAGTGATACCTGAGCTGGATCAAGAGTCAGCATTTTTTCCAGTAAATCAAGAGCATGGCGATCAAAACTGCAAGGAACATCAAGTATTACAGCAATCGAACATCTTGCATACTACGAAATAAATTTAATAACAATTTAAAATTTTGTTCACTTAACTGTCGAAACACCTCCCGAACTCGCCTCTTCATTGGCCTTGTTGGCTTAAACTTGTTATACCACGGAATCCTAGAAACTCCAGGCCAGTTAATCTCATCAGGAGTTCCACAGAGCTCAAATATCTTGTTCAATTGTTCAGGCTACAACAAATCAGGAAAAAAAATATAATTAATTTCTCCAACCTTATAGAGTACATAATAAACAGGGAATAAATGAGTATATTCATTTGCCATAACTTTAGAAGTTTTGTGTTTTGTTATTATTATTATTTTTAAAAGTAAATTTCGAAATATAACGTACTTGTAAATAACAAAAATCCAAATCCTAAGTTGAAGACCTAAATTTTAGGCCAAACTGAAGGTAATTAGTCACGAAAGCCAAAGGTATTATTTGGATATCAGAGTGAAGGATTCACTTAGGTTGCACAAATGTGACTAGAGGAAATATAATGTCATGGACTAGTTCGCAGGTTCTCATACAAGAGTAAGGCACTGCATTTGTTCTGCATCATGCAGGTTTAAGAAACTTGATGCATATACAGAAGTATGGAAATTGGAAATTCCTTGAAAACACGTCTCTCTATGAATGGACTTGCTCAAAGCAAGTATGTATGTTGCAGAATTTGTCAAGGGCCAGAAATGGTTCATGGGGCCACGGACCCGGGTATATGGCCGCGAACTTGTTCGGGGTAAAATTAAAACCATATGCCCGCGAAAGCCTGGTTCGGGGTGGGGAGTTGGGAACTCCACATTAACAAAAATAAAAAATAAAATAAATAAAATAAAATAAATAGTGAACTTCCAATGCACCAAGATCTCACCACTACTCAAAAACCAATACCCAATGAATGCTTCAGTTCTCCCAGTACAAATTACTGTAGTAGAAATGTCACTGGAATCTCTTTCAAATAAATTTCATTCAACAAGCACTAAGGGAGTCTACCCATGTACAAACACACATGTAATTTAAGAAATATTACGGTCCACATTTAATATCTACTCCCTCCGTCCTCAAAAGGATGACTAAAGGTACTATTTTTTTTTTGTCTCCAAAAGGATGAGATTAAGTACATAAAGTGAAGGGTAAATATGTCATTTAGTGGGGTTATAAAAAACAAAAAGTACTCATCATTTTATATAATCTTGTGGGGCCCAAGGATAAATTTGGAAATTTTTTACTCTATTTCTTTTACTTTTACTTTTCTTAATATGTGTGCAAATTGTACTTTGCTCATCCTTTTGGGGACGGAGGGAGTAATTGATTATGTAAGCATGACATGGCCAGGTATAGCTGTTACTCAATTGAGGGACTCAAAATATAATCAGGACATGATGCAAGCATAAGCCAAAAAGCTGAATCAAATATTCATAAAAACTTACTACTATCAGCCCAAAAAAAAAAAAAGATAACTAAAAGCGAGCAAACCTCATTTTTCCCAGGTAAAACCGGTTTCCCTTGTAAGAGCTCAGCAAAAATACAACCAACTGACCACATGTCAACGGCCGGACCATACTTAGTAGCCCCAAGAAGCAACTCTGGAGGTCTGCTTAAACCAAACCAACCAAAATCAAGTGACAGAAACTAGGGAATAGTCTCGGCAAGTCAGCGTAATCACAAGGAAGTACATGGCATCATACTCAGAAATTTACCTATACCACAGGGTAATAACACGATTTGTGAGATTTCCATTGTGATCATTGGAAAATGACCGAGCAAGCCCAAAATCAGCAAGCTTCAGATTTCCCTCATTATCGATGAGAAGATTAGAGCCTGCAAGAACAGGTGTCAGACAGAAAAAGCTTTGGTGCAGATGATTAAATCAGATACAAGGATAATAAAAGTCCGTCTAGCAAAAACCTTTGATATCCCGGTGAAGTACTTGATTGACATGACAGTAATGAAGCCCTGTCAGTAGTTGCTTCATATAACACTGCAAACAGATACGATCAGCAAACTGTGAAGTATAGAATGATCATCAGATAAGCATTGTTTTTAATTATATAGTCTTACAGTACCTTGATCTGGGGAACTGAAAACCTAAGTCCAGGACGATCAGCAAGCCCTGTTAAGTCATGGTCCATGTACTCAAAAACCATGTAAATGTTTCCCTTGTACTTATTATCACCATCTGTATTCTCAAAGAGATTATAACTTGTGTCACACATTGCCATTCATCAAAAAATAGGTGAGATACTAGACAATCAATATTTGAGTAACTATGTCAAATCATAAATACTATAACTGGAATCAACAAAATAAGACAAAAACTAGATTCACGCAATAAGTCTAGTCACCTGGCTTTGCTTGCTCATCCGCCTCAGGACCTTTAAGAAAAATCCAAAATATAAGTATTACATAGTATCAAATACAACGGTCAAGCTGATATATGAAATATGGCAGATCTATGCATACAAAGAAAGTACCTGTAGATGTCACAATCTCTTTCAACTTAATAACATTTTCATGCTGCAGCTTCTTCAGAATTTTAATTTCCCGGATGGCAGTGATAGGAAACTGCAGCAAACAAAATAAAACATTTCGTAGAGTTAACTACAGGTTTCTAACCATGTTTAACTGCTAGCCGACAGCTTTTCACCATAAAAGAAAATATATATATATATATATATATATATATTATCTGCTAAATTAACCTAATAACTAAGGAAATAAGGATACCCCTTCTTTTTCATTGTCCATGCGTATTTTCTTCAAAGCAACGATTTCCCCTGTTTTAAGATCTCTGGCCATGTATACTTGACTGGGGGAAATAGGAGCAAACCAATCAAACAAAGCATAGAGTGAAAACTTTAATGATTGAAACAACAGAATCACTTCATAGCTGACTATGTCCATACAAAAAAGCTCAAAGAAACAACAAGAAATTCCAAAATTGATTATTACTGCCCAACTTTTCACTGGTATGCTTCAACTCCAGAATCCTAATCTTTTTACTTTCAAGAAAAATGTCTAGAGTTCACATCAAATGCTCTGATGTTTGTAGCTTGAAAAAAAAATATCATAAATGCACACACAATGACACAAATGTGTGGGTTTTGCTGACCACCCCAAAGGGAGTAGGTAGGTTAGCATTTGTGCCCAAAGGTGAGAATACTGAGAAGCTCCCAAATGTCCTTACAACAGTATAAATCAAGGATAAACTAGTGTTTGACATATAGTAAAAAATTTATAAAAATACCTAGCACTGATTGCAAGTTTATTCTAATTGAAGTTGGTGACCATAATTTCTCTATAATTTTAAAAGTTAAATAATAAAAATGTTACAAGCTTCTCTATAATTTCACCTTTGACCATTAATTAAGCCCTCTAATATCTCTCCTATAATTAAGCCCTATAATGTCTCTCCTATAATTAAGCACTCCATAATATTCCTAACATACTCCATTCTTAGGCGTGGTTAGAAAAATAACACACAAAAAACAAAAACAAAAACAACAAAAGACATATATAAAAAGAGCAATACAAGTTCTTTGAGCTCCGATCTCTCAATTCTTTTTTCTATTCTTTTTTTTTTTGAAGTTTTTATACGTTAAATGTATAATTCCATTGTGTTACCTTATGATTGGAGTAATTTTGAATACTTTAATTTACTTTTTGAAATTAATTATACTACATAATTGACATTTATGTGAGATAGATACTTTTTATTAATTAAGAGATTGGTATCTAATCAACTGCTTGACGTACATAGCATGGAAAATATATAACAATGTAACCATCAAGTATCACAATTATTTTTTATAAAGCAAGGTATAACCTATTTTTCTTACAAAGATTTATAAATGGTAGAATAGTAATGATATTTTTATTTAGCAAAAGGCAAAAGAATTTTATTTCTGATAAAATCAATAACCCAAGAAGCTCGGATTATGATAAATTACAAACTGAAAATACTGAAAATCAAATATATCATATCCCTCAATTTAGCAATAAATAAACCTTGACAATCAAACGCAACATTACTTGATACCGCGACCTGCTAGAAAATCCCTTTGCAAAAACATAGCGTTGAAAGAGCTTTCCAAAATCTTACTCCAAGTCAGATACTGATTCCCCCATAAAACGCCATATGTAAACTTTACTACCTCTAAGTCTTTAACCCTCCATTGATTTCACTAAGATCTGCAAACCATATGTGAACTTTACTAACTAGTCTTTAACATTTCACTAAGATCTGCTTTGTTGGGTTATTACTGATGAACTATACATGCTTCTATTTTCCCACAAAATAAACCACAAAGTTACTCCATAATGCAAGTCCTCTGCACATAACTGAGTTAAGTGTCTTTTGAACTCCTGAAGATAGTGTCTATTATTAAAATATTTCTTTACAATCTTCAGATTTCTTTTACCCTGAATCAATATCACCAAGGAATTTTTTAAAAATTTTCTTAACTTCATTCTCTTCTTCCCCATTAGAAAAAAACAGTACCAAATCTTGACGGCTTTTTTCACTACGATTTCTTGCTCGATCAAAAGCTTTCTGACATCTTCTATTGATTTTTTCTCGTAAATCTTTTTTTCTTTAGTATCTTCTTCTTACTTACTTCCTTTTCTACATCCTTTACACTTCTCTTGTCCTAATTTGTTTTTTTTTCTCTTGAAGAGCCGACCGACTTCCATTGCTTCCATAGATACCTTATATTCCTTCCCCTTGTTATCATCATTGATAATAACACTATGTCTATTGACATTATGCTTAAAAATATCACATTCTAGACAATTACATATCTGCCCCTTTTCCTGCAATTTTCTAAGTACCATCCAAACATTATTTTCCAACATTATCTCTTAATCATTTTCCAAGATAACCTTATCATTTTCCTTCTCAAAAAACTCCTCATTAGACTCCATTCCTCCACTTACCGAAGCAGCCTCATTTAAATCATTACATTACCCAACTTCTTGAAAATAACTAACATAAGGTGTCATTTCACTTGACGAATGAAAAGCTTCCACTTGTCTTTAAGGTTCACCTGAGATATCACGATTTTCCACCTTTTCCGGTGAAGTGATCTTTTCTGATGGATTTTCCTCAACTAGCTCTATGGGACAATTTCTGCAAAAACATTCAAACAACTCCGACGATCAAATCTCCATAACTTTAACTTTATACAATCTATTCTCAAATCTGATTTTAATATAATCGTTAATATCATCCAAACAATCCATTTCGATCAAGATTTTTGCATAGTCCAACTTCTTCAAACACGCCGTCTCTTTCTCTAATCCCATGAATTTTCCCCATTTTTCTCATTGTTTTTCTTGACCAATATTGGACCAGAATTCCTCTACACCCCACCCAAGCATATCTTTTTTGTTGTTTGACAAATTCCTCCATTTTTACAAAATCATTTTCAGTTTTTTTTATACTCTGCTCCAAATTCTGATTTTCCTTTCCAGCTGCACACGCTGCAATAATCCCTTGATCACACCATTTGACCATGTTTGGGATCTTGACATCAATACGTTTCATGCTTACATTTATTTCCTTCATAGGTCTTATGCCGATCTCAATTTTGGACTTTGTCCACAATTAGAGGATGTCGAAGTTCCTCAGAGGAATAGAACGAAGTGGACATGATTTTTCATGCTTTATGGAACATAAGCTACTTTGAGTATAGGGTGTAGTCGGCCCTTCATATTAGGTCCCTATTGTTGTGCAGTTGTGCTTATTACATCTAGTAGAACGGGGTCTATGCCAATTCTGCTATATCCTTTATTTATTTTTCGGGAAAGTTTAATTTGGCTTGAAGTTTCCTTGTGAGTGGAAGGTGAACATGTACGTATTGGTTTTGGAATAGCTGATGGGAACGGGGATTTTGGGACAAAAGGATAAATCTCACAAAGATAATTCTTACACAAAACTTAATCAAATAATCATTCAATGTATCAAAATAATGAAGTACATCACTATTTATAATACTCCTAGACAAATTTCCTAACCTAACTTGAACTCTAATAAGATAACTACAAATTAAAGAAGATAAATACAAATTAAAGAAACTAATTAAAATACAACTTCTAATTCATAGGCTTCCAAAGCCTTTTATATTGTTCTAACCAACTTTCACGAGCTCGTCCTACATCAATAGCGTCCCCTTTTGGTGTCGTTCTAGCTATTATTTTACTTATGAAGCAAAAAGGAATTTAACCACTTGATATATGCACAAAATGTTATAGAAGCGCCAAAGGTTTATAACTCGCTACTATTCCACGCGAAAGAAGTATTGTAAATTATGGACATTAGAATTAGGGGTGTAAATGATCCAAGTCGAATTGAGTATTGAGTTGCTCAGATTTGGTTCACAAAATTTATCGAGTATAAAATAAGGTTTGATTGAGACTCGTTTCGCTACCGAGTCGAGCCCGATCTCGAATCGAGCCCGAGCAGTTTGAACTTTTCGAGCGAATATAATCCGAATATCAATAGAAAATTATAATTTGAAGAAGTTCGAATAATTTATTGAACTTTAAAATTTGCTCATATTTGAATCATTTATATTTCGAGTCGAGCTCGAATCGAACTTTTAGTAAAGCAAGTACGAATCGAGTCTGAACTGTTTGGTCATTTTACAGACTTAATTAGAATACTCAGATCACATTTTGAGGATTTGCAAGGCACAATGTATTGCTATTCAGCTTGTGCAGTATTCTGGACATATATAGATAATATGTGCTTTTAATTTATTTTTTCTTTCATAGACATAAAAGAAGTACACTTTTATTTAGCATCCAAAACAATGAAATATAAGTTCAACAAGTTAATATACCCCTAAACCTGTATTGCTTACCGATTTTTATAACCCTCCTTTTCCTATCTCGCCAACTCTCAACAATGTGAGTGCAAATCAATTTCTCCTACATCCACCCACAAAATCTTACATCCCAAAGAAATTATGATGGATGTAGGGCATAATAGTAATTACTGCTTATAACAATACAGAGAGCGGAAAAGAAGAGAGATGGAAACATAAGGAATTTGAGAACAACCACAGGAATTAGGGTTATTAGGGGGGTAGAGTGTGCAATAATTCAATAGGCTTTCATCAATAGAGGTATTAGGGATACACTTAACTTTTTGATAAAGCATACACACAGATATATATATATATATCTAAAAAAATACGTCAGAATGAAGTAACATGGTTTGAATAGCAGTTCTTACTAAATAATTGCAATACATCATGTCATGCGGGATGCAATAAGTTTGGCCTTAGTACCCTAAGGTCCATTAGCCTTTTCTCGTCCAAATTACAAAACAATTATAACCCTATAATGTTTCGTTGTCTGCGCATAACAATATCTCAACTACTGAAATTTTGGAAATAGATTGATCCATGTGATGTGGTATGTGATGTGATGCATACTTAACAACAAATCAATATCATTAATATTCTCCCTTACATATTAATCGTCGTACAATAATAGGATGTGTCTTGTATCATGATAAATAACTGTTGACACTTAATTAGGTACCAATAACTTAAAGTTGACTTATCTGACTTTCTCACAACAATACCATATATGCGGACTACTTATCAAAAAAGATACCATATATACGAACTAACAAAATTCACAAGAACAACTTTCTTTAAATAATAACTAATATTACAATTTTACATTTGAAATACCCAGAAAGAAAAATCCATACAATTGGGGTTCAGAAATAATACCACTACCCCTTTCAAGCATGTAGACAGCTATTACAAACGACCATCCCGACAAAATTGGATCTTAAAATCCAAAAGGGAAAGCCAGTAGTTTCCCTTATCTTAAGTTAATGCAAACTAACGCCACATCAGACCTAAACCAAAAGAATGACAAGTCTGATAACTAATAGATCGAACTTTCTGCTAAAGGTATTCCATCACAGCTTAATTACCTTATACAGTCAGTTCACTACAACCTTCACTACAACAAACAAAAACCAAATCTTGAATATCCATTCATGCTGCCAATAATAAAAACCAAATCTTGAATATCAATACATACTGCCAACAATAAAATTACTTGAATATCTGTGTAATTACGCCTACCACAATGTGCTTCAAAATCATGTAAATTAGTTGAATCACCCTAGCATCAAATTAAGAGATTGACGAATTCTACCAACAACATTCAGAAAACAATACAATTTGAAACAACAATCAACACAATAGCTATAAATTAAGTAAAACAATGCATAATTGAGTAATTAGTTTTACCCGTAAGTGCCTTCGCCAATCTGCTCTAATTTCTCGAAGCAGTCCACGTTTCGAGACCCCCATGACGGTGATTCTTCCAGATTGAGCTGACCATAACCCGCCGCAGCCATCTTTTTCTCTCTAAAACTATAGATAAATAAAATATATATACACAATTGTATCAGTCTCTCCCTAGTGAGGGTTAGGGAAAAGGCGAAGTTAATTTCAAAATCGTAAGGCTGTGACGGGGAAAACTAAAAGGACGAACGATGATATATACGATGTGAAGGCGGCATTTCCCTACCACAATTCACCCTCATCAGTATGACATGCGTATATTGTATTGTGGGCTGTTTCGTCATTTACATATACAAGTTGGATCGGGTGGGTTGCGCCTGCGTGACCCGACCTATGACCTAACTTCATTTTATTTTCCTTTTTATTTTCTATTATTTTCTATTATTCTATAAATTAACTAATATTTGTGACGCACATTATGTGATAAGTAAAATATTTTAAATAAGAATTATAAAATATGCAATGTGTGCAATTGAAATAAATAAATAATTTTTTTAATAAAAATTATAAATATGAATGAGAAAAATATAGGATAGATTATTGGGATAAAAGATGGACAGAAAAAAATAAGAGTTATGATATCTATTGCGATAAATTTATGTCGAATTACAGTTATAAAATTTATCAATACATGAGATTAGTAAAAATTATAGGAAAATTTCACTTATTACACATCTATAAAAAAAGGTTACATTAATACTTATTTACATAACTGACACTCAAAAAATTAACGTAAACTTTTACAATATATATTATTTTTAAAAAAGTTATAACTTAAATATGACATAGTTTAAAGGAAGAGTTATTTTTATTGCTCTCCATTTATAATATTGATATAGATTATGCTCGATTTAATTGGGTGCGTAATAATAAAACTAGTTTACTACTGTACTCTTGAGTTTAGGATAAGCAAGTCGTAGTTGGCCTGAGTTTGATTGACAAGCACTTGAGTTGACTACTAAAATTTGGTTAGTACACTTTAAATATATACTCCCTTTTGCTTGAAAAATTAGTAAAATATACTAACATCCTCTCTAAATAATTATAATAACACTCATCTCTCTTCTAAATTTTTAAATAATAATTAGTACTCCTACAAAATTTTAAGGTTGACCAGATACATAAAGTTACAGATTTACCCTTGTATATTATTAAATTATAATTAATGAATAATGTATATATATAAAAAAAATAACAAAATTATCATATTTTAATACAATACATTTTAGTTATAATTTTGTTTGTAATTAAGATCATCTCATTCAAATTGTTGGTAACTTATAAAAAAAATAGTTTAATTAACACATATATATGGGTAAATGGTATAAATATTAAGAAATTTAAATTAAATTATTAATGGAAAAGTTGTAAATATAGTAAATTGGGTATGTTGATAGTTTAATTGTTGGTATTTAACAACAAAAATTACTATTTGATCTTTTAGTTACATATTATGATTTATATGTTAAATTTATCTTGAGTATGTGTCAAATTTTGAGATGTTTATGATTTTGATTATATTTTTTAGTTTGTAGTTAGTGTTATGTTTATGGCAATATTGAATAAAATAAAATGTAATAATATTTATTAGTACCTCTATCTTGTAAAAATATTTTATTTTTTAATAATTTCGTATCTTTTTTTGAGTAACAACATATGTCATTTTTATTGTAAATAATTATGCTTAAGTGTGACTTATGTTTAGTTTAATATATGAGAAAAATATAACATAATTTTTAATACTTTTATATAAATAGCAAGATTCGTTTTATAACAAATTTTGTCTGAGCTTATTTTATGTAAATTTTAATGTTTGTGAAAAATAATTATTTTTTTTGTTAATTTGCACTTTTTAAGTGTATTAGTATTTTATTTTTTAATTACAAAAAATTATGTGAATGTATATTATGTAAATTTTAATCTTTGAGGAATTTAATTAGCAAAAAGTGTATGACTTTATTTTTCTGATAAAATGAATATTTGTTATTTTTTGACATTTTTGTTATTTGCTGCACAAGTTCATAATTTTATTAATCACATTAAGTTAGATGAAAATAAAAATATACAAATTTATATTTAGTGGGGTATATTAAACATTATAATTTGAAGTGTGTTTTAGACATTATATTAAAAATATTTGTGAATTTTAGTTGGTCAACCACACTAGGGGTAGTGAATATTATATATTATTGACTATAGGCGTACTGACTGTTATTTGAAAAAATAGAGGGCTTGTGAGTGTTATTATAATTATCGACAAATGATGTTAGTGTATTTTACTATTGAAAAATTAATATCTATTACACATTTTACGTATCTATTACTATATATAAAGAGGCAAAATAGGGGAAATCGTTAGTTTGGTGGTCCTTTTTAGACCGCAATAAATTTTGATAGTGGATATTATTGGTTGTAATAAATTTTTGTCGGCGAAAATTAATACCCTCATTTTGTCCATACGTTACAATTCTCCTATAATGATTATTTCCCTTTCAGTTACAATATGTTTATTCAACATGCAATCATTTTGTCCATTTACAATTCTCATATAATGATTTTTTTCCTTTCGGTTACAATACGTGTATTCAATATGCAATCATTTTATCCATACGTAACAATTCTCTTATAATGAAATCGTTGGCTTAGTAGTCCTTTTTGGACGGTAATAAATTCCAACGGTAGATGTTGTTGGCCGTAATATTTTTTTGTCGTCGAAAATTAATACCCTCACTTTGTCCATATGTTACAATTCTCCTATGATGATTTTTTCACTTCGATTACAATATATCTATTCAATATGCAATCATTTTTTCCATACGTTACAATTCTCCTATAATGATTCCTTCCCTTCGGTTACAATATGTCTATCCTAATATAATCCAATTATTGCGTTATAATTAAATACATTAATTACAATAAAAATAAAACTCTTTCAAATTTAATATCCAATCGTTAAATCATATAAATAACAAATCTATACTAATATATAAAAAATGGTAAAGTGATCCAAATTTGAGTCGACTCTTGATTAATTAGGAGTCAAATTCGTTTGTATCGAGTTATTTTACCGAGTTTGGTCCAATTTAAAATAGAAGTAAAATAAATTGACTTTGGTCTAAATTCACTTACTTACAAATATAATATGAGTTAACTTCGTTTGTATGAGTTACCCTCCAATTTAAGATCGAAGAGTCGTTCTCTCACAAAACTCTGCCATTTCCTCTTCGATTCCTTCTCCAAAAAATTATATTATTCCTAAACCATTTAGGAGAATGCCCACCCACAGAATCCTAATTACCTTATGATCAACTGGCACAAGTTTTACATGGTCATAATAATTACCTTATGATCACCAACTCCACACAAACTCTTTAGATTTTTCCCTTTTCACCTAATAAAGTTTTAAAGTTGTTAACTAGTATTTAAACTTATTGAAATATTCAATATTATATTATGAATTTTACTCAATACCTTCCATAGTATGTGATATATTAATATATGTAAGTTCAATTAATCACAATTCAACTAAGAAAACAAATAAATAGACCCCGGTTAGAAAGCTAGTATATATAATTGGTCTATCCCCTTTTTCAAAAGTTGTACACATATTATTTTTCTTTATAAGTTATAACAATCAGCATTCAAAATACAAATAAAAAATTGATCCTATACATGAACAATAACCCGCTGTAACCATTGTTTATTAATAACATTTAAAATGAAGTATTAATAGTGTGAAATAAAAAATTAATAATATTATTAAAATCTTTCATATTCCAAACCATCCATGAAATGGATACTATATATAGGGATACATATTTGAGATTTTACATAGTACTAACGTTCAATATGCAAAATACTAGATAATCAGAAAGTCTTAATTTAAGTAATTGTAAGTTGTTACGTCTAAAGCAACCAAAATGTGTCTAAATTTCATATGTTTCACAATAAAAAATACAAATAATAAACAATTTGAGATAGATTAGTCACTTATTGTCCTTAAAAAAAAAATACATGAACAAATATATTTTTATTTTATTAGATAAAAATAGGCCTGCAAACAAACTAAATTATTCGCGAACATGTTATGTTCGGTTCGGTTCGAGTTCGATTCAATTTGATTAATTTGTCGAGTCGAGTTTGCACATGGTATCACGTTCGATTGTTTAATTGAACATGTTCGCGAACCATGTGGTTCGGTTCGACTTTGTTCGCAAACAGTTCGGTTCGATTAGATCGCGAGTAGCTCGTGAGATGCTCAAGTTCGAATTCTATTTCTTATATGTTTAATGTTTTTAAATTCTAAATATAAATAGTTGATTATTTCATATTAAATTCTAAAGTTTGTCTTATCAATAATCGTTAAATTTGTAGTAATTTTCTTTTTTTATTACTTAAACATCTTTTTATTTTTTTAATAATTGATTATAAGTAAACTTTTTTATTAAATAATTAATAAATAATAATGTGTACTTCTTCACCTCTAATTTAATTAAAATAATTTTAACATTTTCATAAAAAAAAATCAACAATGATTATTAGATTATTACAATTTACATCACTAATAATTTAATAAATTATAACCCATGCCATAAATCACATAAATAAAGTCACTAATCATCATGTAATGACAATTTGATATTAATTAAAGAATGATACAATACAATTGCTTGCATTTGCATGAGTTATTGAAATTGCCAAATCGAGATAGAGAATAGAGAATAGAGAAATCAAGTTATCAATATATCGAGACTTCACTAATAGTCATTGTACAATAATTATTGTATATTACATCAACTATCAACTCTGTAATTAAAAGTGCAAACTTGATTTCACCAAATTTTGAATTTGTTAGTGTTACAAACTTACAGTGTATATGTGAGACAATGAGAGAGAGTGGTTGACTAACTTTGATTTGTGCAATTAAGTAATCATATTTAGTGTAAAAAGTAGTGTTTAACAATCCAATTAAACAATATGTCACCGTACCGTTTGCATTAAATTAAAATGAGTTATTAATTTAAATTAGAATAAGCACACATATTTTTTAAAAATGAAACAAAGTCTCTAAATGGCTCTGAGCCTTTGATCTTAAAATCGTAGTTAATTTATTTAGTTTTAAACAATATAATTATGAAAATTATAAACTTTTTATAAAATAATTCTCAAGGTTTATTGTACTCAAAAGTTAATTATCACATCCCTTTTGAATTAAAAATATTTTCTATCGACTTTGAAAGTTCATATTTTATCAGTTGATCTTATTACTTATATTCTAGAACGGAGGAAGTATTTGGTATTAATACATTTAAAGGTTAACAATATTAGTCTATTAGATATTGAATTAATCTAAATCAACTAAATTCACATTATTTTAAATATTAGAATCTTATAATTTCATTATAAAAAATCTCAAATAAGAGATGGTTCCTTTTGTTTCACCTAAAAGCAAAAAATGCAAACATATAAAAATAAATAATTAATTACGGAAGTAGTCATATTTTTCTTTTTTTTGGGTTACTTGAAAGTAGTATTATTCATTTATTATAGACTAATTGTGTAATAAATAATAACATTGACCACTACTACTAATTTAGTATATATTAAAATATGATATATATTATATCCTATTCCTAAATAAGTCTTAACTTTTAACTTCTACCTTCTAAATACTTCTAACTTCTTCTAAGTAATCATTTTTTTGTTTTGGATAAATGATGATTATAATATTTGGCCTAATTTTTGTTTCAGTGCATGTAATGAGTTGATTCAAATGTTCGTGAACTTGATCAAGTTCAAATATGTTCATGAGTTGATCATGAACGAGTTTGTGTTCGTGAACATTTAGATGTTCGCAAACATGATGAAGTTTGCGAACATGATGATGTTCAACTATGTTTGCGAACTGTTCACGAACTCGAGCATGTTTACGAATAGTTCGCGAACAACTAACGATCAAAACTCGCACATGTGTGTTGCTTCGATCATGTTATATGAACATGTTCGAGTTCGACTAATAGTGTTCGAGTTCGATTCAAGCTCGTCAAAGTTCGGATCAGATCGTTTGCAACCCCTAGATAGAAATATACAACAACAAAAAATTAAAGTAACTAATTTATGCCTAATAAATTCATGTCTTGCATGGGTTTAAGAGCTAATTGTTTGTAATACACATGTATAGACATATATAGTAATGTTAAATATTGTCTCTCCTTGTTTGAGAATATAATTTTAACGAATTTTTAGTTTTAATATATAATAAAATTTAATTGAAAGTCATCTTTCATACAATTTTTATTGATATATTTATAATTTTATGATTATATGTTTTAGACTTAAAAATTTATAGGTAATTATTTAATAAAATATTATTATTATTTTTAGAAACCAACTTTGTCATTGACATCAGGAGAGCATCTCCCAATTTTCCTAAATTAACTCAGCCTAGTCAGTTCATAATTTGAAAACAAACATTTTAGATGTCGATAATTGAAAAATAATTCCACGATCGGCATTTTTGACTAATTTTTAAACTAAATTAAATTATTCTAGAATGCATTAGCATGAAAGTCTTTATATTGCTATAAAACAATACGGATCTCGTTTCTTTTTCCTTTTTTAAAAATAAAAATAATGCTATTAGTGTTAAAATTCTAAAAGGATATACTATGTGCATTTTACTCGATGTTTTCCAAGTCGACTATTCTATAATATGATGTCTTCAGTATTTTGAAATTTCAATTCATCTTCTAATAAACTTTCTAGCCCACAATTTCTCTCTCCAAGTATTGGATGTATTTGGCCACAATTTCTCCAACTTTTTTATTTATAAAAGTGTAAGGTTGCTTTGAATAAGTTGACTTTAATACTATATTCGATATATTTTTTATGATAATAATTTTATGTATATATCTAATAAACTTAAGAATAAATTTTGATTCTAAATATGATTAGTTTGACCATAAAAAGTCAATTAGAACAAATAGAACTGGATGGAGGAAATACTATTTAAGCGATTTTTTTTCTCTTGTGTGTGAGGGAGTTTCGCTTGTTTTTTTATTTGTAAATTTTCTGTAGACCGACGAATATAAACCTAATATTTCTTCTTTTAATTTTTCTACCATTTTTCAATATGAGCCTTTTTACTGGGACATAACGCAATCTACTTGAGATAATTACTTAAATGTTGTAACTGAAAATATCTAAACAGGCAAAGACAACAATTACAAGAGCTTTTGAGTACTACAAGTCCTTAACAAATAAACATTTAAGGAAATAAATTCGAAAATTAGAGGAACCTGTACAATATGCTGAAACTTGAGAACATGTTAACTTGTTTCATAATTCAAATAAATGAACGTTTATTTATCAAATAAACATTCATTGTAGAAATTAATGAATAATGTCAAGAAAATTAATTAACAAATATTATCTTATTAATTTTAGAATTTGATATCGTCACAAGAAAAATAATATTTTCACAAATCTAAAATGAATAACGTAGAATTTAATGAATAATGTCAACAAATATCATCTTATAAATTTTAAAATTTGATATTATTACAAATAAAATGATGTTTTCACAAATTTGACATTTATGTGAGGGGATCCATAAAAATATTTTACAAAGTTAATATTTGAGGTAGAGAGGTCAAACCCTAATTTAGTATTCCAAAATTAGTATCCAAAGTTTGAATAATTATTTGACCAATCCAAGGAGGTCAAGTTGTTTATTTGTTAACTTGTCATTATCGAAATTAATGAATATCACATCAAATTGGGTATAATTGAAATCTGAAACAAATTAAAAAAAATTACCGAGGAGCAGAAAGTGATTAATTAAGTAATTAGTTTCTTTTTACAATTAGTTAGAAACGTATGAAAAAAAGTTGGATATGACTAATGTCTGAATTAACTGTATTCGTACTCCCTACGGTGGCTATCTCTTTCCTCCCACCTACTTCGCAAAACCCTTGTTTTACTCGTTTTGCTTAAATTTTAACAGGGTCTTGAATATCTTTGATCAGGACTTTTGGTTTTGGTGAGCTGTGAAGCAATTTATATGCGTTGAATCAGTTGTTCAGATTGTAGTCAACTTATCAAAAGTTCAGTGGATAAGGGAGCTCGGAGTATCGAGATCGGATTGAGTTGGTAATTTTATGAGAATACTCTCATGGCGGAAAGCCGGCGGTTTGGTCTTGGAGCTCAATTAGGTTAGTTTTATTTTTCTGGTTCTTAATTAGACTTTTTGTTTGAGCTCGAAGTTTGATTATTGAAGTATAGTTTGTTGATTTGACCTGTTTTTTACTGGAGAAAGTCTGAAAATTTTTCATTTCGTGATATAGGACTTGAGATTCAGTGAGTATGTGTGTGTATGTATGTATGTATGTATAGTTGCACATGTTCTTGTATATTTGTTGTATGCTGTTGTTGTGGTTTGGAGTTTATTGTGTTTGGAATTATGAAAACTCGGATTTTTTTATTTTTATTTTTTTGGATTATTTTTGTGAGAAGCAAATAAATGGGTTTATGGTAATAAGCTATTTTTGTTTCACGCGTTTATGGTAATAAGCTATTTTGTTTCACGAGAAATGATTGTGATGATATATTTATCATACAAAGTTGGGCTTCTGCTGGAGATGAGGCACCTCATAGTCAACTCAAAATATATTGGTGCCCACGGTTGCACAGAATTAGAGTTGTAAATATGTGAATTTTTAATCAATAAATTATAAATTGTACCCTAAGCTTATAATTTTACTGTTCCTTTCAAGTTTTGGAATTGCTATATAATATTATTGTAAATTATGCTATAGATTAGAGATTGACTGTAAACACGTGATACTTGAGCTATATTTGTTTGCAAAATGATGCATGAATATGAATATTTGTACTAATTAAATATTTGTTTGCAAAAATAATGGGTAGGATATGACTATTTGTACTAATTTAATATAATTGCGGACTATTTTATTGATTAATCACATGGACTATATTTTGTTATTTCCACGGCCATTTGACGATGAATTATAATCTCAAGCCCAAAGGTTAACTATATAATCCCCTTCAAAAGAGGTATTAAATGACGTTAGAAGTGATAACAAATAGTCATGAGATTAAATAAAGGACTAAATCATGGGATAAAATAATCCCTAATGGTGTTAAAGTAGTACAAATAATCATCTCATCCATCAATGTTTGCAAACAAACGTAGCATAAGAGACTATTTTATCCCATGATTACTCTTTTATTTAATCACACGGACTATTTGTCATAATTTCTAAGGTCATTTTATCATGGGATGACATAGTCCTTAAAGATATTAAATTAGTACTAATAGTCCTATTTCATCCATCATTTTTATAAACAAATATAGCCTACAGACATGATAAATAATCAGATATAAGAAATTCAATCCCAATCAAATTTTCCCATCATAATAGAGAACACCTGAAAGAGAAGTAGCAGTTTTACTCATATGATGCGTTTCATTGAGCAGCTTTCTGCATCAACAAATCCCTGAACTTTAACACGAGTGTACTTCTACCCACAAATGTCCATTAATCATAATATTATTAGTTCATGCAAAATTTAAAAAATAAATCATGCAGGTGAGTAATGGAGTAATTTAATTTTTAAATCATGAAGTACTTTTCTAACAAGATGGTGAGTATATACACAAGAATTTAAGTAGAACAATGGGAATTCATGCTACTTCGAGCTGGAAGGGGGAATGGGCATAAAATAATACAAATAAGGTAACATTGAAACTTACAAGCAAAATGTGAAGGACGTCAAAAGGGATGGCTGGGAGATGTCTGCTGCCAACTTCTCCGGTGCTCCCTCTCTTCACCCTGTGTCCTAGCGGCCTATGGCTATCCTAAGGATTTGGACCCATTTGAAAATCACTCAAGGCATGAGACTTAAGTTTAAGAACGTCATCTAAAATAACCCATTCATTGTATGGTTTTTGGTGTTTTACTCTAGATAGGCCCTGTATCCCGTGATATCTTGCTTTGGGCTATCTAACATCTGTTCCCTGTAACGGATGCTGCACAGCTCAATCCAGAGGATCGCATTTCAATATTTAATTGTTTTTAATTTTCCCTATTTTCATGATTAACGTATATAGTATCTCTACAAACAAACAACATAAATTTGAAAATAGTCCATGGTGTGGTAGTAGCGGGGAGGAGCGCAAATTGGGAGTTGCATAAATTGGGGGAATTTCGAGTTAGGCGGAGTAGGATTAGACTGAAAATCAATGTGGAGAAGAAAGAAAATGTTTGCAGGGGAGTGATTCAACCCAACTGTTGGAGAGTATCCTGTTATTATGTGATAGAAGTGGAGGAGCTTAGGTAGTGAAGAGAGGACTATTGCAAGAAAATAGTTTAGAAGCAAGAGATGAAATTCTGTTGGTTGCATATGTCAAATATTGAGTTTTATGTATACTATTGTTTTAGCATGTGAATATAAATAACTATGCTTATGGATGAACATAAATTGCTTTAACTTAGTAGCTTGATACATTGTATTCTGGGGCTTTGTTTATACTTACTTACTTGAACAAACTGGTGCTGATATCTTACCTGAGTTGTTAGTTTACTGCAGATATCGAGCAAATACTCTTGGAAGCTCAACATCGATGGCTACGTCCTGCTGAAATATGTGAAATTCTTCGAAATTACAACAAGTTTCGTATTGCTCCTGAGCCAGCAAATAGGCCTCCAAGTAGGATACTAGCTACATTAATTGGTTGAGGCGCATAGACAAATATTGAGCGACTTTTATTGATTCTCTCACAGTATTGTGAACGGTCGATGTTCTTACTCGTGATTCTGTTTTTTCCCTTTCCCTTTTCTGAACAACATGCTTGCTGTCCATATAGTGTTCCTCTTTGGAATGATCAAAATCAATTATTTATCGCCAATTGGTTTAGATGACACCTAAACATCTCAACTTCCTTGTGTGCTCAGGCCGTGAGGTCAACCATTATGAACAGATAGAAACTAGGCCAGTTGTATTCTTGGAGCTTTCCAGTTGTATTCTCAACTTCCTTCCCACTTTCCAATTGTATTCTAGGAGCTTTATTTAAATGCAATTTAATCTGCATTTTAGTTTTGTGTGTGTATATATATATATATATATAAATATTCTCTCACATATGTAGATACACATATACACACACATACATAATATATGTGTACGTATATTCATGTATGTATGCATATCTAATATATATGTATACATACACAAACACACACACATATATATATATATATATATATTATCTAGATCAGCCCCTCCCAGGAAGGTGTCACGTTACTTCTCTCCAAATGCTATCTAGTGTGGTCCCGCCTTTTACCTCTTGTACCCTCATACCCCCTCCCTTTTTTCTTTTCCTGCTCAAAATATCAGTTCTTTTTCCACAGCTCACTATACATACAATTCTTCACCCGCCATTGCCACATCTATTCTCTCCCACCACTTGTTTGCATGCTTAGTTTTTCTTTTGTTTTTATATTATCTTTGGGCATTGACAACAAAATTACTTTAACTGCAATTGTTTATTATATGATTAGAAGTTAAAGTACTTAACAATTTTTTTCAACCCTTCTAGTTATGGTTTGCTTATATACCTTGGTTGTCATGTGTCTCCTTTTTCAGATGGTTCACTTTTTCTTTTTGACCGAAAAGTGTTGAGGTACTTTAGAAAAGATGGACATAACTGGAGGAAGAAAAAAGATGGAAAGACAGTTAAGGAAGCTCATGAAAGACTCAAGGTAAGTGCTAAGCAGCGCTCCTTTGCTTTTTTAATATGAGGACCCAGTATAAGTTTTCTTATAGTTAAATTCTACTTCTCTTCCAAGTTGAGTGTCATGGACAAAGACAGTTTATGAACTTTATTTTGACCAACTTGTTCCTTTTATATCTCTCCTATAGTAAATTTGCAAAGAAAGTCAAGTCTGTAAAAAATACTCATTATATTTCCGTGTCACATATTTCTTTCTGTATTTCTAGAATGGCTATAATCCCTTACTTTTGAAGTTGCAATGGTTTTGTAAAAGTGACAAACAATTTCAGACATCCTAAAGGTGAGAATGTGACACTCATCTTGTGCTGGAGTAGTACCACTTGCTGTTACTTTTCTTTCTTAACTGCCTTCTGTTCCATAGTTGGTTATTTCTGTTGATTTTTTTTTGGTCTGCTCCAAATTAATGTATCTAGAAACAGTTACCAGTTTTTTTTTGATGTATCTAGAAATAATTAAATAAACATCCTTGCAGGCTGGAAGCATTGATGTTTTGCATTGCTACTATGCTCATGGAGAAGATAACGAAAATTTCCAAAGGCGCAGCTACTGGTTGCTTGAAGAGTGAGTATACTAAAGTTTTCCTAGTTTACTAAAGCTTTTACTTCCCCCCCCCCCCCCAGCCACCGCAACAAAAACCCTCTGATACTTTTTTTTTATTTCCTTTTTTTATTTGGGTTTGGCTGGGGGAGGGGGGGGGGAGGAGGGGGAGGGGACACCATGTTTGATGCTGCTTCCAATATTAACTTGGTTTTCGGAACAGTAATATGACTAATGGTAATTTGTATCTACGGACGAACACTATGTACATAAGTATCGCCTTATGTACAAAAGTCTAGAAACTCTGTTGTGTAGTTTTAATTTAACTTGGATGGTAATGACATATAATTCTAGTACCGTTTTCTCTGCTTTGAAATTCCCAATATGCTTGCTTGTTGAGGAGAATAGGGTTTACCAATATCCACTTAAAGTTGCTTTGCATTTTGAGTCATTTATAGCTTTGTATAGTAATACATATTCATAGTTACAATCTTTCATGAACTTTCACGTAGTAAATAGATCAAGATACTTCCCTACCCCAAAAAGAAACAAAAAGCAAATAACCAAAATAAGAAAAGATAAAAAAGCAAACAAGCAGAAAGAAGAACACTTAATAAGTGTGTTGATAAACAATGGGTTTCTAGACAATGGGTCTTACAATTTCAACTTTAAAATTTTGACTCATAACTGAGGAGCTTAATGGAAGGTAAACAATTTAGACTCAGTGAGAAGTAAAAGAAAGTAATAGTGGGTTAATAATCTAGCTCTACCTTATAATTATGTGTAATATGCCTTGAATAAGAGACAATGTCACCTAGATAGTGGGTCGATATTGTACGTGGAACGAAAACGGGAACGGAAAACGTTACTTTTACGATAGGGGTAGGTTTTCCGGAACTTGTTATGGGAATAATTTTCTTAATGTTATAGTCAAAACTAGTTGAGATACAGTTAAAATTAGTTTAGTTAGTGTTACAACATGTGCATTTTCAAGGAGGCTAAGCCATGTCATCACTTACTTAATGCCCATAACTCATAAGGCACGTTTGGCTACGATAGTTGGTATTCCCTGGAATTTTCTTGTACGTTTCTAATAGAGTGTTCTAGATTGATCCATGTGATGATTATGCTTGTTAATATTCTAGATATTTTAGAGTATAACTCTAGATAGTCATCTAGTCCTCCATTAGATGTTCCTAGCCATTGGTTGTACGGCGCAAGTAAGAGGAAGACTATCATTTGTAAATCATAAAATAAAGCTGTAATCATGTTTGTGTTATAAAAGTTTAAGTAGAAAAAAGTTTTGGATTGCCAAAAAGTTTTCAAGTTGTTGCCTACTATTAGTAGATTTGGAAAAGATCTTATCAAGTAAAACAGCCTTGTAACTTTGCTAAAGTTTATGTCACTTGTGAATCTCTTAATTTTTATCATTGTCTTAGTTTCTTGTTCTCTTATGTCCCTTCATTTTGGTTGACAACTGTTGTAGGGAGCTCTCTCACATAGTTCTCGTCCACTACCGGGAAGTAAAGGTGACATTTTATCCCTTCTCTCATTTTGTCTTCTATTTTTCTTTCTTTCTTTTTCTTTCATTCCATTTGAAGCAGCTTTTGCTTATCTTGAGTAAGATGTCATTGTTAATTCTGACAAAAGATACTTTTTTCTGGCTATATCGAAAGAATATCGTCTTTACTTTTTTTTTTTCTGGTTATATTGAAAGAATATTGTCTTTCATGGCTTCACAGTCTGAATAGTTTTTCAAATCATTGCACTTTATATGACAGCCAAATAGTGAGAACTTGCTTAGAAGCATAATAATCATAATACCTTATGTATTATGTCGACCGACTTGTAAAAATGCGGCCACAATATGGTGCTTAGGAGGCTAGGAGCATAATTTCACTGAACTTTGCCTGTGGTTTGATTTTTTTGCTTCACATAGACCACCCATGTTTGAGAAATTCGGGCATCTCTTTGACAATAAGGTGCTTAAATAAATGATAGCCTATGGAATGGATGAAAATATCAAATGACATTTTACCCTTACTAGGTGATTTTTTGAGTACAGGTGCTTAGCATTCTGCAAGGTTTTATACAACTGTATTTCTTTTTCTCTTTGATGAGTACTCCCTCCAGAGGTTGTCTAGAGTACAATTTTCCGCAATAAAACAAATAGCAAATCAGAGGGGAGAGTATAAATTAACTTCCAATTTTATCCATAGTGGATCCAACATAAGTACAATTTGAGTTCGACGTATGTACTAAAGCCATTCTTTGGCAGACAATTGTTTTTTTTTTTGGTAATTAAGACATCCTTTGGAGGACCAAGGGAGTTATATAAAGGCTTATTTTACCAATGTATTGTGACCTGACTTTATCCTCAAGACTCAGCAAACAGGCTTTCAGTTAAAAGAATATATTTTTTCCCCATCTGTTAGTCGTTTGAGACGTTGCCATGCCTCAGGGATCAGATATTCGGTTATTTGTTATCAAATGTACGACTTCTCATAGAATTGATTCATGTTCTAAAGTTCTTTCATACTTTGACTATGTTTTTTGGAACCGTCCAATTTAAGTATGCACTTTGGGATGGTGTAGTCAGCATTCATTTTACTTGGCAGCCTATCTCGTAGTTTTCTTAAACTATTGTTCTTTAGTAATTATAGCTTGGTGTAGTGTTTATTGGTGTAATCAAGTAATTTCATTGCTCATACCAGGTAATGTCCTCAATGTCACTTAATTCTTATTTGACAAGTTAATTATTCTTTAAATTATCTTTCTATCACGTAGAAATTGGAAACTAGCAGCATTAAGGTTCCTTGTTGCGATAACTATGTAATATCTTTTTTATTTTTTCTGGTATTAAAATGTGCTAGCTGTTCTCCACAGAATTTAGTAGTAAAGGGAACATTCATTTGTTAAATGAAACTCCTTTTGTTTGTTGTTTCCTTCCATCAACAAGCGAGGATCCTGTAGCAGGTTTTACATCATTTCCCTCTGATATTGATGAAGATTTTTCTTTTCTGATAAGTGAGATTGATGAACATCATCATCTATTAATGTGCAAACATGATTGGTATATGAAATTTAAGTACTGTATTTTAATATATCATGTCAAAAGATGAATCTCAAGGGATGGGAAACATGTCATTAGTCTTGAGGAATAACCTCAAAGTCACTGGCTTAAAAAAAGAAGAAAAAAGGTCAAAAGTTGGGTTATCAGGTTATGATAGGCCAATTTTGACCCTTGGCTGAATGGGGATCACTTGGATCTATTTCATCCTGCCAAGTCAGGCTCATTTTCTTGGTTATCGGTGTTATACTGTTTCCTCTTCTGAACTCCTGAGGCTGCTTATACATTCAAGCTCTCTTGCCTCTTGTAAAAAAATTATCGGAAAATATGTCACCAAAAATTTTCTTGGCATACCTTCTAAATGGGTTCATGAAGAGAATTACAACATTCAGAACTATGCTTGATTGGATGTGATTCAATTTGAGCTGCTTATTTCTAATTTCCTTTATAAAACTATTTAGTTTGCTCAATTTGTTAGATTTCTAATTCTGTCTTTCTTCAAGGAAAGGAATTAAACTATGTATATACTCCCTCCGCTTCATTTCATAAGACAAAATTTTGAGTGGTACAGTGTTTAATAAAATGGCATTTTAAGTATTACAAATGTGTACATTTCCAACTTTACTATTATTAAATCAAAGTATTATATTTAAATTTTACTTGGGAGTGGAGTGTTGGGATATGTGCGAGTCAAATTAAATATGAATATCTTATTCATATTTCTTGGATAACTGAAGGACCCTTAATCTTTTCATATTAAGTTGTGTATTCAAGAGTAGGTTAACATGCTATTTTACACTCTCCACTAAATTATTGTCATCATATGGGGTATGCCAAAAAGGAAATTGTCTTATACAATGGGATAGAAGGAGTATATATCACTTGTGCATTTAGAATGTTCATGGTGTAAAGCAGCCAAATAACTGTATGATGCCCAGTTCATTTGTTCTCCCTCTCGAATGACTTATGTGATTAAACCAAAGTTTGCAAAATAGGAGTATCTATACTTCTACTTTAAACTAAGCGTCAGCAACATTATTTGCATCTTGAAAGTGTAAAAGCTTTCCTCCTTTAGTGACAACTGTATTTGACTTTTTCAAATTTCCAATATTGACTACCTTTTTTGTGAGCCACTTCAATATTACAATTTTTGCTCTCTGGGAGTATTCACGTTTGGCATATGCCTCTGACCTTCTGTACACACATTCCCATTTAAACTCAAGATTTGGATGTATTCTTAAATATTCTAAACTCTAAAAAGTTTTGAAATGGGAAAGCTAGGGCCTCTAATATGAAATGAACTGTAAATCTGATCAACTTTATCAGAGGACTCAGTTTGCTTACATCATTACTGGAATTCTTTAATTTATGTTTTTGAACTTTGGCAAGATATGGGGTATTGCTGGTGTTACCTTGTTCACTATTACTTGGAGACGGATCTTGAATCTTGATTACTTCTGTAGATCTTTTGTTCTCGTATTCTAGATATTACCTGATTACTTCTGTGTCATAAAATTGATATCTTGCTTAAAACATTTGCTAAATATTTACATTGCAGGGAAACAGGACACACTATAACCGTAACAGAGAGACAGAAGGAGCTACTCCCAACTCCCAAGAAACTGGAGAAAATATACCTAATCCTGATGTGGACAGCTCTGTGTCTTCAAAATTTCAACCATATAGTTATCAAGTGACTTCACAAACTACTGATACGGCTAGCCTCAACAGCACTCAAGCATCAGAATATGCAGATGCCGAATCAGGTGTGTTTGTGATATATAAGTCGTCTCTATCCATAATGCATTTACTAACATTTAATGTTAACACATAAAAATTCAACATTACCTTGTGTGCTGCAAATATGCTGCTTAGAAATGGTTTCTCTACATCATTCACAACAAATAAGATTTTCTGCAGTATATAATCACCAATCAAGCTCCAGACGCCACTCTTTTCTTGAGTTACAACAGCCTGGGACGGAAAAAATGGATGATGTACTCTCTGCCCCTTATTATCCAGTTCTCTCAAGTAATATATTTCTACTTCGTTTTTGTTTTTATCAGTGAAATGCTTTGTTGTGATTGCTGAGATCTATTTTCATCACACTGTACTTCTAAACAAATGGTATTGTATCCAACTGTTAACAGATGATTACGAAGGAAAGTTTCCAGCTATTCCAGAGATGGACTTTGTCTCACTCGCCCAAGGAGATAAAGTTAAAGACAGTTTTGAAACTGGTTTAGCTTATGATCTCCAGAAATATCTTGACTTTCCATCGTGGGAGAATCTTCTGGAAAATTCTACTGTCGGGATACAGTCTTCCGCTTTTCAATCCTCACATTCGTCTACCCGACCTACCTTGAATATTATACCTGGACAGGGGAATGAGATACCTGGACAAGTTTCTGCAAATGCCTTTGGTGAAAACCAGGAGTTTGGAAGTCATTCACACGGCCAAGGAGAGTGGCAGGTACAGAATGACCTAGAAAATCCACATGCTTTATATATTGTTACCCATTATGTAATTTCCAGGACAGAAGCCTCATGGTGAAGTAGTGCCCTCTAATATTATTTGGCAAACAAAATTTTAGTTTTTAAATTCCTAAATATTTAAACTTACCCCTAACATCCCAAGGACTTCAACTCCTTATGCTTGACATATTTTCATTACTTGAACAACTAAAAAGGATCTTACCTTTATACACTAGCATAATATCTCTTAGTTGTTTGAATGACGAATGGCATGGTTTATGCAGACCAGTTGATATTACATTTTATTTTCAGTTTGTCCCACATCTTTTTTTTTTTTTTTGGTCCTAATGCATTATGAAGCTGTTAGCTGCAAATCATTAATTTCAATTTTTGCCAAATATAAGTTTGGGCTGAAGTTGATAATAGTTGCATCAGTTGGGTTTAAAGACTATTTTTGCTTCTTGAAACCGTAAAGAATGATTGCATGCTTTAACTTGACTTGTAAACAGTCTTCTGAAGGTAATTTTTCACACATATCCAAATTGTCCATGGAACAGAAATTGCCTTCAGGATCGGCATATAATATCATGTCTAGGTTTGATGAAGGAGAAGTTAGCTCTGTAAATTTATTCAGTTCCCTTGAATTTTTGCCGAATATAAGTTTGGACTGAAGTTGATAATAGTTGCATCAGTTGGGTTTAAAGATATTTTTGCTTCTTGAAGCCGTAAAAAATGATCGCATGCTTTAACTTGACTTGTAAACAGTCTTCTGAAGGTAATTTTTCACACATATCCAAATTGTCCATGGAACAGAAATTGCCTTCAGGATTGGCATATAATATCACGTCTAGGTTTGATGAAGGAGAAGTCAATTCCCTGGGGTCTAAACATCCTGATGAGCAAAATAGGCATGCCCAATACAATATACATGGACAGCTTGCACCTGCAGAAGTTGGAAGTTCTATGAAAACAGAGTCAGAGACCAATGCGCCTATGGATGGAAAAGCCACTTATTCAGCTTTGAAACAGCCATTGTTAGATGGCTTTGTAAAGGAAGGCCTTAAAAAACTTGACAGTTTTGACCGTTGGATGACTAACGAACTTGGAGATGTAAATGAGTCACAGATGCAATCCAGCTCTGAGGCCTACTGGGAGACAGTTGGTAGCGACGGTGGAGTTGATGATTCCAATATTTCCTCCCAAGTGCAATTAGACACCTGTATGCTGGGTCCCTCTCTGTCCCAGGAGCAGCTCTATAGTATTATTGATTTCTCACCAAACTGTGCATATTCTGGGTCAGAAGTCAAGGTACAGTATAGTAATATCTTTTGAACTACTGTTATTAGTTCAATCAGGCATTTTCAATGTCTGTTTGCTGTTATTAGGATTGTATTAGTAAAGTTTATAATAGATTAGCTTCATAATCAAAGAAATTTGGATGAATGCTTAAATTTCGTTCGGTCATGTTTTGCATATACCACAACCAGGTTCTAATTACTGGAAGATTCTTGAAGAGTCAACAAGACATGGTGAACTCTAAATGGGCATGTATGTTTGGGGAACTGGAAGTTCCAGCAGAGGTTGTATCAGATGGTGTTCTTCGTTGCCATACACCCCATCACGAGGCTGGAAGAGTCCCTTTCTATGTAACATGTGCTAATAGGCAGGCATGTAGTGAAGTACGAGAGTTTGAATTTCAAGTTAATAATCTTCGAGATGTGGATGTCCCAGATACAAGTAGTGGCAACTCAACTGATATTCTTCTTCACATGCGATTTGGAAAACTTATATCACTGGGATCTGCTGGTTCTCAAAATTCAGTTCCTGGTATTGTGGATGATTATTCCAACTTGAGCAGTAAAATTAGTTCAATTATGAAAGAGGAGGACAATGAGTGGGACCAAATACTAATGCTTACTACTGAGGATGAATTCTCCAAAGAAAAGGTAAGGGACCGGGTACTACAAAAGCTACTAAAGGAGAAATTGCATGCATGGCTCCTTCAGAAGGTTGCTGAGGGTGGACGAGGCCCTAATGTATTAGATGATGGTGGCCAAGGTGTGCTCCACTTTGCAGCTGCTCTTGGTTACGACTGGGCTATACCACCCACAGTGGCAGCAGGTGTTAGTATCAATTTTCGGGATGTGAATGGGTGGACTGCACTTCATTGGGCAGCATCCTACGGCAGGTAGCGATCTTGATGTTTATTAAGTTATATTTCAGTGTATGGTTTATTGTACAAGTGATGTATTTAGAAGTTTTCATTGGAGATGATCTGACTTATTCAACTTTCATTTGATGCTGAATTGAACCTTTTTTTACCATTGTGTCTTATTGCATGAACCTGTGTTAACATTAGAGAGCGGACAGTGGCTTTCCTCATCTCTCAAGGTGCAGCTCCTGGAGCATTGACGGATCCTTCACCCAAATATCCGACGGGCAGAACTCCGGCAGACCTGGCTTCCAGCAACGGACACAAGGGAATTGCTGGTTATCTAGCCGAATCTGCATTGAGCTCCCATCTTTCATCACTTAAGTTGAAGGATACAAAGGAGGGTGCTGGTGGAGATATTTCTGGACTAAAAGCTGTACAAACAATTGCAGAGCGGACTCCAACTCCAATCAGTGATGGGGACTTTCAACAGGGACTGTCATTGAAGGATTCATTAGCTGCTGTATGTAATGCTACTCAAGCTGCTGCTCGCATTCATCAAGTCTTCAGGGTACAGTCATTCCAAAAGAAGCAGCTAAAAGAGTATGGTGATGGTGAGTATGGAATGTCAGATGAGCGTGCTCTTTCACTTCTTGCTGTCAAGACAAACAGAGCAGGACATCATGATGAGCCAGTGCATGCTGCTGCTACGCGAATACAAAATAAATTCCGTAGTTATAAAGGCAGAAAAGAATTTTTGATACTCCGGCAACGAGTTGTTAAAATTCAGGTGTGATGCAACTTTTCCCTTCCTTCTCATCAGTTCATGACTCCTGTATTTTATTTTCTTATTGATCTACTATAACTTTATCCTTAGCCAACATCATTATCCATGTATCTTTTCAATCAGGTTGACCTATAGTATTCTAACTCTCGGCTTAATTTTTTAAAAGGCCCATGTAAGAGGGCACCAGGTGAGGAAGAATTATAGAAAGATTGTCTGGTCCGTGGGAATACTAGACAAGGTAATTTTACGCTGGAGAAGGAAAGGGAGAGGTTTGAGTAGATTCAAGCCAGAGGCACCTCCTGAGGGCCCTAGCATGCAAGACACTTCAAGGGAGGATGACTATGATTTCTTAAAAGAAGGCAGAAAGCAAGCGGAGGAAAGGCTGCAAAAAGCCCTTGCTAGGGTGAAGTCCATGGTTCAGTATCCTGAGGCAAGAGATCAATACCGTAGGTTGCTGAATGTTGTCTCAGAGATTCAGGAAACTAAGGTATTGTAACTTTATAACATTTAGTGGCCACTTTGAACATGCATCCTATATTCGTTGATTAGTTTTGTGTTTCTAGAGAAAGCGTGCATGATTATTTGAAAGTTATCGTGTCGTGCAAGGAATTTGATATAGAATTCATGAGAATTGAATTATAATTAGATATGATAAAACAGAACTCGTGGCAGCAAAGTACTGACCATGCTGCACTGGGTTGATCAAAGAAGCTGCTTTGGCAAGACATGACCCATAAGCAGTCTGCATAGTGAATTAGCAGTCCGCATTGTGCAACTACCTTTCGCCGATGCTATCTGGCTACAATATAGGTGAGGTACTGGCTTCGGGTCTAGGCAGGTGAAGAATTTCTGAGACCATGATCTCAAATCTCCCTATGTGGGACCCTTGGGACTTGTAGTTGGTGGATGGAATGTATTCACCACAATATCGGTCACCAGATGATTGTTCTACACGTGTAGTGCAATCACCATGACCTAGATACTAGTTCCAGAGCATATACAAATTATACCAGGGCCAAAGTTATACTGTCATACCTTGTGAACTGTGTGCTCATTGCATTGATTAAACTAGACTTTATCGTACAACTTGCTATACTTTTAGATATCTCACCAGCGCTTTAGGGTCATCTCGCTCCCATGTGGTCATCACGTATTCCAAATCCTATATAATGAGGGCCATAAGGCAATCAACTCAATTTATACACTGAGCTCTCTAAACAATTAATGTGATTTGACAATCATCTTCCACACTTCCTATTTTATAATTGTCTCAACTCTCACCTCCTTGCCACTGTCTCATTTGAGGTCCCAGCATAACGTGCATCACCTCCTCCAGTATACCCCCTCCCTCTGCCCCCAAATTGTGTCATGCTTCTTTTATGGCTGTTTCAATTTTTATTTTTTATTTTTGTTAAAATGGGTCATAGTTTTGTTTAAGAATTAGTGGAAAAGGGTAAAATGGACCCCCACAATGTAGTCCTAGGCACGTTAGTATAGGAGGGTGCTAAAGGAATTCGGTGGTCGATTTTTGGTTTACGTAAACTATGTGTCATGTTGACCAGTGACACTCGAATTGGGAAAGAGGGAGCAAGTATTTATGACCATATCCCACTCTAATCTCCTTTCTATGTGGGCCTTCGTCACTTTTCAGCCTTCAAGAGCTCCAGCCATTAGTGAATTGCAGTTCAGTATAGCTAGAAATACAATGTCATTCGGTTTGATTCATGTGCAATAATGAGACTATGAGAAGAAAAATGCCAACAGCTCAAAACATGAGAGTATCAAATTGTAACTACTTCTGTTATGATGAAGTACCTGTTCCTGAGTTGACGGAGTGAAATTAACCTTTCATATGGTGACCAGCATGAATGCAACCCCTAGTTAATACTACACAATCTCTTACTTTATAAGTTATCAATGTTTGGATATTCATATTTCCTTAATGCTAACTAGCTAGGTAAAGATGACGCACGTGTATGCAAAGTAAATAATTATTTCTCAGTTATATCTAAGGTTTACTTAAATAACTTTCTTTTCCTTAGATTATAATTTTATGTTTATTAATCTCCGAAGAGTCTCCTTAGAAGAACTGTTACACCAAACTACCCAGGCACACCAAGCGTGAAAATTGCTTTAATAAATATTATAGATATGGATTGCAACCATGATCTGATAGTAGGGATCCTGTATCTGAAGAGTGAAGAGTAACATACCCTTTTCACTTCTTAAATCTTGCTTTTATCATTTAAAGCATCTGCACAGAGTTCATGAATTCTAGATGTTTAATTGTTTAAATCCATGTTGTAGGCTGCAAATGATAGGGCTCTGAACAAGCCGGAGGAAGCAGCAGCTTATTTCGATGAAGATCTCATCGATCTTGAAGCATTATTGGGTGATGACACCTATATGTCTACAGAAGCTTAATTTAAACTCTGCCTCACTTAGTTTTCTTGTAAAATCTTGTTCTCTGTCCATCTCCATTGATTAGTATAACTGTATGATTAGGGTGTACTGATATTCATTTGTAAATCCGATATACCCGATTAACCATCCTTTATGTCCAGAGTATGTTGGGAGGAATTTGTAAGAAGAGGTGGTGGTGTGAGTGTACAAAATTCAGGCCTTTTGATGTGTGCATTTATAATGTAATGGTAGTATCTACTTTTGCACCTTATAATGTAAGTTGATAATATCAGAACTGAATCACCTTGACTTGTAACAATGATTTATATTTGTGGTGGATTATCAGTCCGGTGGTTATGATAAAGATATTTCCTGCAACTGTGTTAAAAGACTTTAGTTGCTAATTGTAAGGTGGTTCCATTTTGGGCTGAATAATTTTACCAGAATTTATTGTACATGAGCAGAATCTTTTCTATAATGAATTTTTTATATGAATGTTGTGAACTCCATCTGTTTTTTCGATTAAAATATTTAGTTACGTTTAAGTTTTGAGATTTGTAATGGATTGATGCGTAAGGTCTGCTGTTGCACTAAACTATAATTGGATGTAGCAATCTTGAGGTGGTTTTGAATCAAATGAACAAGTGAATGGAAAGCTTTAATTTGAATTACCACCACGAAAATTGATACTCCCTCCGTCTCAAATTAATTGCTTAATTTTGACCATTTTAAGTCAAATTGACTATTTTTAGAACTAATCTTTTTACTATTTTTGCTAAAATATAGGTGAATAGATTATAACCAAAAGAAAATATATACAATTTATTACTAACTCCAATTTTTATAATTTTAGAAATATATTTATATATGCTTAATTATTAATTCTAAAAATAGTCAATTTAACTTAAAATGGTCAAAATTGAGCAATTAATTTGGGACGGAGTGATAATTTAATATCTTTTTTAAGTAATAATTCTATCTGTACAAGGATCTTACCAAGTTACATGTCCTCGACCCCTTGTACAAGTCATTTAATAAATGTCTGTGTTTCAGGTTTTCCAAGGTCCTTCGATTCCAATTCATACTGAGTTTGTAAGTTGAAGATGGCGTAAAATATAAGCTACTGACACTTGCTCAATAATGAAACAAAGCAACTCACTCGCCTTCGACAGAACCATCCAAGTAAAACAGGTTCATGGAACTTGGAAGCAAACAGTGCGAAAGAACTACTAGTATAAGTAACTCTCTCTTTAGTCTGTAATAAAAAATAAATAAATAAGAAGACAGTAAAAGAAATAACGATAGCACAAAAGGCCGTCTTTACTGAACTAATAAAACTTTAAGTTCATACAGTATAATGATGAAAACTGGTTCACTGATAATTTCAGATGCAGCCAACCCAGAAAACTTGGGGAACATCTGGAAACAACTGCATTTTATAATGTTAGATGAACATTTTCCAACACTACAAATACAGTATAAAAAACACCACCATATACACTACCTTTTCCCCTTATTGTGAACAAAACCAAGGATAATGCTCCTCCACCACCACTGTACATGCCAACCTAATTTTACATTTTACTGATTCCATCTCTCCTTAGTAGACATGTAAGAAATATTCCACCAAATATATAAAGGGGAGGTAAGTAAAGAATATATTTTAAAATAGAAAGCTGAAGGTAGATTTGTTCAAAATTGGAATGTCTCGGTTCAAAATAAAATTGGAATTCCTCTCAGCTTGTGCTACCAGCAGCAATTCCTTCATAGAACAAGATGTACCCATGATCTGTATTACTGGAATACTCCTGAGCCGACCCAAAGAAAGTCTGCACAGCGGACTCATCAATCATCTCCACATTTTCGTCATCAAAGAATAGCCAATGGTTATGGCTTTTCACAAGGCTAACATAGTGTCCATGGTTAGGCCCACTCCCAACATGGACAACTACGGCAAACAGGGAATACTCAGCATCTGCATCCTCCACAGTATTGCTCAGCTTCAACTCCAGTGGGAAGACAACACGATAAGATAACTTCTTATACCGGGAAAGCTGCTCAATGTACTTGAACCGCTTCAGATGGATGACCAGAATCTGAGGTGGCTTCTTTATCTTCATTCTCTTCTGGGCTTCCTGCAAACTGCATTTGAATGAGGTGTAGTAATTGGTTATCAGTTTATCTTTTTGGAAATAATATTTAAAAGGTTATTCGTCTTTACTTGTTTATGAACCATCGCAATTTCAAAGACCAAACATAATATAGCCTGAAGGTAAAGTTCATAGATTTCCATATGAAAAGGTTAGAAGACTTCACCTGTTAAGGTGTGAACTACAACAAGCAGCCCAAAATGTTTCAATAATCATAACTCCAAAAAAAAATATAGCAAACATAGTACTCCCTCGGTTCCATATTAAGTGTCGTTTTAGCTTCATGCACATGAATTAAGAAAGTCATTTAATACTATCATTTAATAATTAAAATTTGTATGAAATTCCATCACTACCCCTTTATGGGAAGTTGAAAACTATTAATACAAGGAAGAAAATTTCTTGGGACAATGAGAGAAGTTAAGGGTGATATGGGAAAGTAAATAATTTATTCTCCTAGAAAGTTGTAAACGACAAATAAATTGGAACAAAATTTTTCTTCTAAAAAGTCACTTATTATGGAATGGAGGTAGTATCCAACAGCCAGAAGTGGCAACATAGAATCAATTTTAGTGATGTTAGCAAACAAATGATACCGACCTGCAACACTTGTCACAAAAGAATTTGTCCTCCGCATTTAAAGTCTCAGTTGAGCTGAAATTTTTCAGACAACTTGTGATTGAACTGTTCTGCTCAATATCAAGGCTCAAGTCCAAGAAAGTTTCATCTCTTGCCGTTACCGTCTCACACTGTAAGCACCTTGTTTCATTCGTGAGTATACCCTAAACAATAGTCATATAGGAGAATGAGAAACTGCAAACAGTAATAAAGCATGCAGGAACAGCTACATTTGCTGTTTAAGCAGAGTGAACAACAAATCTACTACTACAAATTGTAAATGCAAAGAATAGAAGAAAAGGCCAAGTGAAGTTACTTGAAAATTTTTGTGCACCCAGGTTACAAGAGGCTCTTTTTGCACACCATTAGGAAGACCATTTCTCGGTCCATTTGCAATATTTTCAGACGGTGATGAATTTTCTGGATCACCTTTTGCCTTTCGAGCCTCTTTCTCCAGCAAGTCAACAAGTTCATTTAGCAAATAATTCAAGAATTCATGTGCATCCTACAAAAAAATAGGAATATATTTTAGATCAAATGAAAGACTGGTAGTAACACAGCTAAATATCAGCATACCAAACACACCCTGTTAATCTTATGCAGAAGGGTACACCAGATATACAGACCCATGGCATGAATTTATAATAACTGAAAGAAGAGAAGGGGGTAAAAAAGGAAAAGAGGTTTTAAAAAATGATAAAAATAAAAAGTAATTGATGATAATAATTATCAACAATGAAGTGAGGCATGGTAAAGGAAATATCCATATTATTGGTTAACCTTCCAAAAAATATAATTTAAACACAAAACAAGCCACCATAACAAGTTAACAAGTAGCAACTAGTATACGCTGCAATTAGGAATTTGATTGCAGAAACACTGAGATACAGAAGGAGCCACCATTGAGTCTGAAAAAATGAGATAATAAGTACAATATTTGAGAAGAAAAAAGGGTTGGAGAGAGAGGGGGAGAGAGAGAGAGAGAGAGAGAGAGGGCCAGCTTCATTATCTTGCATCAGTTTTCATTTACTTATCAATAGTAATTAATAAACCAAATTGAAAATGAAAAGCATATATTTTAACCATGCCAAAATTAGGATACATGAAATAACAGAAGTAAACAGAGAAGGTTCTACAAGGAAACAAAGAAGAAAAATATCAGCTACTTTCCCAGAAATGACCTTAACTGCCTAAGACCTCCTATGCGCCCCTCTGCAAACCTCCACCACCACCCAGCGCCCAAAAAAAATAAAAGCAAAAACAGGAAGAATAAGGCACCAACCATCCAAGGGAGAAAAAAAGAGGAGAAACTAGAGAAAGTTTCCGCGAATCTCACACTGAACATTCTAGGCACCTTAAACCATAATCAGAAACACACAAAATGGAATTGGCATTGAAAAGTTAGACAAAAAACAGTATTCTGTGTATCGCCACTTCTCAGAGGTAGAAACCACAATTGGAGATGAGAGATTTTATAGACCACTTCCAGCAGAACAACTGAATACTTTACATCAAGACCTCCAAATATTTGTACACGGCTCACAATTAAAAAGACCCATGACCTCTATAGGATCACAGGTTCATGCTTCCTTCTCAGATGCAGAAGCTGCAGTTGGAAGTGAAAGTTCCAGCGATGACTTCCAGCAGAACTGTGGACTAGTTTACTGAATGACCTCCTAATATTCTTACAAAACCCCCAGAAATAAAGGCCCACCGCCTTGACGGAGTCGATAAAAAAGCTCAAGGAAAAAAACGAAAAATAAGAGCTATTTTGGACCAATGACGTCTTCATTTATATTCTACTAATATAAACAGACCCCAAGTCTCCAATCCAACATATACAAAAACAAAAACAAGTAGTTCATGTTAAGCACCCATACCTGGTGCATGTAGCTGCGAAAAATCTCATTTTGCTTCTTCAGTTTCTGTACAAAGCGTTTTGGAGCAATAACACCTGTCTTCTTCTTCTGTGAACTTATCTACAAATAACAACAAGTGTTGGCGCAAGCATCATTAGTAACATTCCAAATGTATCGCTGAAATTAATGAAATTTAAGAAGAGTGGAATCCCAAATCTTTGGCTTAACAACGTTCCAATCTACCGACGATTAGTTAATACAACTCAAACTTCTTAATCCGTAAGTTGTTCACACAAAAAATCTACTTCCTAGTTCAGATATAGCATAGCCCTGTCTTTTCACACCCTTAATTCCAGCCACATACCAGTTTTTCCTTTCTAAAGTACAAGGTCACATTAAGAGCCAAAGTGGCCCTCATAAATAGCAGTCACGGCTGCCATTGCGGTGAATCGATGACACAGAGCAAAGTGGGTGTTACTTAACATCTGCGTACACCGGGCTTGAACGTTTTGTTCAATTCATACCTAAATCTAAATTGAAATTTATGTTTATTTTGCTTAAGGAAAACCTATACTTGAGTCTTAAATAAACTTTAGCCACTTTTATCAGTCAGACACATATTTAGTATATAATTAGTGAATATTTATTGATTTGAAGTCACCAAATTTAACTTTCCCAACTACCAACAAAATGCAGTGAATGACAGATTCTTCTTTTTTGACAATTGAATGACAAAAATAATAACATTCACTAAATTTTACTTTCCGAAGAGCTGAGAACTATAAATGCAATTATTTACATAAATATAACAATATTACATAACATTTTGAATATAACGTATCCATAGATTATAATCTCAGTCACAAACTCTGTGTACCTAATATGTTAATTGATGCTTTTTTTTTGAAAAAGCATGTTAATTGATGCTTATGTTGAACGAGATCTAAGTAGATCTAACAAAATAAAGAGCTAAGAGGTAAAACAATTTGTGGAAGAATATAGGTAAGAGAAGATTGAAAGGCTAAAAAAAGTGAGAAAAAATGTTCCAAAAAACATCAGATCTTATTTTATACTGTAATATCTCTGTAATAGTTATGGCCCATTACAGACTGTTGTGGCACAAAAACAGCATCGCACATGAATTTCTATTTCTCAGAGATATCTGAATATAGTTGAATGCAAAAACTTGATTTTTCAAGAGTCGCATCATGCCCGATATTTAAATCTGCACAAACAATTCGCACCATCAAAACCATAAGGATATTAATAAAAACAAACAAACAAACAAACAGAAAAAAAAAACACTTAAGTTAGCTCACACAGATCCTTGAACTCCACCTCACTGCATTAGGGTAGGGAGCATGCATGAAGATACATTCTGTAAGCTCCCAGTAAAAACATTCCTAGACACTCATGGATAAACCTTATTCAGGCAAACGAATTGAAGACAAAAAAAAATACATAAATTGAAATATCGACTTTTCCTCGTCTCAAAGCACTGTGCATTTATGGATTCTTATTCAAAACAATGATTGAAGTCAGAGCGAAGGCAGAAGCATCCAACGACTAAGACAACCTTACAAAAATCTAAGAAGAAAGAAAGCCCTAAGAAGAAAAACAAACATATACAAGGAAGGAAACTGAATGGGGAAAAGGTACACAAAAAAATCTTGAGTCACATCCCACTATTCACCATGAAACTTCGCACTTCACACAGGAAAACAGGCCCTGTTTTCCTCTCCCTAATTTCTGCTCCTTGCTTTCCTCCTAAAATAGGGCACCAACTTGTATAAATTGTAAACTCTTGTATTATGAAAATAGAACATTGTGTATAGTTTTTACACTTCCAACATGGTATCAGAGCATTGATCCATTCATTAGAAAAAAAAAATTTCTTTATTTTTCTCCTTCCGCTAGCCACTGTGACTCATTTCAGTTGGAAACTAGCTTGAACAACTACATATACTGAAATTGATATCATATTAGGGTTACCCATAGTCGGGCGACCAACTCGGAGGTTTCCATTTCCCGACCCACCGCCGCACGCGCCGCCAAGCGCCACTCACGCGCCTCGCCGCCGACCCCACGCGCCGGCGCGTGAGCTGTTCTCCGACGACTTTTTCCCGGCGCGGCTTGTTCCACGACGGTCGCCTCTCTCTCCTCTTCCTGCCCATAGTGGTCTTATAGAGCGAAAATCAGGTTTGCTTGGATTTGGTTTAATATTGCTTCAGATTGGCCAAACGGTTCACTGTGAGTACTGCTTCTCAAGGATTTCTTATCTGACTATCTGCAAAGAACAAATTGAGCTGCTTGTGATGGTAATTTTATTTGTATGCTAAATTTGTATGTGCACCATTGAGTTACTGCAAGAAAAATTATCTCAAGTGAATTCTAAAAGCACTAAATCAAGTTCTTTAGCATACATATTTATTAGGACTGTAAATTATTCTTGTTGCTATTTCCTTGGATAACTTTTATTGCTCTTATTATCGTACCCTCACCATGGCAGAGTCTAGTTCCATTCAGAGTGATGGTACCATTGAAACCAATAAAGGGCAGTTGATTAAAAATCACCACCTCAACTCTGCTTTGGTTCTTAGTCCATTTAAGTTGGATGGAAATAATTACCTAGCTTGGTCCCAAGCATGTCGAATATCAATTGAAGCAAACCGAATGCAACACTTTATCATTGGTACAACCACCATGCCTATACAAGCAGGTATAGCCCAAGAAGAATGGAAATCCGATAACTCCATGGTCAAAACATGAATTTTTAACTCAATGGAACCCCATATGCGGAGTAGCTACATGTTCTTAGACACCGCATATGCACTTTAGGAAGCTATCTCTCAAACTTTCTCTGTTTCTGGTGATATGTCTAAGGCATATGATATCCGCAAACGAATCCGTGAGTTGGATCAAGGGGAGAAGCCCGTGGCACAATATTTTGCAGAGATTAATGCACTCTGGCAGGAGCTTGATCATTACCTGGTTTTCTCAGCTAAATGTCGAGAAGATGCAACGGCTTATCAAAAGTTTATTAATGAAGATAGGGTTGTAGATTTCTTGGCTGGTTTGAATATAGAATTTGATCAAGTTCGAGCACAGCTGCTTGGTTAGACACCTTTTCCATCACTGAGAGAGGCTCATGCTAGAGTCCAGCAAGAAGAAAGTAGGCGTCGGGTAATGGTACTCAAAACAAATCCTGTTGACCGATCAGCCTTGATTGCCTCGTATCCTAAGCCTGGCTTTCCCATTGAGAAGGAGTCCCGTGAATGTGACTATTGTGGGGGGAAGAATCATACCAGAGATCGCTGCTTTAAGCTTCATGGGCGTCCTAAAGGACGTGGAGGTCGTTCTGGTCGTGGGCGTGGATCCCATGCCTACATGTCTACTCCTCCACTTTCTACAGATTTACCTAGTACTGCAGATACTACTCATGCACTAACTCCTGAGAAAATCACTGCCTTTCAAAAATTCTATTCCAATCCTACTTCCTCTCATTATGCCCAGACAGGTATACCTCCTTGTGCTTTTCATGTTTCACCCACTTGGCCACTTGCCTTAGTTGGATTATAGATACAGGTGCCTCCGAGCATATGACTGGGTCCTCCAACCTTTTTACTTCATATATGCCCCGTTCTGGAAAAGACAAGGTTCGAGTTGCTGATGGCTCTCTATCTTCTATCTCCGGGAGTGGTTCTGTAGTTTGTACCCTTTCATTGACTTTATCATCTGTTCTTCATATTCCTTCCTTCACTGCAAATTTATTATCTGTCCAACGTCTTTCTGAATCTATGCACTGTTCAGTAACTTTTTTTCCAAATCATTGTATTTTTCAGGACTTGGTGATGGGACAGCAGATTGGCAGTGGTAGTGCAGTTGATGGTCTCTATTATTTAGATGCCCCTTCATCTAACATGGTCCCTACTCAGGCTCTTCACTCTGTTTCAGACTCCAACCTAGCCTCTCGACATCAATGACATCGTCGTTTGGGTCATCCTTCTTTTCCAGTATTGGAATTGTTATTTCCGTCTTTAGTTAAGAATTGTAACAAAACTCAGTTTTTGTGTGAACCATGTGAATTTGGCAAACACAAACGTTCGACTTATTCTGCTATTAACAGTCGTCATTCTGAGTCATTTGCTATTATCCATACTGATGTATGGGGGCCCTCTTGGATTGTTTCCCGTTCAGGTTTTAGATGGTTTGTTAGCTTTATTGATTGTCATTCTCGTGTCACTTGGATTTATTTTTTGCGTTCCAAAAATGAAGTTTTTGATTGTTTTCAAGACTTTCACAAAATGATTCAAACTCAATTTAACGCTAAAGTCAAAATTCTCCATAGTGATAACGGTCGTGAATACAGTAATAATCATGCTTTTGAATCTTACCTCTCCCAGCATGGCATCATTCTTCAAACCTCCTGTGTCAAAACCCCAGAACAAAATGGAGTAGCAGAAAGGAAAAATCGACACCTACTAGAAGTTGCCCGCACTCTCATGTTTACAATGAAAACCCCTAAATTTTTATGGGGTGATGTGGTTCTGACTGCGGCATTCCTTATCAACCGCCTTCCTTCTAGAAGCCTTGGAAATAAAAGTCCTATCTCCATTCTCCAACACATAACCACTCCTTCTCCCTCGCCACGAGTTTTGGATGTGTGTGTTTTGTTCATGATAAATCTCCCACTCGGGGTAAATTAGATCTCAAAGCACTTCGGTGTGTTTTTATTGGTTATTCTCCAACCCAAAAAGGTTATAAATGTTATCATCCCCTTTCTAACAAAGTATTTGTCACTCGGAATGTAACTTTTTGGGAGTCGGAACCTTTTTATTCTTCTTTACTTTCTCCTCAGGGGGAGGATGTTATTGATGAGGAGACGCTTCCTTTTGAAACTGGTATTACAAGTACTATTATACCATCTTCCCCTACTCCTGTTGTGGTTTCTGATAATTCTACACAGGGGGAGTTACAGTTACACGAGTCATATGCTAGACAGCTCGAGCCTGAGTTAAGGACCTATACTCGTAAAGGGAAGAATAAGGTCGTCATTGCTGCACCACTACATCAACCTTGTTCCGAACCGAGTCTTGATATTACTAATGGTATGAATCCTAATCCTACTTGTTCTTCTGATGATACTGACATTCCTATTGCTCTTAGAAAGGTGTCAGGTCTTGTACACAACATCCTATCTCGAATTTTTTTTCATATGATAAATTATCTGCATCCTACCATTCCTTTGTTTCTTCTTTGTCCTCTATATCTATTCCTCAGGGATGGAAAGAAGCAATTAGCAACGAGAACTGGAAACAGGCTATGATAGAAGAGATGAATGCCCTGAAAAAGAATGATAATTAGGAACTTGTTACTCTTCCTTATGGGAAAAGACCAGTTGGTTGCAAATGGGTATATACAGTGAAACAAAAGGCAGACGGGACAGTTGAAAGACTCAAAGTTAGGCTAGTTGCAAAAGGGTACACTCAAACTCATGGGATTGATTACCAAGAGACTTTTGCTCCTGTGGCAAAGATGAACTCTGTTCGTACCATAATCTCATGTGCAGTAAACTTTGGCTGGGATATTCAGCAATTGGATGTAAAAAATGCATTTCTTCATGGTGACTTGGAAGAAGAAGTATATATGGAAATACCCTCGGGCTTTGCCTCATCTGTCACCAAGGGTAAGGTTTGTAGACTGCGAGAGGCGTTATACGGATTGAAGCAATCTCCTCGAGCCTGGTTTGGTAAATTCTACAAAGCAATGATAAAACTTGGGTACAAGCAGAGTCGAGCAGATCACACTCTATTTGTCAAACAAATAAATGGCAAGACTGTCATTCTAATTGTTTATGTTGATGACATTGTAGTGACAAGGGATAATAAAGAAAAGATAATTAATCTCAAGGCAAGTCTGGCTAAAGAGTTTGAAATCAAAGATCTTGGCACCCTGAAATATTTTCTTGGTATTGAAGTTGGAAGATCTTCCAGTGAAATTTTTCTATCTCAACAGAAGTATGTCCTTGATCTCTTAACAGAAACTGGCATGTTAGGATGTAAACCTGTTGATTCTCCCATTGAAGTTAATCATCATCTAGAAGGAGGCACATGACCTACGGTGGATAGAGAAAGATATCAACGTCTAGTAGGACGACTGATATACCTGTCTCATACTAGACCCGATATATCTTATGTTGTTGGTATAGTCAATCAATATATGCATGATCCTCGACAAAGTCATATGGAAACCGTTTACAGAATTTTGAGGTATCTCAAGTCTGCTCCTGGCAAAGGTTTATTGTTTGCACCAAACGGTCATATGAGAGTCGAAGCTTTTTCCGACTCAGATTGGGCTGACTCTATAGAGGATCGTCGATCTACATCAGGCTACTGTTCATTCGTTGGAGGTAATCTTGTTACTTGGCGTAGTAAAAAACAGTTTGTAGTGGCAAGATCTAGTGCTGAGGCTGAATATCGAGCTATCGACTTGGGTATATGTGAACTAATGTGGCTTCGAACCTTGCTAGAAGATTTGGGTGTTACAACTAAAGGGCCTATGCAGTTGTTTTGTGATAACAAGGCAGTCATTAGTATTGCAAATGATCCGGTACAGCATGATAGAACGAAGCACATTGAGATTTACCTTTTGTAAAAACAGAACATCAGCTAGCTGATATTCTGACTAAGGGTCTTAGTGGTAAAATGTTTCATTCCTTGTGTTTCAAGTTGGGTATGCGAGATATCTATACACCAACTTGAGGGGGAGTGTTAGAAGTGCTGCACTCACAGGAAAACAGGTTCCTGTTTTCCTCTCCCTAATTTCTGCTCCTTGCTTTCCTCCTAGAATAGGGCACCAACTTGTATAAATTGTAAACTCCTGTATTATGAAAATAGAACATTGTGTATAGTTTTTACACTTCCAACAATAACCAATCTAGATTCTAGACTTACATCGAGCGTGTTAGGATTAGCTTCTGTTTGTTGCTTATTTGGATTCTTTTAATTCTAAATATCTAGATCCTGAAATTCCAAAAGGCAGCCCCCTCCCCAATTTCAGATTTTGGCAAAATCTGATTATTTGGAGCAGAAAATAGCCAAAATAAAAGCTTGAATGCTACTTTTTGATAAAAGAAATAATCAAGTTCTAAAGCCAATCCAAGCAGGACCATAAATAGAATTGTAGAAATAAAATAGTATTACAAGTTTCCCCATGGACCTTTGAGAAACACTTTTAGCCAGTAATAATGGCGGATAATATTCTTCCAAACGCAGTAGACCATTGCTTACAATTGTTTGCAACTGAATAGCTGAGACATCTTAATCATATCAGAGATACAATCCACCAAAATATGTATTTCTTATCCCTGATAATAACATATCAATCTATATTTTTTTTTTAAATCCCCAATATAGCACATCAAAAGTTAATAAAACATTATCTCTCACGTACTATATTGGAACCCATGATCAATCCACAAATCCTCTTTTCATGAAATCTGCATGAATGCAAAATTATGCCCTCCATATTCTATAAATAACATTTCTTTCCCAGGGAGTTCATAAACAAGGATGGTATAAGGAGCCTCTAGACTCGGTAAAGCTAAGTTGGTTTAAAAGAACCACCAAACGCATAAAAAAACGTCCATCATATGCCAAGACCCTAATTGACAAATCAGTCTAGTCAGGTTTCCTATTTACCGAGTTGGGACTTGGGAGCGAAATCCGGCGAACTTTGCATATTTGATTGGTCAAATCCACATATCTTTAGACCCATTCACTGTTGTCCAGTCATACAAAGCCACGTGTAATGTTTATTCCAACTGCAAATTACTAAATCACGCTGAACTTCTTTATTAGGCATAAAATCAAAAGGAGGGAAGCATCGGACCAGTAACGTTCCATTTGAAACTGGAAAGCGCGGCCACCAAGTCACCTATTGACCTTGTTATTGAGAATAACAATCAAATATTTATCATGACCTGATGGAACAACATATATGTTATTTATATATACATACTTGTTCATTAATGTACGCACTTTGAACGCACTCTAAACTACTAGTGTTTTCTAAAGTGACGCTCTTACGCTCCTGTTCTCGCTCCACAAATTGGTGCCTTAGGAGAGACAACCCAAATTGGCCCCTTATATATATGGGTGGGTGCCAAAGGAAGATGGCTCATGGATTTTTAAGTACACTTCTCCAGTTCTAAGTCATAGCAAACTCATGACCTACTTCATTTTAGAGCTAACCTAATCGCTCCTGAATCCCCGTAAGTAGAATTAAAAAAAAAATGCCTCTTCAACTCAGATTAATAGAGACTAAAAAAATCAACATTGCAATAGTCCCATTGGCAATACGAAACATTTAAATTCAACAAACCATTTGCCACCAGAAGCCAACCCCTTTACTAAAAACAGAAGGAACTGAACAACATTCAAAGCATTTTAAGATAACAATTTAAACTATATGAAACTAAGAGGTGGGGAAATGCCTATGCCCAATCCACATTAGCTCAAGAAAAAATAGGTATTAATCAGCACATTTGGGATAAAACTTATCTACTCTACAAGAAATAATGGGTATTATTACATCAAGTAAAATTCAGGCACACAAACTCCCAACTACACTAACAATGAAATATTTTTCTAACCTGCATAAATAGGTCTGCCAAGCATGTCAACAGAGTTTCTTCCGCATCAGCAAGACTTTTGTTATTTGAATAATATTCTAGTAACTGTTCACGGAATGGAACACAGAAGTAAAGAGCCTGCAGACAAGACAGGGTACAGTTAGTAATAATTCAGCTTAACCTTCACTACATATTTAGAGCAACCATAAAGTTGTAAACAGAAAGTTTATTCTGACTAGTCACTACTCACTAGTCCAAATAATTCTAAAATAGCAATATCTCAAATCGACTTGTATCTAATTTTTTGTATTTTCCTTTTTCATAAGCAAGAAAAAATATTAGGTACATGGATTTTTTTGAGAACCAAGAATGAAAGCTACTAGTAGCATAGCATGATCAAAAAAAAAAAAAACAAGCGGGCACCTGGGCGTGGGGGATGCCACAGCCTGGCAATGCCTGGCTATTATATTTTCAACAATATCAAAGTATAATGCTAAATTTATCGTAATGGACATAAAGTTCTTGACCATATTTATTTTCCTAGTTCCAGAGAACAACAACCAAAAGGCCTAAATTTCGGAATTGCATAACTCACATATACAAAAAGAAAAAGCTCAAAAAGTATTTCCCCCAAGTATCTATCAATCAATGAAACTACAATGAAAGAGAAAATAGTACAAATCAAGAACAATAACCGTTCAATGGTTCTAAACATAGTCAAAAAGCAGCGATTGAGGAATGAATGAAGATAATAACCTGCAAGACGCTATTACAGTAGCAAGTGTTGCCAAAATTCTCGAGTCCGAAGTAACGTTCACCTTCAGGGAACTGCTCTCCCAGTGCTTTCTCCAGTTTCGACCCCGCTGCACCCATCTATTAGCGCATCTCTTCCTTTCTCTCACTATATATATATATATATATATATATATGTATATGTATGTAATCTTATCTATATGTATACGTAGATATAGAAATTAGGGTTTTAAACAACAGTTATTATCAGGGGCTCAGAGAATCGAAATGAACTTGCGTCAATTGGGATATTGAAGAAGGAGAAGAAATCTAATCGGAAAAGGGCAAAAGGGAATTAACTATTGACGCCCCACTATTTGCTGTTTGCACTCCACGTCATCAAGACGGTTGACGGACTTGTTGTAAATTTATCGTTGATGTTTATTGGTTTGTTTTGGCTAAAAGACCACAAATATGTGCACCAACATTATTTTATTTTATTTTTTTGAAAGATTTCTTCCATAATTAAGGTCTTGTTTGGTTGCTAAGCTTGGTGGAGTCATACTACATCGATTTCTAAATTATGACTTTATAAGCACTTTTATTTTTATAAATGACAGAAAATTCCTAATTTGACTATTTCCTTTGGAGCCCTATCTTTCCTTTTTATTTCTTTTCTTCTGTATTTTTCAAATTTAAAAAGTAATTTTAGTGAAATTAACCTTATTTCTTAATAAATATATAATATAATATTGTGTTTGTTTGATTATTTTTAAATTAAATTATTAATTATAGTTAAAAATAATGCCTCATTTTATGAGAGAGTGAGAGACTAATTAGGAGGGAGAGGGAGCTTGAGTTTCATAGTCCTTTGCATGATGGATCGGACTATTAAAAATGAAGATGACAGATGAGTTATTGGATTTAATAGAAGGATTGGGAATTATTCAATTATAACCGTTCGGGTTAAATTCTGATTCTAAATCAAATTATAACTTAATAAGACCTAATGTGTTGTCTCAACAATATGTTTTTGATATCATTTTAACTCACCACAAATTTATTGATCGAAGATATTAATAATAGTAATTTGAATTCTAATTCTAATATACAAATTCAAGTATCTCACGTATTACGATGTAAAATTAAAGTGTTACAATTATTATGTAGGCATGTTTAGGCCTCGTGTTGACCAAAAAAAAAAGAAGAAGACTATTAGTCACAGAGTATTTAGTCCCACTTTAATTTAATTCCTCAGACTTAGGGCCTGTTCGGGAATGACTTATTTTTTTTGACTTAAAGTTAAAATTTAAGTAGATTTATAAGTTAAAATTTTAGTAGATTTATAAGTAAAAGTGTTCGGCATCATTTTTACTTATAAGTCGGAAATTATAAGTAATAGTTGTGGATGTGTTCGGCTAATAATGACTTATAAGTTAAAATAAAATGTAAAGATTACTAAAATGTCCTTCAATAAGAAGAACATAAGAAAAATAAAAGAGGGCATTTATGTCATTTCATAGCCTTTGACCAACTTAAAAAAAATGACTGATAAGTCATTTTTTTTAAGTAACTAAAACTTACTTATTCTTTTTGACTTATATTTTAACTTATAAGTAGAATTATAAGTAACAAACGAACGGCTTTTTTGGCTTAACTACTTATAAGTTGGGTTGACCAACTTATAAGTAGCAAACGAACAGGCCCTTAGCATTAAAAATGTTTCTGAAGAGGCACTAAATATTTAAATAAAAACAAATTATTATATGAAATTTATACGACGTCGTTTTTGAATGGCTTAATTACTCCCCCAAAATCATTTCTTTAAAGCCTTAAACCCCGTTTCTTATCTATTTCCCTCACTCCAGCGAAAAACCCTAGCTTCTCTCTTCCGCTCAAGTCAGACGAAAAATGGTATCTTTCTTATTCATTTGATGACATTTATGTTGTTATACTGCCATTCGTTTATATGTAAACGTTATAAGCAAATTTATGTAAATATGATAATTGCAGACAGGCGATGCAGTGAATCCAAAGGCCTATCCACTGGCCGATGCACAGCTAACAATTACAATACTAGACCTTGTTCAGCAAGCTGCCAATTACAAACAGCTCAAAAAGGGTGCTAATGAAGGTAATAATTTTATTTGTATTTTAATTTGTTAAATCAATGAGTTTTGGTTTCTCTAATTACTGTCTTGTTGCCCTCATAATTGCAGCAACTAAGACCCTGAACAGGGGTATATCTGAGTTTGTAGTTATGGCAGCAGACACTGAGCCACTTGAGATCCTTCTCCATCTTCCCCTCCTTGCCGAGGATAAGGTATATTATTTTTGTGTGTAAATTGTAATATTTGTATGATGGTACTATTGTTGGTTGTTAAAATCATCAATCTTTTTGAAATGTAATATTAAATATTAAATTGACCCGAGGAAGTTGATATATATATATATATATTTATTTCATTTTGGTTTCGTGTTTAACTGATAATTGTGTGAAATGAGTGAAAGATTTGTGGTTGTTGGTATTTGTAATGATAACTGAGCTGTGGAATTTTGTGGTTTGGTGGGAAGAAAATAATTGAGAACATCTTGCATTGTAGCTTTACTATAAGTACCGTGTTTTTTGTAATTGCATTCATATGGTATTATATTGTGGATGCAGTCAGCTAACATGTTAAGATTCTTTTGTGTATCTTCAGTCTTCAGATCTTGATACCAACAGCAAGGCATCCTAGGGTTGTAGCTTTGTAGGTATAGGAGCTTTAGTATTAAATGAAGCATTTGGTTTTGATTAAATAGAAGTTTCAAGAATTATAGAGTTGCCCAAGTCTACTTTGTTTGGAAGGGACTCTTTTCCAAATTCATTGAACAAATTCCGAAGAAAATTAATGTTAGTTGTATTTGGCAGAATGTGCCCTATGTGTTCGTACCTTCGAAGCAAGCACTTGGTCGCGCATGTGGAGTCACAAGACCAGTCATCGCCTGTTCTGTGACAAGCAACGAGGGAAGTCAACTAAAATCCCAAATCCAACAACTCAAGGTATGAAGAAGCTGTTAAGCTATTTAACTTGTGTCAAACAAATTTTTTTTTTTACAATAGGATTCTGAATATTTACTTCTCAAAAACAGGATGCCATTGAGAAGCTCTTGATCTAAGATAACAAGGGAGATGTTTTCGGTGTGATGGGCCTTTCGGACTGCGAGTATCACTCCTATGGAGGCTTTGACTGAGGAAGTTGTTCTCTTACTGCAAAAGGGGAGTTTTCATAATTAGTATTCACTAAAACAATCTGAGATATTACCATTAAGAATTCGCTATAGCAGTGTCTCTTAATGTTATGCGTGGGATATAAAGCACATGGTATTAAACTATTAATCTATAAACGTTATTTACGTTCAGGGAGTGCTTTAAGTTCTGTTTATTATGAATTTATGATCTTTAAATGCTTGTTAGCTCCAAATGAGTGACCGTAGAATGAATTAAGATATTTAAAAGGAAATGAATCAATAGAAAGCTGCACCTTTTGGGAATCTTGCATATTTGCTCTTGAAACCTCTGATGATTTGGACAAAAGCACAGCCTGCTTCTAATTCTAAATCTCCAAGCGTGGGCTCCAGAATACAGGCTTTATTTTAAACCTCTGAAATAAAAATTAGCTCTACAAGCATTAGTTACTCTTTGTTAAAACTGAATGAAAAGTTTTGAATGTATAAGTGAATTTAAATGAACTAAATGAAGTAAAAGTTTTGAATATAGAATGAAATAATGTGTTTGCAGTTTAAAATATCTGAATACGTGTATTTTTTTATTTTAACCTTTTAAACTATTAGAACAAATTTATTATGTAATTATAAATAAACAATGTTATCTAAGAAAAACCAAAATAAAAGACTACAATAACATTCATTAAATTGGTTATTGACTAATTTGTTAAAGAAAAAAAGTTAAAAAAATAATTTGTACATAATAAAATTTGTTTACAAGAGTAAAAAAAAGTTGAATATTAAATGCAATTTTTAATTGTTTGTGAGGATAGGTAGGTAAAAAATATCATTCAATACTATTTATTAATTTAGTCATAATTTTCTGAATGAATTATTCAGACGCTACTATTTATTGATTTAGTCAAAATTTTCTGAATGAATTATTGAGACACATTGAAAGTTTAAAAATTATACTAAAAGAAACGACAAAACTAATAAATTACCCACTATAGTTGACACGTTTTACTGATTACACCATTGTACTTTTAATTTTTTAAAATATCCCATTAAACTAATTATTATTTTGAAATTGGGTCATTCCGTTAAAAAAATTAAACGGACATTAATTTCTTATCGACAAAACTAATAAATTACCCACTGTAGTTGACACGTTTTACTGATTACACCATTGAACTTTTAATTTTTCAAATTACCCCAGTAAACTAATTATTATTTTAAAATTGGGTCATTCTGTTATCTCTACCTCACAACTGTTAAATCGTTTTAGTTTTTATCATACGTGGACGTAAAAAGAAATTTTTTTTTTTATCTATTCTCTCTCTTCCTTCCTCTCATCTCTCTCTTCTCCCCATTCTTCCAGATCAAATAGATATGCGTATTTTTTCTCTAAAATCTATGAAATTCTGAGATCCGAGTACCAAAAACATTGAATTGAGCTTCAAAATTCAGCATTAGATATAATAATGGAATCCGAATCCCCAACAACAATAATAGATGAAGTAAATTGTGTTGCAGTAGGTTTCCTCCCTCTCGCCTCCGACTCTCAATAGCCTTATGTCTCCGAACTCATTTCCTTCACTCTCAATCACCTCCACAATGTCCACCCCTTCCCCAATCTATCTCTATATCTATATGTGGGTGTGTGTGTGTGTGTGTGTGTATATATATATATATATATATATATATATATATATATATATATATATAGATATACACACACACACACACACATGTGGTAGTAATATTTGGTTAAATTAATTTTGTTGGGATTGTATTTATGATTTGATAGGAGTCAGAGCTTTTACGGGTGCATGCGAAGAGAATTTAGATGCAGATGCAAGATGTGGTTGTTGCCGATTACCGTGCTTTCATTTCTGTTGCTAATGCATTGCTTTCCATTCACGTGGAAGTTTCTTCTATTGATAAACACCTGAGATCAAAGTACTCAAAATATTTTGATCTTTTTGTCTTCACTTTCAGTTTTTTATAAAAAAAATTGCCACATAAGTAACATTTTTGAATTTTGCATTTTTTTTAGAGCCATCGTAGATAATAAATTAACATTTGTTTAATTTTTTTTAACGAAATGACCCAATTTCAAAATAATAATTAGTTTACTGGGGTAATTTGAAAAATTAAAAGTTCAATGGTGTAATCAGTAAAACGTGTCAACTACAGTGGGTAATTTATTATTTTTGTTGATAAGAAATTAACGTCCGTTTAATTTTTTTAACGGAATGACCCAATTTCAAAATAATAATTAGTTTAATGGGGTAATTTAAAAAATTAAAAGTTCAATAGTGTAATCAGTAAAACGTGTCAACTACAATGGGTAATTCATTAGTTTTGCCTAAAAGAAACTGTTTGAATGCCTTATTTGGTCCGATTAAAACTCATCAAACAGCCCCTTTTGTCTTGTAACTATAACGCAGTGTCTAACATGCAGTATCTGTAGTAAAAGGGATTAATTCTGATTGAATGAACACTCGAGGTTCTAAGATACTGTTCCCAACTGAGTTAGGCTGGTGCAACACTAAACCTCAATTTTATATATATATATATAGAGAGAGAGAGGGGATCCAATCCGGGATCCCGGATTTTGTTAAAATCCGGACATTTTTTTTTTTGCTTTATTTTTTTAAAACAACTAAAAAATAAATAAATAATTATGGAACTGAAATTTTTACATAATACAATGTTTTGGGCGTGATTTGGATACCTATACCAAAAAATGTATGTACAGTCTGCACAGACTGTACATACATGTTTTGTATAATGTATCCAAATCACGCCCAAAACATTGTATTATGTAAAAATTTCAGTTCCATAATTAATTATTTATTTATTTTTAGTTGTTTTAAAAAAAAAAGCAAAAAAAAAATAAAAAAATGGTCCGCATTTTAAGAAAGTCCGGGATCCCGCACTGGATCCGGACTCTCTCTCTCTCTCTCTCTCTATATATATATATATATATATATATATATATATATATATATGTGTGGGGGGGGGGGGGGGGGGGACAAAACGATTCTTATTTTTTTTATTTTTGTTTTAATATTTAGGTTTTACATATTACTCTTTATGTTCTAAAATTAGAGATAAAATTTGATTTTTAAGGTCAAATAATGAAATATTAAACTTCAAAACTAATGTGACTCATAAAAATTTAGAATAAAATAAATTTTATGATTAATAATTTTTTGTTATTTACTACAATTACAATTATAATAACTGTATTAACTAAATTAAATAAATTGACATCAATTTAAAGTTTAATATGTCATCGTTTGACTTCAAAATTTAAATTATATCTTTAATTTTAGAATGGAAGGAGTACATAACACCCTCCCTGAAATAAAAAACCTTACAAAATTTTAAAATATTTTTTCTACATATAAATTTATTTAAAAAATTATCCTCTCTGTTTCACGAAAAAACTCTTATTTACAAAATTTACAAATTTTAAGAATATATATTTCTTCAATATTTATCTTTAAATAAAATGAAAGTTTAGTTTAATAATAGTATGATAGTGAATTTAAATATAAGAACATTATATCATTTTATTCTATCATCAATAAAATAAAAAGAAGACTCCTTAAATAAATTTTCTTTTTTTTCACAGATAACACTTTGCGTGAACCGGAGGGAGTTTTGAAGAATCATTCAAAAAATTGCCTTAACATGTCTTCCACTAATCTTTTAATACTAAGAAGACAAACAGGCAAAACTCTTTTTCAGACTTCAGCATGTTTTTTAATAATTAACTTCAGTCTTTAAAGTTTAATATTATGAATAAATTATTCAAACATATCACATCGAATATGCAAGGGCTAAGCATGTCAATCCTATTATTTATATAAGAAAAAGGTAATGAAAGATGTATTATAACTATAATTTGAAATGATTAGGCTGTTTTTTGACATTCAGTTGGAAATGCAAACCCAACAAATAAGATAACAAGTCCTGCTGCTCTTTCTATTCAACCTAGTAATCAGTCTACAAAAGGCAATCTGCTAAGTTTAAGCTGCTTCCTGTTGAGATTGGTATAGAATACCAGTTTCCTACTACTCCTTTGAAGTTATGACCAGCAGTCCAAGGGCACCGATTAGGATATACTGCAACAGGAGAAACACGGGTCAGTACTAATTATAATTTATTGTTGCCCTTCTCAGATAAGCGGATTGAATAAAGATCCATCCACCATCATCCTCTTCCATAAAAAAAAAGAAGAAAAAAAAACACCCAACATAGAAGGTGGACAAACAAGGGTAAATAAAATGGTTTGAAATTCCCAGCAATTATCCATCCTTCAGGTATATTTTTTTACATGTTGTAATTATTCTCAGGAAATGCAGCATGAAGAACTTGGAGCAACCATTTGATAAAATCAAATCAGACTTTAAACAGATTGCCGCAAAAAATAGATTTGTGAAGAAACTAAACCTTAATTATAGGTTTTTCAGTCATAATGATTGTCACCCAACCAACATAAGGCAAGAACCTGCAGAAAATTACCACCAAAGAAGTTAAAATTCAGATAAGAGGAGGTCTTGCCACACATTTTTCAAGCATCATTGCTAACTGTATGGAAAACTGAAAAGATGAAAATTTACACAAAATAAGGCCAGATAACGACTTCAATAGACCTTGGTTATAGAGTATCAATAACCAATGACAAGGCTGGGTTAAAGAAATACCCAATGCTTAGTGTTCATAAATTCAATCAAATTAAATATTACATTTTATGACTCGTGAGCTCTATGCAATACCTAATATACATATTTAGTTCTAAGGGCCAAATACGGATATAATAAAAACTATAAATATAGTTTTAATTTCACAAGTACTATAAGAAAACCTAATACTTAATATCAACTTACCCGATAGCTCTTCCCATTATATGATGTCGATGCAGCCAGAGCTGACCATGAGCATACAGGAGTCTGTCATCCCCAAAATTATTATCTCCTGAAATAACAAAGTGATAGAATATAAATCATCAGTAATAATTCTTAATTCAAACAATTAAATGGCCAAAAGATCAATTTGATAGGAAGGCCATAATCAATAGAAGAAACTGCAGCATCATTAGGTAAGAGTTACTGTGGAAATTCTATAAATGACCACTTTTATTCTGATCCTCAAGAGACTCGAGTTTGTGTCCACATGAATATCTTTTAAAAAGATGAATATCTAGTAATTTCACAGCCTTTTGACATCTAATATCGTGGAATGGGCTTTGAACCTTTTGTGAGAACATCAACTTCCCCGGTATCTGGACGTTCATGAACCTACCAAAGAACAGTATTAACATCAAGGATAGCAAACCAAGGTAACTTAAAAAAGGGGAAAAAAGCGGGGGGGGGGGGGGAGCTGCTATACGAAGCAAATAAGAATGAGAAAGGCAGATAAAATATCCCAAGTAATCTATATCATGTCATAAACAAAAGATTGTCATAACTTTGGTGGGTGGGGTAGGGAGGGGTTGTTGGTTAAAGTTTATGTTTCAACAGATAGAAAGTTCCAAGTTACAGCAGAAGATAGGATGAACACGGCAAAGAAGAGATAAAAAGAGCAAAACTTTTCCAGAAACTGATACCTTGATCACTCTATGGACGATTGGAATTTCACGTCCCTACACAATAAGCAAAAAGCTTTGTAAGATGCACTTCACTGGCACAAGAAATGCACATGTATAAATCATCACGTGCAATGATATTTCATTATCCACCAAGCATATGCCTTCGAACAATATTGAAGAGAAGCACACAACTTATAAACATCATATTCATATGTGATTTATTTAGTTAAGCTAATTTTTTTCATTTGCAGAAGCAAATTAAGAGAATTTGCATCCTTCCTACATACATTATTGCTAGACTTCCATATTCGCAAAAAAGGCAAGGGAAAAGCTAATGACTCTCAATTTAGGGCTACTCTTCAACTTGCAAGATGAAGTTTAGTTTTTACTCATGATATACTTCTCCCTATCTTTTTTCGGGGATGGGTTAAAGCATGGTATACATTATTGGATAAATTCATTAACAGATTACACTTTAAACAATTGGTAAAGTTTACATGAAAGGACAACATAGGCAAGTTCTTTGTTCAAGTGCTCCTGCTTGCATTTGGTTCCCAACATATGATGTTAGTGTAATTACACTTTCATCTTTTTGTGCATTACAATACACTGTGGAAAAACTTACTTTAGAAACTCTATCCCATTTGTATTTCTCAGATGTTTGTTGTGAATTGTGAAATTGTTATATGAAGAATCTCAAAGTCTCATCTAACATGTAACTAATAAAGAGAAGAAAACAAGACTCAAAATTACCTAGGCAAGTGCTATTATAACTTAAAATATTAGAAAACACAAAAAAGAATTACAATCATTCCATGCTATAAATGGAAAGAAGATATAAGGGAACCTACATCAACATTAAACACGACAATTTCTCCTGCACGAATAGGATCCTTGCTCATATGCAAGAATAAAATGTCACCCTGCAAGATTATATAAAATTAACTTAGTATAACAGTCTTACAAAAAAATGTGCATTATGGTTTTAATGTTTGAAGTAGGAAAGATAGGTTGCTTTTTAACAGTAGAAATACTAGTTTTATCCAGAAAGTATCACTTTGCATAAAAAGATAGGAAGGTGGGAGAGAATTCACAGAGGATTGCCATATATCATCTGGACAACACTGGGATGTGATGACTCATAGATTGTATATGAAGTTACAAGGATTTGTTTAATCATTACTCTGGATCATGTTAAACGAAAATGACTGAAACTAATATTCAAACTAGGAAAGATGCATATAATTACAAGAATATAAAGTGTATCAACTTAAATTGTATACCTATGAAGTGTATAAATTCTATAAGGTGATACAAAACGGTAGATTGGAAGTCTAGATCAGATCAGAAGAAAGAAACGAGGTAATATTGGTATGATAACCAGCAGTCTTTTTCTCACAAGAAATCACAAACTTCAGCTGAACTACTTGGATAAACCAACCTCCTTAAATACTAGGAGAAGTTATAGAGTGAGAACTGCAACACACGTCACACTTCACCAGCATTGTTTTTTCATTTTTTTTGGTGGTAATTAGAGTCAAGTTATAAAAGAAGAAATCATTAAAATGATTATTCTACTAAAGCACTCACTCTTTTAAAGCCAGGTTCCATGCTTCCAGAAAGCACAACAACAACCGGTGATTCACTGCCAGTTATACACATTAAACCTTTCCATATTATCAGAGCTGATGTGACAATCATACCTGATATGAGATTGCAAACAAAAAGATTAATCACATTCACCCTCTTACATAATATGAACAATAGAAAGGCCTTCTAACTGGACAACAATGAAGTAAGAAATAATCATGTAGATGATAATCCACTTCAAATTGGCCAAAAATGAAAAAAACATGTTAGGAATACTGTTAAGGAACAAAGTGTGAACTACAAAGGGATAGATGACTCACATAACTTTGCTATAGTCCAGTGATCTAAAAGCAATACTCTCTGAGTCTAAAAATGAGAGTTCACTTTCCCTTATTAGGAAACCAGTCTAGCAAATATTACCATTAAAACTAAGCAAGTTGTGATTTCGGTAACAGGTTATAGTCAAACTTTTCCTAAAAATTTTGACTGCTAAAAATGGAGTGTCAATTTGGAAGGTAGTGAGTATCAAGCTGACGAATTTATTAACAAAGTGCCTGAAGCTCATACACTGATTTACAAAGATATTGTGTAAAATTGAGCTTTTGATCTGATATTTAAAAAAAAAAAGGCTCAATAGATATGTGTATACATATATAATACACCCAACACGTATATAGAGTTAATTTATCAGTTTAAAACTCAAGCCCTAATTTAAACTCCATGTTCGAAATAACAGCTTCAATAGAATTCAATTCAATAAAAAATTGAGATTTCTCTCAATAATAGAATCGACCATTCTGATAACCAGTTTCAGACATCTAAACACACATGAATTTAGGGTTGCATTATCTTCAGATAATTACAATCGGTGGTGTAACATACAGATAATGGACAGAGAGATGTAACGAACCAAGACTAATTGCTTGGGTGAGGAGTTGTCTGATCTGAATAGATTTGATTGACTCGATTTGTTCTCCGATCCACCCCATTTCTTCTCTCTCCCGTCTCCGCTCTTTTCTACTGTCTGATAAGCAGCAGAATAAATGCTCTCAGTTCTATAAGCTAAGCTTTGTGTCTGAGTTTTAAAAATGGACGGAAATCGAAAAGAAATAGACTGAAAAGTTAAGGTTTTTTGTTATACTGAATAGTAGAAAATATGGAAAAATTAGCTATTTTTCGTTAAAAGTTTTTTGTTATGAATTTGGATACAAAATTAAATAAGATAAATAAATATTTATAATTTCTATTAGAGCTTATAAATAAATATTTTATACTAATATCTATTATGAGCTCTGTATACAACAAAATTAATATAATTATATACGGGTAAATAGTAGTATAAATATATATTTCTATTTTTTCTATCTAAATTTATTTTTTTTTGTTTTGTTTTATTTTTGGTCTAAAACTCATAAACATCACGCAAAAGGATACGTTTGTTTTGTCTCGCAAGTCGCAACTTCTTAGGCCTGTTTCTCAATAAATTAAAAGTTGGTCAAATTAATTTATAAGTTATTTATTACTGTTGAGATGTTTGATAATAACTTATTTTTTAGTTTATAAATTAACTCATAAGTCAAAATAAATAGGTAACAATTTGATATTTATTTAAAAATAATTTATAAGTCATTCCTAATAAGTTAGTTTGACCAAAGATAATATTCATTTGCCTCTCTTCTATTTTACTAAATTATATTTGTATCATTCCAACTTAATATCTATTTATTCTTCAACGTAAACAAATATGTAATAAAAAATATTAAGACAAAAATATCTTCACCCATATAAATAAATAAATATATATAATTGATACAATACAGTATAATATTATATATAGATTAGTAAGTATTATATTTATTTTGTATTATATTATAATATATATATATATTATAATATAACATTAAATATATAATATTATAACATATAATATAATATATACATATATATAATATTATATAATATATTATATTATTAATATGTATTATATTTATATATATTAGAATATATATAATAATATAATATTACATATACAATATTATAACACATAATATAATATATGCATATGTAATATAATATATTATTAACATGCATTATATTTATTTTATATTATATTATATTTATGATATAATATAATATATCTATTTGTTTAGTGTTTTATTTAATGAAAAAATAACGATTCTTATAATATGATATTGAATAAGTGTATCTTTGTATTAATATTCTTTTTAATAATTTTTATATTTTATTTTAATTTATAAGTCATTATCGGCCGAACACATTCACAATTTGTTTTAACTTAATTTCTGACTTATAAGTTAATTTGATGCCTAATACTTTTATTTATAAGTCACAATTTAAAATAACTTATAACTCAACTTAAATTTTATTTTTAAATCATTTTAAAATAAGTCATTGTGGAACGGTCCCCAATACTCTCTTGGTTTAAAATTAGATGTGTATTTTTTAAAAAATGTATTTTTAAATATATTCAATTAAAAAAGAAAAAAAATAAAGAAAAGAATAAATTTGTGGATAAATAACAGTCAATAATAAACTGAAAAATAAAATAAAAGATTATACTATACCCCTTACCTAATACTCTAGCACAGGCCACAGAGAAAGTGGAAAGAGAACAAACGAAGATGTTGAGCCTCTCCATTGCTTCGCCTTCCGGCGTTACTCTTTCTTCTTCTTTACCAAAGACCCTATCTTCGAACCCGACAAATTCATCTTTTCATGGCATTCGAATTTCCCATGTATGCCCCACGCGCATTCATTGCATTCGAGCTCCACGCTCTGTTTCTTCGCCTGTGATGATGGCCAAAAAAGAGGAAGAATTGAAAGAGATCAGAGGCTTAACCACAGAACAAATTAACGAAGAAGTAGTGGACCTTAAAGGAGAGCTATTCATGCTTCGCCTTCAGAAATCCGCTCGTAATGAGTTCAAGTCCAGTGAGTTCCGTCGTATGCGTAAAAGGGTACTATCTACTTTCCACTTTCAATATTTCAATTCTTGATGAAATGTTTAATGCTAGGAATTTATTTGATGTTTCAGCTAAGTATTTACATAGGAGATTTTGTAAGCATAATAAAGAAAAAACCCTTATTTATATATGGGGTGTTTGCTAATCCAAATGTGAACTTGTTTTGAGCTTGATGAACTCAATGGAAATGGCAATTTAGCCCCAAACAAACAAATGGACCCATCTATCTAACAAAACACAATTGATTTTAAATTTTCCGCTCACCCTAATAAACCCTAATAAACCAGGACCGTCCAAAAACCTGGGATAAATCTCACCGTCCATTATATCCTCTCTAATTTCAAAGAAAAAAAATTGCTCTCTCTCTCACTCTCAGATCCTACTCCCTTCTTCTTCCTCCTGAGCTCGCCCTTTGCCTCCTCCATTCTCTAGCGCCGGCAATCTCTCCTTCCCCTTCGTACGTAGTACCGGAGACACGGGTAATACGACTAGTATATCTATAAAGAAGAACCAAGGTAAATTTTGCTCCCAAATGATGTGAAAGTACCCTCAAAATCCTTAGTAGCTAATGCCTTATGCTTTATGTTTGGTCTCCAAAAGAGTAGGAAAAGAAAAGCAGAAAAAGATAATAACTTTGTCATTTTAGTTATTTTTGTACTTCATCCATTCCAAATTATAAGATCAATATTGACTCTTAAAAAGTCAATTTCAAACAAAACTCAAAATTGAGATGAATTTATTTAGTTTATGTCATAAACTACCTGAAAAGTACTACTATAGTTACAACTTTTATTATTTTGAAAACTTAAATGAATCATGTCAATTTTAAATTTGAAAATATATCAAATTGACTTGTAGAAATTCAATAATGATCTTATGATTCGGAACGGAGGGAGTATTATATTTGGTTATTGGATTGTGTAAAAGTGCAATAGTGCATATAATTAGATTAGTGTTCATTAAGGTTCCCTCACTGCTGTGGACCTTTGGCTGACCTGAAATAGTGCTAAAGACATGATTTTGGATTGTCTTGATAAAATGTGAAGTGTGAACTAGGAGGTATAGTTCTTGTCAAAAGCCATAAAATTTTGAGATAGTATTTTATGTAGGTCTGAATTACAATTTTTTATGGGAATTTGGGAGTTAGACTGAAGAAATTTATTGCCCGTGTTGTGGCTTCATCTTGTTTGTTTAAAGTTTCATGAACTGTGAGGTTGGATTGAGAAGGGATACTAAATTGCATGTTACATATGCATAAAAAATATATTCGAAACAGCTGGTTTTTACTGGAGATTGTTTATTTGTTTTCTTTCGCCCCGCAAATTGATTAATGTATTAGTGGTTTTTTAATATAAAGTTATACACAGTTGGCATTTGTTTGGTGAAAGCTGAAAGAAAGACAAGGTTTGATTTTGGGGAAAATGAAAGAAACAATTAAGTGCAATTACACTCTTCATGATAAAAGATGCATTTAATTTTTAGTATGTGAGTTGATGTCAATGTACTATTGTACTTCATGCTTTAAAATCTATGTTGATTATGAAAATTATGAGTAAATTCTACCACAGTTTCTACTACAAGAGGGTTTTAGGAAGTTACTACATGAAGATGGAAGAAAGTCATTCACAAGGATAGTAGTTGTGGCTGATAATTGAGATTAAGAAATAAAACGTACTATATTTTTTTAAAAGTGCTACAAAAGTTTAACAAGTATTCAATATATATTGATATTATCCTCTGAGTGATGCCCCCCCGTTGCTCGATAAGTGGAATTACAATCATAGGATTTGTAAGGAGGAATATATATATTTAACTTTTAGCTGCGACAGGGACAATGTCTAAGGATAAGAGTATAAGCTAGTGTAGAAGTAGTTGATGCCCGATATTAATCAGAGTAAAACATTGCAATTCAATGCATGTATCTGATTCCAAAATAATATGTGAGGCCCGGAGCTATAGATTTACTTATTGTGTCTGCACTGTACATTTTTATGCTTTGTGTACCTCAGTTGTGCCTCCTTTTCACCCAGGAGGAGACTGGACTAGTGTTACCTGGAACGTGATTCATTCGGTACGCGATACGAATACAAGTACGCGGTACGTTACATAGCTAAAGCGCGATACGCTAGAGTATCTTTATATAAGTTCTAATAGTTAGAAATTCTCTTAGAATCTATATATAATAAACATAAGTTTGTGGAAGAGTTTTAGTTGAATCAATAAGTTGATTGTTTTATAGATAATTTAGTATAAATGTAATGTTTGAGCATTCAATACTAAGTTAATATTGATATTTTGTGCAATTATAGATAAATAACAAAGAAATTTTTTGGTATGCTAAATTTAGAGTATTGGTACGTGAGAGTACCATGTTTGGATATGCAAGTACCAACACGCGGTTCGCTAGGTCAATGAGAGTATCCGGTAACTCTGGACTGGACTGATTAGTCTGTAGTGTTCATTTTCCATTTTAATATGACTTGTAATAATATGATGTCCATCCTTTGTCTGTTTTTATCCTTTTCTCTCATATATATATATACACGCTAGCAATCTGAAGGAATTCTGGAGAAACATGAGGTAATCTATTGATATTTTGATCTTTTTGTTGTCTTGATATGGAAACAGGTTGCTCGTATGCTCACTGTCAAGAGGGAGAGAGAAATTGATGAAGGAATTAACAAAAGGTTGTCAAGAAAGCTTGATCGGCAATGGAAGAAAAGCATTGTTGTCAGACCACCTCCATCTTTAAAGAAGTTACAAGAGGAAGAAGCAGCTGCAGAAGCGAAGGAATCTGCAACTGCATGAGCTACTTGTATATCTCTCAAATTTTTAGTCTGCCATTTCTTGATTTTAAATTGTATGAAACGGTAGTTTAGCTTATGTAATATGTATCATACTCATTTACTGTACACTTTATCTCAAGCAGGGGGTTTTTGCCTTTCAACTTGCACTGATCTCTATTGGGGTGATGCAGCAAATGATTTTTCTTGGCTGTTGGGAGTCTCCGTTGTGTTAACTCTTAAGTAGGTGTTGACAGACTTGTTATGTTGACCGTTAAGAATCAATATCATGCTAGTAAATGAAGCATCAAGCCATGAACCACTGAACCAGGAAATGTCCATTGCCGAAGGCTCAAAGCAGTTGGTTTTGGGCAAATATTAACGCTATGTTTGGCAATTAGAGGGAATTGAAATTGAGTTTTTACTTTTATTTTTTTTTGAATTGCTTAATTGAATAGAAAATGTGCTTAGAACTAAGTTGCTAAACATAGCATAGTGTTGCTGTATCTGATTGATAAAGATTTGCTTTGGGGCAAGCTTAGCCAGCAAAAATGTTACTGCATTGAACATTAGCTTTGGAACTAGCTAGTCATTATTATCGATGCGTTATATTATTTATTTATGTATTGGTATCAATAATGCACAAATACAAACGCATTGAAAATAACATTGCTAATCCCAATGCATTTGTATTTGTGCATAACAGATATCAATGTATAAATAAATAATATAACACATCGATGTTGACACTTAACCCTTAAGAAAACCATAATAATTCTATGTTGTTTCCTGCGACACTCGCATTACAGCTTAGTAGTACTTCATCTTACTTTTAATTATCGGTGGCCTAGTGGGTAAGTTATTTGAGAACACTTTGCTAAAATAAATAAATAAATAAATAAAAACTAATAGTTTACTAGTAATCTACGAAATTCTTTAAAAAATATTGACGAATTTAGTAAAATAAAATTATTCATTGTCATCGAGTTCTGTTGGATGATCTGCACTTGTAACTAGGGCGTCGTAATTTATAATATATTATTAATATTAATTGTTATTTTTAAAATTTAATTATTTTACTTGAAGGATAAAATAAAAGATGATCAAGTTTAAATGATACTAAAATATAAGGATTTTTAAATTTAAAAGCTTAATTTGAAAGAAAAGTTTGGAATAAATTTAGTTGGGAAAATTCATTGTTTTATTGTCCTGATTTCTGATTTGTAAAACCCCCGGTTTTCTGTTTCCGACGACGACGGCAGAAGCTCAAAACCCTATTCAACAAGTAAATCTTCTCTCTCTCATGGAGGAAGAAGCTCGCTCCGCCGCCGCCGCCGCCGCCGCCACCATCAACTTGGAAATGGTAGACCCAACCACTGAACGGAAGCACGCTGAGATGCTGGAGCGCCTCTCTCGCCTTCACGAATCTCGCAACTCTTCCAAATCCAACAACCCTTCCGACGCCTCCTCCTTCGAATCCACCCAATCCTTTCTCTCTACCTTCTCCAATTCAAAGCTCTCCATCGAATCCCGCCTCTCTCTCGTCCCCCAATCCTCCGATCCTAAACTCGATCTCGACAAAATCTCTGTCTCCATCTCCGACCTCGAAACTCTCGTCGCACAAAACTCCTACTTCTTACCCTCCTATGAACTCCGTGCTTCCCTCAAATCCATCTCTGACCTCAAACAAACATTAGATATTATCACTTCCCAGGTCATACCCAAAAAGAAATTCTCCTTCAAATCCAAGAAAACAACTACCAACACACTCCCTAGCAATGCTACTCAGCTTGATGATAAAACTCAAAATGTCAATCCGATAGAACAAGTGAGTTTTTCTGGGGTTCGTGTTTCGCCCGGATTTAAGGGCAAGGAAAACGAGGTTTTAGTCAAGGAATTTAGGGGTAATGAGGAGGAAATTGGGGAATTTACCCTTTCGAATTTGACAAATTGTGAGGTGAGGTTAATGGGTTGTTTGCGGGCATTGTTTGTTCACAAGCTGGTGAATTGTAGAGTTTATGTAGGGCCAGTGTTTGGGTCGATTTTGATTGAAGAAGTGGAGGGTTGTGTTTTTGTAATGGCATCGCATCAGATTAGGATTCACCATGCTACGACGACTAATTTTTATCTTAGAGTGAGGAGTAGGCCAATAATTGAGGATTGTAGTGGGGTGAGGTTTGCACCATATTGTTTATGTTATGATGGGATTGAGAGAGATCTTAAAAGGTCAAATCTTGATGAGGAGACAGGGAACTGGGCAAATGTGGATGATTTCCGGTGGTTGAGAGCTGTTCAGTCTCCAAATTGGTCGGTTCTGCACGAAAGTGATCGCATTGCCACAGTGAATATTTTGAAGACGTGAGATGAGGACTAAGGTTTTGATTTCTTTTCTTATATGACTACCATAATGTATTCAGTTTTGTAATGCGAATTAATGAGTCCATTGTGTAAAAGAAGTAAACTTTTATATGATGCAGTTGTTGTTTAAGTAGATACAATTTTAATTGATTGAGAGCTACTTGTATTATGTATGCTTTAATTGTTAACGGTGAGCATTTTCAACTCCCATTGCTGGGGTTCTTATTAATATGATGTAAAGGATACTGTCATATGTATGTTTACCTTTGATTCTGTACTTAATCTCATGTTTAGAACTACCCTTCGGTATGTTGCTATTGATGGTCATGAGCCAGATAGTTGTAGGGATGAATGCATGAGATGAAATAAGGTTTAAACTTGTATCTATGGTTTTTTTTACTGACTGCCGTACTTTCTTATTTTATTTTATTTCTCCAATTACATACCATTTTATTTTATTTCTCCAATTACATACCGTTGATATGTTAAATTAGATATGGGCAATGCTCTATACCTAATTTAAAATATACTTATTTTATTTATTCTTATGAATGTGGGCTTTCCATTAGACATGAGTCTCAGCTTAGACGTCCTATGCTATTTTAGAATAGCTTGCATTTTCTTATCAAGAAATATTACTGTATTATTTTTAGTTGATCTCCCTGGTGAGGCTCTTTCTTTCAAAAACTTTCTGGTGGTGCTTCTTCCTTTTCTTCAGACCTCAATCTTCAATTTGCCAGTTCTTGATTACCAACTTTTGTTTCAGCATTAAAATATCTGAACAGAGGCTTAGTGAGTGCCTCCCTTATAGTTACAATTGAGGAGCCACTATATGATTCAAGAATGTTTTTAGAGTTGGAAGATGAGTGATAGTCCCTGTTTTTCAAGGATTTTAGTTGAACTTGGCTGGAAGTTCAGTTGCTGCCTCCCCAGTAGTTGCCAATGAGTAGCCACTGTAGGATTGAATGTTTGTAGTGCTAAGTAATGACTTATAGTCAATGCTTTATTTAGGTTTTAGTTGAACATGGACGTCAAAGTTTTTCCTACTCATTCCCGACTGGCTGACATAGTTTTTTAATGACTTTGAGATTTAGTGACCAGAGGTTTAATGTGCACCTATAAATCTTGTGTCTAATGATAGATATGGTTGGAAGATGAATCATTGTAATTGTCTCTAAGGATTTATGTCGATCTTGATTGGTCAAGTAATAATTGAATCAGTAATTCTGTAACCTATGCAATCTGTTCTACTGAAGTTTGATGTTGATCTAAAGGTCATCTGTTTAAATATCGAGGGTCAGTCCAGACATTCCCTACTTATTCTTAAATCTTGGTAGTGGTTCATCCTAAAATTGACTCTCATCTAAGTTTAAGGCTCTTTAGAGTGAGTAGATTCAAGTAGTGAAAATTCGAATCCTCATATGAATGAATATGTAATGCATACTTGCCTAGTTTGTACATTATTGGAAGCACTTGCAGCATAGGGTAGTTGTTTTCCATTCTTTTTAACCAGTCACTTGCAGCATAGGGCAGTGTATGAAGGTTGTGATATATCCTTAACATTCTGACTCTCCGAGGTTCAGGGATCAACATTATCATATTGGTTAATGTGCGCATGTTTAGAATCCTAATTACATGGAGGCTGAAAATAAATCTGTCCTCAGACAATCTTAGTGTTGGTTTTCTGTGAACAGAAGAAAATACAATGAGCTTGAATTAATTCTAGAAGTTCTTGACAATTTAGGTAGAAAATCTGCATCTTCTACTATCACGCGGTTAATCACTATCATATGAATTAGTTGTTGTTAATGGGTGCATTGATTTAGTGATTTAAGTTTTGACATTTTTGCTCTTGAAACAATGCATCTTCGGTCCAACGCTTTCAGTTGCATCAATTGAGCTGGCAATGCAGAGAATAAACCATGTTCAGCCCCTTAAGTGAAAATTGTCTATTCAACATAATTGACTTGGGAAATATTATTAGCATCTTAGATGGAATTTTTTGCCAGCTTTCTTGTACTAGTACTAATCATATAAGTTATTAAGTTGAATCATGGGCACTTGGGTCCTTAAATTATGACCTAATCTGGTCTTTATCAATATGGAGTCAAAAGATTTGTTAGAAGGTTTGATACAGAAAAATCGAATATTAGATTGTGAGTTAGATCACAGTAAGATACTAAGATTAGTTTAGAAAATTTGTCAAATGGTCTCTCCAGCAGCATTGTCAAAGTTGGGGTGTCAATCACACCCAGCTGAAGTCATGCATTTGAGTCTTTTTAAGACTTTCCACCACAAAAATTAGTTGGCATCTTTTAGGATCTGTTTGGAATCCAAAGAAGGTTGTTTTAAAAACCAACTAATTCATTGCAAAACCACCATGTCACATCTAATTTATTTAATACATTGTTAATCTAAAATATTGGTCTCCTTTAGTAATCTTCAAATTATTTTTAGAACCCTGGCTCTTGAATTCATCCGAGTGTTTTTAGAGTTAGTTATTAGGATCCATGTGGGGCCCTTATGATCTGAATTATTGTACAGTTAATTTGTAGTGGGGAAGCACAAAGCATCTATGAGGGTGTTTTTTCTGATTGTCTAAATTAAGTACTATTGTTTTCGATATCCTTTCTCACCAACTACCACATTGCATGTCATCTTTAGTCTTTATAACAGCTGCAGTTCATACTGAGAACCTTTGACCATATTCTTTCATACAATTATGTTCTAACATAACCTATTTATGATAAATGTATTCTTTTTCCCATCCCTCTGTCCCAAATACAAATTCCATGTTCATATATGCCTGTGAATTTTCTTTTAAGTTTTCTTTCTGCATTGCTACCTTTTCATTCTTTTCTACACATTGAGAGGTGGGGAAGTCTTATTAAGATTTGGACATCTAAATGAAGGTATGCCCTCTGACTTTATATTATGTTTATGTACATTTGTTGGAATATTATTTCATCAATGTTTTCATCACACAGAGAGAATTTAAATATATAGGACAGGCCTTTCTTCATTGACCTTGTTATCGGTGATAACTAATTCTTACCTTTGATCCTGGGATAGTACATTTTGCTGTTTTGAGATGTTTAGTTTCTGGAAACTTAATTCATTTAATTGCATTTTAGACCCTTTATTATTATTATTATTATTATTATTATTATTTTTGTTGAAATGATTGCCATGATAGTAGTATATCTGTATACCATCTTCATTTTCAAAAGTTGTTTTTAGGAAAATGATATATGTGCATGTCAACAAATATGTAATGAAGTTGGAACCTACGTGGAAGTTTATGTGATGAGATAAAAAAATAGGGTGAGATCATTCTTAATTCTTATTTATCTCATGTATGCACATACGTTGCAATTATAATTTGATTGGAAACTTTTGCAATAAATAGTAAGATTCTTGTTTTTATTATGGGGAAAGATAAAAACAGAGTTTGTGCAAAAAGGGAGTAATTTGAAGATAAAACCGGAAGAAATATGACTTATGAGGAAGGAAGTATAAAAATGAAATTTTAAGTCAATAATTTATCAATCAAATTGAATTAGGTAAAGTTAGAGTTACAGTAAGCTCTTATTGAATTTTTATCTATTTACATTTGATTTGGAGGTGTATCAGAGATTGGCAGAGGAACTTTTGTTCTGCAACTGCAAAGCAATGCAGAAATGGGATGGAGAGAGACGAGAATAGAGACCAAGTTAATATTGTAAAACATTTAAAAAATGTTACCAATTACAAAATTACTATTTCAAAATTTAATAAATTTACATCATAATTTAAATTTTATAAATTTATAAATCAATCAGGATTAAAAGTCAAATGAGACTTATTTTAAGTAAGTGGAGAATATTAAAAACTTGTTGATACAGTGAGTTTCTTTCTAATTTTGCAAGTGGTGGTGTTTTATTCGGATACAGGGGTTAAGGTCAAAAGTATCTATTTTGGGTTTGTTGAAGGAAATGAAAGAATGACACAAAAGGGTATATTGTGAAATACACCTAAAGTATTCTCATGCAAAAATGAGACGAGTTGATATTAACATGGTAAAATTATTAAAAATGTGAAAATTAATTTGTTTTGACGAATTTGCCCTTAAAATGATATGCACCACCACATAATAGTTATTAAAGACAGATTTGTTCAAATAAAATTAATTGCTCTATTTTCAACTCTCAATTGCACTATCTACATTTATAGCCGACCTTTTTGTTTTGGGCTTGAAAATTATCATCTTCCCTTGAGCAGCACATCCATTGGGCTGTTTAGCTTGGAGCAAAATTGGACAAGTTGTGGCCCATAGTATGGTTTAGTTGTTTCAGGCCCAACATCTTAAAATTAGTACTTGCTCTAAGATCTCTTTTTTGATTTCTAACTGAAGCAGGCCGAAGGCCTTCTGTATCTTCATTCTCCTTTCCACCCTCTCTCTTGCCCTCAGTGTGTGGACCTCTTAGCCCAAAGAGAGTAAGGAGTTGACAGCATGCATGTTTTTTTTTTATAATAATAATAATTATTATTATCAGCATCATCATCTTCATGAAAGGTTAGGTAAATTTTTGAACATAGATTTCATGGGGGTAAATACTCTTAAATTCTGCTTGTAGTTTTTTCCTTTTTGAACTTCGCGCTCCTATGAACCAAAAAAAAAAGAAAAGAAAAAAAAGAAGAAAAAGCCTCAAAATACTTCATTTGTCTCACAAAAAGTAATTCCATTTACAAAATTAAATTTCCTTTTTCATGTTTATTTCTAAATTTATTGATTGTTTAATCCGGTAAAAATGACATAATAATAAAATCGTGATAATAAATTTAATTAAGTCATTAATTTGACTCATTTTATAATACTATCATAAAAAATGTGATTCTTTTCTTGGAAGGAAGAAAATTAACAAGTGAAACTATTTTTATCAACAAAGAGGGAGTAATAAATACCTGGAATAAAAAATAACAGATTTTTTTTGACAAAGAAAATAGAAATTTGAAAGGGAAATAACTCTAATAATTCTATATTTAGCTCCATGTTACGTTTAAGCAAAACACAATTTTCATTAGGAGTATAATTTTGGTCCAAAATGATCCCATGAACTAGTATACCTCTAGGTCTGTCCTCTCTTTCTTGTCACCTTATATTTCTTAATTTTAATTTTTTAAGTATATATTATACAAATTTTAGTGAGCTAAATTATCCAATCCGCACCAGATATCTCCCAATATAAGTACATTTTTATAATTTGATGCAGGCGACGATAATATCCTAATATATTTCTGGAATCAGTGGATTACAATTAAGCCACGAGTCCTATTGTAAATTACTTATTGATCTTGACAGTCATATTTTTAAGTCAGTCTTAGAGTTTAAACTAATTAATGTACATTAATCAGGTCAAAAACTAATGTACGTCATGGATGACTAAATTTCATATTTGCATGTCCAAGAATCCAATCTGATTATTATGTGTAAGAATTTCTAAATATAGTAATTGTTGATTACCATTAATTATTTAAGCTCTGTGACATCTCAACTAGACAATATAATGGCTAGGTACGTACTGAAATATTTAAGTTAATTCGAGTCTAAGAGTATATGACATTAAAACGACAAGTTCACGGGACGATAATTTTTTTTTTTTTTTGATCTTCAAACACCATGTTAAAAATAGATTCAGTGTTACGTAGCAACTTCTAGATCAATTAAGTTGTATAGCTTCTTCATAAATAGAATAATGAAATGGTAGCTCAACATGACGGGATGTATTATAAACAAATTCAATGATTGTGGTGGAAATAATACTCGGTGATGCGTGTGTGTATAATATATATATATATATATATATATATATATATATATATATATATATAAATGTTTGAATTATATAATGAAGAGCTTAACGGTAAGTAAGCCGGAGTAGTATAGCAATTTTAACCAGTACTGACTGCAATTATAATATGGCAGCTGCTAGTTTGTACTGGTGGCGCTGTCTATTCTCTTTACCAATCATAATTATTATAAGAATGGCATAATTAACATTATAATGTGACATAATAGATTTTTAAAAATAAATTTTGGTGCATGAAGTGGGTTTTTTTTAATCTTTTATATCAACTTATCAAGTATATACATAATAGTGAAAATTTTGCTAGATAATAACAGCGTAGTTAAAATATATTAAACAGCGATATATTAAACTTATAATGTGCTAGATATGGACGGCATAAAAGATAAATCCCTAATGGATGATATATGGCTAGTCTAGGTACTACTCTCTATGTTCCAAAATTAGAGATATAATTTGATTTTTGAGATCAAACGATGACATATTAAACTTTAAAATCGGTATGATTCATAAAAATTTAGAATGAAATAAATTTTGTGATTAATAGTTTTTGTTATATACTATACAATTATAACAATTGTATAAAGATTGTAAATATTTATATTTATTTGCTTTAAGATTGTGGAGCACGAATTATATAACAAAATCAGTTTTTAGCAGCTCAAATTTGTTTATTTTTGACTACTATAAAATTGTTGATACTTGATACAAGTCACCAAATTATGTAAAAATTTATACGCTATTATATTTTTACATATTTTTTTTACACGTACGCTTAGATATCTAAAAAACCCTTAAAATTAGAAATTTTTTAACCCTATAATTAATGTACCTAGTTAATTAGATACCAACTAGAGTATATATCTCCCTTTTTCACATTTAAATATCATGTCATGAAGTTACTCTTGCTGAAAAAAATAATTTAGGATTGGAGAGGGTCAGAGGGATATGCATAGGTGGGCTTTGGGATATTGGTATATCCGGGGGAATTAAGAAACTAGAAAAAGGACACGTCATGTCTCAAGTTGGTAATATGTTTCTCTTTGAATTCCAACCCTATTGTCATCTCCCGGCAACAAGTGATTAATTTAGTCGTAATATGTACTTATAAATTAACAAGACTAGCGCGCAATTGAAGTAGATAACATTTGAGTTTTTTTAGATTTAATATGAATTTATTTGATATTACTGTAGTAATAATGGGGTTTGACTGTCAAACTCTCACCATCTTTCAGTGTCCTTAGCTAGCTGTGTTCATCTGATGTCATTGCCGATGGAAGTTAAGCCACCAAATAATACGTAGTGGTTGATTGCTAAAACAATGATTACAAAATTCATTTTACAACGCCCCCCCCCCCAACACACACACACACATACACACACATATATATATATATATATCATATCGTATCATATCATATCTTATCATATCTATTGGTGCATAAAAACTAATTAGTCGTCATAAATTTGTATTGCCCTGATAATGGATATAACGGTTGAGAAAACTTGAAGCCAATGTTGTCATATATATGAACTAGAGTCTTTAAGAAGATTTGAGAACTTTTCACATTAACCTTTGAAGGCCACGACTTTACGTCTTAGTGCTTATTAATTGAAGTAGTAATCAAAACTTAAACTATAGTCTAAATTTTAGCTGTCTCAAATTAATTAAGTAATCTTAACTTTAGAATAGGCTGAAAATTGAGTCTCATTTTACCCTTTATCTTTCGGTGCCTACCAAGATTCATCATATACGCTTAAATATTGTCAAAAATTCTGTCTGTGATAAATCTTAATATGCACCAAGAAAACATAAAAAGGAAAACAAAGGAGACGACTATTACGGTACAAAATTTTGTATCATCTTAAGGGTGCTCCAGGGAGGCTAATAGGCTACTAAGTTGGATCCCTATAAGCAAACATTTCGACATGTTAATTATTGTTTAAACAGTAGTGTAAGATACGATTAAAATGGCACAGATTTTCTTGACCCTACATCAATTTTTTGGTCTTTGGATCGATTAGGGTTGTTGGCTTTGATAGTTGACAAGGTGTTGAAGTTGGTATTTCTTGTTATTATCTCACGAATACAATTCACGTGTATCATACGAAATAGAACTAGTATTTCTTACATACCAATATGCTATGTGTTGTGAGCATTTTCTATTTATTTAATGATGTTTATTGTTCATATATAATTTGTTTAATGAGCTTCTTAACGATGTTTAGAAAGTAAGTGTCACTGTCACATGCTTGAGAGAAAGACTAAGTTAATTAGTCCAAGCAAAAATATAAGCTTAATTATTCTAATGAAGGCTTGAAATACAGAAAAGAAGATCATAGAAGAACTGCTGTTCACCTTTCTTCTTATTCTTGTGATTTTCCTCTATTTATTTTTTTAATTAAATATACTATTTATACATAACTGATACCCAATTATATTTAATTTGGAGCTTATCTAAGCTTCTTAAGATTACTAATTAAATAGCATATGCTTGTAGTTTGTGTAAAGATCTGAGTAATCAACAATATTTATCAGTTGCGCAATTACCTGCAAACTCTGTGTTAATTGATTAGTTAAACAATTTAACACGAAATAATAAAACAAGCTTAATTGACATAACCAATAGTTTAACATGACAAAGATCAAAGCTTAAACCTTTTTTAGTAAATAGACCATTGTTTGAAGCTTGGCAATAAACATATGGATGCCATATTTGTTGACATATAAATTGAACGTTTTATTTTCTTCTCTTCTTCATGTATAGTGTCATAAATTCGACATTTTTTCAAGAGGGAATGAACGGAACTGTTGCTATGATGATCCCAAGGTATTTAATGCTATTCTAGTCTGAAATTGTACGTGTGAGTAGGCCAGGTAATAGCTGATCGATGAGATATAGAATAATAGAACTACATAAATAATCTACTGAAAAACTGATTAGGGCTTTCTATGCGCATTTAACACGTGTATGCACTAGTAGTAAAAAAGAGTATGTAATTCTTTTTAATTAAATTTAATTGTTGTTTTTTTCTCTATTAGTGTATAATTGTTAGTGCAAGTATAAGTACTCTTTTATAGCCTATTACATAAAAAGAAGAAAGATAATTGATATTATCGTACTAAAAATAATAATATCCAAACGATAAGTGTTATTTAGTTAAAATCTCGTTAAAACAGTTATAAAAATATTGTTCAATGTATATTATATATATATATATATATATCCTTAGTATTTAGTAGCTTTATAGTAAAAAAACATTGATTTTATGTATGGACGTACGTCCTCTCATCATGGAAATGAAACCCTAAAAGATGGATGGATGGATGTACGTGGCAAATTAATAGAGACATACAAAGTCCGAATTTAGATGTATTGGGTAGAAACCCAAGCGAACAAGCAAATCAGTTGTTTAGCTGACACTAACACAATCATTATTTTGTCTAATTTAAATAATATATCCCTCTGTCTATATATGTGACCTCACAAACACTTTTAAACTAAACCTTTTTTTTCTTTTCTTTTTTTATGTGTGAAGGTGGTCCACCCGACAAGGAACCCCAGTTGAAGAAGCAATCTTTCTCTCTCTTCAAGTATTATTAGTATGAAACTTTCTCTATCTTTCTAGTGAAAAATCTTTAACTAACTTTGGTGAAAGGTGTTGATTAATTAGGGTTATTTTCTTCTTTTTCTTAACCTAAAGTTACAAGCATTCGGGGTTCTTTAAATAGTAAAACTTGTGCCCACGGCCATATGACCTAAGATGAGGAGAAAAAGGAAGGAGAGAGAAGAGCGGGAGAGAGAGAGAGTGTGTGTGAGGCTTCTAATATGTTTGTGGTCGTTGTTAGTTCGACGCTACGTGGCCTTTCATGTGATACTTTAATATTGAGTTTAATTAGGTTTGCAAGAGGCAGCTAATGAAGTAAGATATATATGGCCTTCCTAAGAACAAGTCGGACTCTGGACTTTGATTTTTCATACTGAATTACTGATCACCATCAACATTGACACCCACTATATGCATGTATGCTTATATATCTACATGCATGTATATACAGTTTAATTATTATGCATGCTTTTACACACTGCATTCATGCATGCACGTGCTCGTACGCGCACGCATATATATATATATATATAGTTATATATAGTTATATATAAATGTATACATGCTTATAGCTTATGTTTGCATTCCTGTGTACATTACATGCACGCATGCATATTAATTAGGTTTGAGGTGATTCATATAAAGTGAATATATGTTGGCCTGGGCCTAATTGCAATATTTTGAGTTTGGACTGTCGTTGTTGGAATTATGAAGTTAACCATTTATGAAAACCCCAAGAATGGAAAGACCGACGAAAGTGAGCCTCTCTATGTGTGCCCCCCAGCCCCAGCGGCACAACCGGTAGTGAAAAATTTAGTCTTATATTCTCAAACATTTCCTTAACAACATTGTAGCTACTCCCCCTTAATTTTTCACACAAAAAAACTCATTTGCTAATTTTTTTATCCCAACAAAGTTATCCTTTGATTAATAGCAGTATAAAATGACATAATATTTTAAATTTGTCATCATAATTTTATCATCATACCAACATATTGTTCTGTCAATTAAGTTGTAATTTTAGGGGTGAAAAAAAAAACAAAAATACATCCTTGATGTTTTCAAATTTTGCAACTAAGATTTTTTATGGGAATTTTAATTACTGGTGCTTGTACACTATGGGTAAATAACATTTAGTTTGTTTGTCTGTTGTTCTATCCTTTAATCGGAATCATCAGCAACTTAATTAAGAAGATCTGGCTTTTATCTTCCATTAATTATAAGTCAATTTAGGATATCTTCACACACACGTTGTGAGATTATGGACAATGTATATGAGGACAAAGGGAGATGGAGTAATGCATTGGACGCGGTTTTAGGGTGAAATTAAGAAATTAGGAGAGAAAGATATTTTTAGGGTTTAATGGTGGTGAAAATCAAAGAGTTTGCTGCACCAACTTCCTCTCTAACCGGCTCCCTAAATAGTCAAATGTATACGTCATATTCACTTCTTGTCTCTATCTTAGTGTAAGTTTTGTGGCCAAATAAAACTTCTTCGATAATAAAGGTAATTGAAATTGCAAATATCCCATCATTCTCTGTTTGAGTGTGTCCACGTTTCTGTTATGAAATTTTTATTAAATAATTAGAGAAATTTTCATTGGGTTGATAGTTATTTTAATTACAAGCTAGCTAAGCTCCATTGTAAGCTATTTTGACTACCATTAGTACATTAATTATTTTGTACTAACCCATCACAAATATACAGCTGATTAACAAGGAGAAATGAGGGCCAGGGGCTGCGGTGCGGTGGGGCAGCTAGTGAAATATCATGCTGTCACTAAGCTTAACTAATTAAATTAGGCTTTTCCGTAAGATCGAATAATAAAAACAAATTTCTTAAGCATATATATATACAACTGGATCGAGTGGAGGCCAACGTTGATTTTTTATTTTTATTTTTTAAATCCGCAAAAGATAAATTTTACTTAAACTCTAATGTCATATAGAAGGTGACAAATTCAAAAGATATGGATAGGACCACAACAAAATTACATATCTGAATAATACAGTCAACAAACAAAATACCCAAAACCCAATTACAAACCTTCTAAGATTGGCAAATAATCTCAACACGGAGGCATTTGAATAAAAAACATCCGATATTTGCATATTTGAAGCAACTCCGCACAAGCAAATCATCTAGCTAGTCTCTTAAAGAATAATCTCAATAGCTTCAAAGTATTGGCATATATAGGTAATTAGTTAACAATAGACTCACTTGAACTACTAACAGAAGAATGAAAACCCTATCAAAAAATCTTTCTTTGAATTGTTTCGTAAGCTTAGCTTATATGGTTTTTAGATCAGTTTTCCATTATAAAAGTTCCCCCATGACGGCTGTATCTTAAGATCTTGTTTAATTGCCATACATTTGGACTTAAAAACTCCTGGATTTTTAGTAATACCTTAACTAAAAGGGTGTATATATCCACTTTATATGTATGTCTCATGGTAGGATCAAATTAAATGTCGAATTGATATAAAATCAACAATCTATATATGATGTGTCCCATTATTAATGGAATTGGTTGTGTTGCAAAGGTAGAGCTCACCTGAGACGAGCTAAACCCAATTTGAGAGTGCGTATTACGCCTCTGTGGAAGGTGGCCAACAATTTCTGAAATGTGTGAGTGAGATGATAGGCCCCAGCTTAAATATATACAAATACAAAACACATACTATCTTGGTTCTAAAATTTTGAAATTTCAAAATTAATTTTAAATTGATATGATTTCATTTAAAATTTTCAAGTAACAAATATTGTAACTAATAATACTTTTTAGTTAGTACTCGATCCGATTCAAAATTAGAAATACAATTTGACTCTTGAAATCAAACGACGACATATTAAACTTTAAAATTGGTATGATTCATAAAAGTTTAGAATAAAATAAATTTTGTGATTAATAATTTTTGTTATATACTATACAATTATAATAATTGTATCAATTTAAATTAAATAAATTCACATCAATTTGAAGTTTAATATGTTGTCGTTTGTCATCAAAAATTAAATTGTATTTATAATTTTGAAACAAAGAGAGTATATAATAATTATATTTATTTATATTCAAATTAAATAAGTTTTTATTATTTTGAATTTTAGAGTTCTATAAATTAACCTCAAAAAAATTAAATATATCTTGAAGAGTATATTTGTAGCAGCAGTACGTACGTAGGATCTAAAATGTAGATGATAGAAAGTTCCATGCACCTTGATGACGGAAGAATGCTTTGTTTTGCGTGATTGAAGTGAGTTTCTCCGACCAGCGCCCACTTGCCATCTGGTTTTCTGAGGCTGACTCTCTTACTTTTGGCTTTAAGTACTCATTAATTTATTATCTCTGATTTGACACTTCTAATTAGATTTTTAATTAAATGCATATTTGAATTGATACCCACACATTCTAAACTTTTTAGAGTGTACACTTTGCGTAGTTTTCTTTTATCGTGAAATATATATATATATATATATATATATATATATATATATGTTGATTTTGGGGGAAAAGGGTATATATGTCAATTCAAAATGGGAAAGGACATGGTTAGTATATCCCACATCAGTCATATTGTATTGGTACACAACAACAGACAAGAGGAGTCGGTAGATAGCCTGATGTATAAATAGTCACCTCCAGTTATTTGGTAGGACTGGAGGGGGCAACTAAGCCATAAGGAAACATAAATAGATTTTGATAGACAGAAATGGGAAGGTCTCCTTGTTGTGATGAAACTGGCCTCAAGAAAGGGCCCTGGACTCCAGAAGAAGACCAAAAACTTGCCAAACACATCCAAAAACATGGCCATGGCAGCTGGAGGGCCCTTCCAAAACTTGCAGGTAGGTACACTATTATATTCCATATATCTGTAACTCAATATATATCTGCCTGATGATTGATCTCTATATTTATGTATGTAATATGTGCTCTCTCTTTGTTATGAGCAGGTCTTAATAGATGTGGGAAGAGTTGTAGACTAAGATGGACCAACTATTTGAGGCCTGATATTAAGAGAGGAAAGTTTTCCCAAGAAGAGGAACAAACAATTCTCAATCTCCATTCTATTCTTGGCAACAAGTAATTCATTCTCTCTAGCTCCCCTCTCTTTCCCCTATTAATTTCTTTCATTTGATCAATAACTAATTAGCTCTAAGAATTTGTTTCATTTAAAAGACAAAACAGACAAAGTTGAAATTTAATTTGACTAGCTTATATATATATATAGTGAACCACGCAAAAATAATTCTTTCTTAATTATTATTAATTAGGTGGTCTGCAATTGCAACACACCTCCCCGGAAGGACGGACAATGAGATTAAAAACTTCTGGAACACTCATCTCAAGAAGAAGCTAATTCAGATGGGAATTGATCCAATGACTCACCGCCCTCGGACTGACATCTTCTCAAGCCTGCCTCATCTTATCGCGTTAGCGAACCTCAAAGAGCTCATGGACCACCACTCATGGGAAGAACAAGGGGCGAGAATATTACAATCGGAAGCAGCCACTCAAATGGCTACGCTTCAATGCCTACAATATCTGCTTCAACCTAATCCACCACCCAATTCAAATCCCCCCATGCCATCTTTCTCCAACAACATGACTGTCACAGATATTGAGACATATAATCTCTTAACCTCACTTTCATCCATGACTAAAGAAAGTAATATTTTTCCATTTTTAGAAACTCCTCCTATCCAATCTTCTCAAGACAATAATAATATTCATAAATCCATGATTCCTTTTTCTCATATGCCGGATTTGGAAATCCCCTGCAACTTTCAAACAACTGATCTAAACAAGGAGGAAATGGTTCGTCAATTATCCAACTTTTCATTATCTCCGTCGCCTCCTCATCCTCCACTAGCGACGACTGAGACTTCTATGAATACAGCTGATGCTTGTAGTACTTCTAGCTTTGGAGGAGCGCCACAAACTTCATGTTGGTACTCGGAGCTTTTGCTTGAAGATCCTCTATTTAATGAGATTGCTTAATTAGTCCAGAGCGTACGTGTGAAAGGTTTGAATTGCATGCCACCTTTTTCTTTATATGTAAGTTTCTTAGAGTATACCTGCACCGTTTAGTTATAATAGCTATAAACATCTCTCCATATATAGTTGCATATTCATCATATATATATAATGTTTATATACGTTTCTAATCTGTATTTTGTACAGAAAAACCAGTAATGTATGACATCAGGATCCTTTTTCCTTGTAATATCTTTTTTTTAATGTTCAAAGTTTTTATTTATAGCTTGTGATTTTTATTATTAGCCAATGCAAATAATTATAGCTAATCAGAGTGAAACTATATATCCACAAACACAACATAATAAAAACAAGAAGAAAATGGTGTATGTATGTATGTATGTATATATATATATATACACACACACACACACTTATAAGTGTTCAAAGTTACAAAAAAAAAGTAAAAGGTTCAAATTATTAGGCTTTCAACTATTCACTTTATCCCAGATTTGTTCTCTTTCTAATTAGCATATATGGACAATGCAATAACATACAGAGTTTGATTCCATGAGAAAACATATGTAAACAGGCTAGAAACAACTTAGAAATAGCCACAGGAAGGAAAGTACTATAGGAAGTCGTCCTATATCTTCATTTCTGCACAATTTCTCTGCAATTGAAGCACAATAATCTTAACAAGGGTAAAATTCATTAGAAGGTTGAAATTATTGTTGCTATTCACACCGATTTTTAGTAGGATAAACTTGGTATATTTTTCTTTCCTTACCATGCCTTTATGTTTAGATATTTAGTACTCCCTCCTCAATTTCACAAAAAAGTACAAAATTTGCAAATTATCCTCAAATATAGATATAAAAAACGTTTAATTTAGTAACTATGCCATGGCGGTAGTGAAATTGAGTTTTATACTTGAGAACATGACATCTTATACCCACATCAATGAAATTGAATTTTTTTGTGGAATAATATTTTTTTTATCAAGCAAGACCGTTTTTATAGAACAAAAGGAGTAATAATTACGTATTTTCATATAGCTATACCATGGTTAAGTTTGATCGAGCCATTGACCGAACCTTTCAACTTGTATAATCAGCCAACCACTATATACATATTGGATATGGAACTATAGAAGAGTAGCTAAGTAATTTTCTTCAGATCCGTAAAGCAATGGAATATTAATTTACCTGGGGTAAGTTTTTCCATATGAGAAAGAGAGGGAGAGTTGACTAAAGTATTAATGTCAAAAGAGTGACGCAAAAGGATCCGCAATGATAAGGGAGGGGACCCAAAGTTGTTAGGGAACATATGGTTTATTTAATCACTCAATTTTGGCAAGCATAATGGATATAGATAGCTACCACTGTCCTAACCCCAAGACTACATGGACACTTCCAATTTCATGGAAACTCAGTTTTATTTATTTATTTTAAATAAATGATTTCATGTGTACAAATTGTACGCATAAAATTATGTCTACATTATAGGACCCTTGTAATGTATATTGATAAGATAATTTTATATATATCAAATGTGCACAAAAAGTTATTATGAATTTAGACAATAGGGTTATTTTATTACAATAAATTTTCAACTTACCCCATTCACAAATATAGTCGTTGAAATAGAATTAACATTTTTCTTAGATGTTCAAAAGGGACAAAAAGAAAGATAAATAGAGATGGCAGCTTATACCCATCAAATCCTTTTCTAACATCTAAATTGATATATAATTAATGAGGTCTAGTTTTCTTAATTAATTTTATAAAATATATACACTAGCTAGACACTAATGTAGAAATATTAGGTAGTTCCATTTAAGTATCTTTTGCATTTTTCGTACGGATTAAAGTCGTTGACAATGAAAATGGAAGGAGATGTGTGATGTTGAACAATTAGTGTATCTATATACGTGTAATTAAGCTTGGCTGTAAAAAAAATGGCGTAAATTATAAACAAACCAACCTATTAATCACTCTACAATTACTAGCTAGGTCTAATTAAGTTTTATACAGGAAGTCAAAATCTAGTATGGGTGGGTTGGGTAATTATAGACTAAAGACGCAAAGTTTGACTAGGAGGGTTTTCAATTTGAATTGTGCATTACTTATGTTTCTTTCACTTAATCATACCTCCCTTTCACTATCTGTCTAAGAAAGATTAGTCTTACCTTTTTTTTCTTTTTCTTTTTTTTTAAATGACGTCTTCTTTTTCAATATTGAACTAATCTAAGACATGATAAGATATAATTTTTTGAATATTAATTAAATTTCATTATTAGTAAAAAAGTTATTCAAATTTTTGATTTTATTGAAGTGTTTCATAAACATTGTGTTGCATTTTATTTCTCAGGTAATACTTTTTTCTTGAAACAATTAAACAATGTCCTATGAGAAATACTTCTTCAATCAGAATTTTAGGGTTGAGACTCTTATTCAAAACAATGATAATTGTAAATTTATTGTCCACATTATCGAAACATCATATGTTCCATCACCTGGACTATCATTAAATAACTTCTTAATTATATATAGTCTATAGTTTTATCAGACTGAAAAATTAATAAGTCAATAATATGTCAATTCAATAAAACTAACTGAAGGTATAGTGCAGGTGATATTTTATTTTTTTGTTGGTACCAGCCCTTGAACCCTTCACCAAGCTAAGCTTTTGATGCTTTGGTCATGTAGTCACCAAGGCCATGTTTGTTTGCAAGGATTATAATCCCGGGATTATAATCTCATGAATTATAATCCCAAGACTATTAATCCTAAGATTAAATAGTCCTAATCACATGCTTGTTTTTCATGGGATTATTCATGGGATAACTTAAAATAATCTCATGTTATGTTTTAATCCTTCATGATGGGATTATAATACCTAGCTAGACATGGTATTAAATAATCCCTCATCTTAAGCTATTTTATAATCCTTGGACTAATAGTCTCAAGCTCAAATTTAAAAACAAACAAGACACTTGGGAGTAATAGTCCTATCCCAAGTGTAATCCTAGCAAACAAACATAACCCAAGAGTACAAGGGAGGGCCAGTTTATTGAAAGAGTAAAGTCCTGAAAAACACCTGTAGTTGTATAGAAGAAAAGTTCTAAAAGTAACCCTATGCCACTAATTCCTTGGTGAGTAGGTGGGGTACTTTAATACTTTTTTCCTTTTCTAGCAAGTGATTGACTAATAACACTCTTATTCAATGAACATACAATTAATTAAAAGCCACTAATTAAAAGTTCTAGAACTAAAGAACAGTTTTTCTTCTTCTATTAAGGAAGCCACATTTGAAAAAGAGAACTAGCAGTTAATAAGTCAAGATGGTGATACTTTTCAAAAGCTAGCAAAATGTAATTAAATAGTAACTTGCCCATATCATTTTTTCCAACTTGTATTATGTAAAGGATCAGAAGAGAAAAGCTAATTAACCACCTAATCCACCTCATTATATTTGTTAGTTAGATACTAATTAATTAAAGTTTCCATTGTGTGATCTGGAATTTCATTCAAGTGTTTAAATTGAATGGTTGCCCTCTCAGAGATCGACTACATGTTCACTTTAAAGATTAATTAACCAATAAGTTGTAACATGGCACTGATCTACTTACTTAGGTGCTTTAATTAGTGAAAGATAATATATATCGATCCTCGCGTTAAGCATATTCCTTAAGACTTCTTACACTAATTAATTAATTATCTATATATCTCATCTTCAACTTAAGATCCAATTTTGTTTGGTAAAGTTTTTACTTAAATTTATAGGGTATATATATATATGTGTGTGTGTGTGTTCTTTTTTGTTGAAGGAAACTGTACAATTTTCATAAGAAGACAAAATGGTCTATTAGTCATTGTTTTAGTGTAAATGAATAGTACACATGAATTCATAAGGATAAAGAGTTTATAGGGTAAGGAAACTCTACTTGCTATATATATATGTTCTTTTTTGTTGAAGGAAACTGTACAATTTTCATAAGAAGACAAAATGGTCTATTAGTCAATGTTTTAGTGTAAATGAATAGTACACATGAATTCATAAGGATAAAGAGTTGAATAAGATGGTTGGTGGGAATATTAATGCACAAGAAGAAAAGATATCACACATTGAGAATAAATATAAGTTCACTAATTAAAACAAAAAAAATTATCTAAATAATTTTTGGAATTAACTCATATTTCAGCAAGTTCGACCAATAGTACTATGACATGGTAGTTGGAGATTTATTAATAATCCGGTTTTAGATTTGTTTAATATTTTGAGTATCATGGGATTGAGCCAATGTTATAGTAGTTAGATTTTTTTAGTTGTTATAGAAACGATATTTGTTGTGCGGATTATTATAAAGTGACAAAATGAATGATCAGACATATGGAACTAGCCACACTTTAATAAACTTGGATAAATCGTGTGTAATTTCATTTCAATTCTTTATCTAATTTCTGTAAGACTTTATCTATTATTCAATCTTAACAAATCTAACATAACTAAAAAAAGTCAAGAGAACAATAGAGGCGCGCATTACCTGCAGCTAGTTGGAGTGTAAGACGAAATAACTAGAGGCATTACCTGCAGGGAAGATAAGATGGCTTGACCAGATTAATTACCTGCTACTGACCGAGGAGATCAAAGAGTTCGGCGAACCGTAGAAATTAAAACTTTTAAAAACCTTGGAAAACAGCAATTTAGGAAACTTAGAACACATGAGGGATTTGACCTGCTGCAGGTGATCTAATGACCTAGAATTTCTTTTAGCACGAGCATAATGACTAAATATTTTGTGGTTTGGGTACTAAATATAAAGCATTTACATAAATCATTATATACATATATATATATATATGTGTATGTATATGTATATCTATGTTCTATGAAATCAAGTTGTTTCTGCATTTATTTATTTTATTAAAAAGTATTGCACGTACAGCAGGATTGAATTCCAAAATTAAGTATATATTAAAGAAATTATTGTAATAATTAACAGCGACTTCCATATATAATATTATTTATAGTATGTGTAGTTGGTATTACCAATGTGTTGATGTATGAAAACTGGCTGAGTTTTATACTCCCTCCCTTGCACAAAAGAATCACACTTTGCAAAATACGTAAATATTAAAAAAATATATTTATTCTATGTTAATTATTAAAAATAATAAATTGATAGTTTAGAAATAGAGACATAATAATAAACTTTTAATAACAAACTTGAGATTATTATTTTATTTTATAGTATTATCAATAAAATGCGAATTCATTTTTTGTAATAAAATTTTCTTGCAAATGACATACTTGTCGGTCATATTTCTCTTCGTTGAGATCTTTTATCTATCCATGAGAAGGTCAATATAACATAAGTTTAGAGAGCAAAACGGATGAGAAGCTTTCTTTGATATGTATTACTATAATTTTTATTTTTAAGAATTAATTAATATTTGTATATTTAAAAATATTAATTTCACAAATTCTTCTATCGCACGAGGATGAATCTTATTGGTTATTCATGTGAAGAAGAGAGTTTTGTAAAATTAATACTTTTACTTTAAATATACTTATCATTTTTTGAAAACACAAGAAAAATACTTGCATTATAACCACATCAGCAACAAAACATACACAACACATGCACATGATGCCAATATAGAGAGAGAAAGAGTATTTGTGGTGCAGGGAGATGTATTGTAGGGCCAATTTAAGAGCGTTAATTTTTCTTTTCTAATCAAAATGAGTAGTGGGCATATATACGTATAAACTCGTGTGTTCAGGTCATATATATATTTCATTTATCGTGTAATTTTTTACGAAATGAATAAAATTCTCAATTAGGTTTTATACTCCCCAAATCATAAGAGTTCACAATAATTATAAACAAAACGTATACTTTTATCTAATTTTCCCCATGATTTTCTGATCGAGTAAAATATACTCACTACAAGAAATTAGGGATGTAGCGAAGGAAATTTTGTGAAAGAATTTATTCCTTCACATGAGGAGTTTTCTAGCGAAGGAACAGTGAAGGAAAAAATATAGTGACAATATAGTTATTAGAGAAAGAAACATTCTTCACAATTTATATTTTTTTCCTCGCAAAATTGAGGTGATAGAAGGATTTTTGGCGCCAATTTATGATGAAAATTTGCGAGGAAAAAATCTATTAATGAAGGAATTATTACTCACTATATATTATTATTCAGAGGTTTTTTGCGAGAGAGAAAATTGGTCCCTGTTTTGTTCTAAATAATTTTTTTTAGAATTAATTGTGGTGAATATATATAAATTGTAATATAAATACATTAATTTTTTACAGTAGTAAATTTACTTTTAATAACACTTTTTAAGTAACGTACAATATTAACTATTTCTTTTAATAAACTATAAAGTAAATAACTTTACACTACGTTAAACTTTAAAATTTCATACATTGACCGTGACAAAAAAAAGAGAAAAAAGAAGAAGATATATAGTGGTGCTGTGTCATTTGTGGAATATATATAGCACAAATGCCAAAAAAATACTCATATGTTCTACAAAAAGAGTTAAGTTTAAGTTTGTTCTTTAATTTATAATATATTACAAATCAAATTGTAATGTAATTAATATTTTAATAAAAATTTTATTACTAATAATAATTTTTAAGTAATTTATAGTATTAATTAAAATATTAAGTTACAATAATTTTAACTTTTAAATATTGTAAATTGACAATAAAAAATTTATAATAATTATGAATTTTTTTGTGAATTAGATTACAAATGTTAAGTTTTTGATATAATAATTTTACATATATATATAATTAATATTACTTGTAAAAGAGTTGTTTTTTTTTAAAATGTTGTCAACTCTTTGTTTTTTTGCAGCAGATCAGTATTCCCTGGAACAAAGTTGCGTGGTCTGGAAAGGAAAGCAAGAGATCAATTGGGTTTCACCGCTCTTCTCCTTAGACAAAATTCAACGTTTCAACCAGCTAGCTAGGTTTCTTCTCTACCCATTTGGGTTTCCCCTCTCTTCCTTAGCCATAGTTTAGGCGGGAGAGAAAAAAACTTAGCGCCAAATTTTGCCGCAACTAGCGATATTGATAATTGATGGTGTGAATAATGTTTCCTACGGCTAAAGGGATTATCATTAATCCCAAAATTTCCCCCCTAATTTCATCTTCGCATCTTCAAATCTACTCTTTCTGTCCTAATTGCAGAAGCCCTAACTGCGAAGACCCAAAGAGTCGTCAATTTGTCTTGGCAGTAGAGTGGTGGAGGAATCGATGGCCATAAACAGTCGGCAGCAGCGAATAAAGCTTAAGGTTTACAATGAGGTTCTTCGCAGGTTCAAGGAATCCAATCATAACCAGGACGACCCTGGTTTTGACGAATAACTTTGGGCTCACTTTAATCGACTCCCCACCAGGTACCTGGCCCCCTCCAGTTTACCTTTTATGTGCCTTACCCTACCCTATGCTCCATATATCTATGTATATTTTCTGTTAGTTTAATGTTTAATGTGCCTCATGAATTATATGCTTTTGTGTTTGCTTCATATCAGCATCTCGCATGAATTTTAATTTTTAATTTTTTCTTATATGTATTGATTTTTGCTTGTTATGACTCGACACTTTTCTAATTGAAACACTTTATTTATTCATAATTTTGATTGCGTTAAGGATATGATATTTGGTATGAAGGTATGCATTGGATGTGAATGTCTTAAGGGCAGAAGATGTTCTCACGAGGTTGCTGCATCAAGCCCATGGTCCTACTAATAGACCTGCATTTGACGTCCGTCTAGCGCAAGTAAGTTGATCTTGATCACTTCCAATTTTCCAACGTGATACCAAGAATGCAACTTTTCATCATCTAAAGAAATGAATATTAAAGAATCAAGTGAATCCATTGCTACGCAATATACTGTCAATATTGCAGTTTGTGATTTATGAATTTCTTATATATATGACAATGAAGTAGGTATTGGAATCATGTTTAGGTTTAGTTTGTGTTGTTGTTTCTGCAGGTTTCTCCCGTCTATAATGGAAACTCAGCTGATTCAGTTCCTTTGACCTCTCCGAAAAAGGAAGTTTTGCAAAGGTCTGATTTTAACCGACTAACATGAATGTTTTTATTGTAACTATAGGATGCAGTTTGCATTTAAAATTCAAATTATTTATTGTGAAACTTATATGATGAGTTTTTACTTTCATTTTCAATCTTTAATTTTGGTTTTTGATTTATTGACATACCTTATTTTTTTTTCATACCTAAGCATCCATCCACCACCTGCCTTTGGTTCTTCTCCTAATCTCCAAGCCCTTGCAATTGAAGCTAATGAATCTCAAGTTCAAGACGGGGACAGTGCTACAAATGCCTGTGCAAAGTTTTCCCAGTATATAATACTCTTTTTCTGTTTTTGATCTTGCCGGTATCTATCGATGCTTCACAAATTTGTATTGTAACGGTTACCTTTTGTATTTATGATTGAATAGGCCCATGCACGAGATTACCTTTTCAACCGATGACAAGCCAAAGGTTCTCAGTCAGGTAGTGTCTGTCTTTCCACTTTTCCTGTGAACCAGTTGTATCTTCAAATGATTTTTAAGTGTTTTTCACTTGTATAAAGTGCAAAGGGATGCTATAAGCTGTTTTTCATCTCTAATTGCCACATTGGTTTGATAGATAATATTTGCATTCTTCATCCGAGGATAGATGTAAATTTATAGTAACAATCAGTAACAATCCCTGCACTTCATCGTGCTTTTCAGAGTGATATTTACAGAATAAAACTGTAAAATATATACATTCAGTCACTCATCTTGATATATTTTCATTTATTGGTGCAAAGGCAGGAAATGCAATCTACTCCAGTTGTACAAAAATTTGGATTACTCATTTTTGATATATATGTACGCACATAATTCAGTGATGTTGATGAGGATAATATATTTTTCAAATTGCCATTTGATCTATTATCTTACTGATACACAGTCCAGTTTGTACCATAAGAAAATTCCTTTTCTGCTAATATGTCTTTCTCCGATTTTATGGCATTGCATGCTATGTTTGAAGATTAAAGTGAAATTGATGATGGGCCTGCTATATAGTTGCACATAAAGCTCTAAAATTTAAACTGCTTTTGGTGATGAGTGCATAATAAAACTTCATCCGAGCTGATGATAACATTCCAACCTAAGATGGGTTATTTTATATGACTTTCCATTACTAGTTCTATTATTTTCTAATTCATTTTTTGTGTTTACGAGCTCAATCCGAGAGATATCAGCCCATAACCTTATAAATGTGTGTGTGTGTGTGTGTATATATATATATATATATATATATATATATATATATTTAATTTTCTTGCTTTAGCCAATAGATGCAATGATCATATATAAGAAGTAATGTTATCCTGAATGATTAGTGGTTAATTATTTTCTAAAAGGCTTTAAATACAAAAGAAAATTGTTTTCCCTTCTAAGTAGTATATATTTAAGTTGCAACTTTCGACCACTTGACAGTTTTCTGCCTGCGTAAACCTGCAGTTGACTTCCTTACTGGCTGAGATTGGGCTGAACATCCAAGAAGCACATGTTTTTTCTACAGTAGATGGCTACTCTTTAGATGTTTTTGTTGTTGATGGTTGGCCATTCGAGGTGAAGTTACTACTCTTCATTTTAGTTTGTAGCTACTACGCTTGATTGCTTATAGCAGAAAAATCAGTTGACCTGGTTTATCTTATGATTTCAGTTTCTATTTTCTTTTCATAGTATTTGCAATTTGCATTGATGGGATATTTGGAAATGCAACACAAATAATAGTTTTCTGCATTTTCTTTTTTCATTATAAAATTCCAAACCTTGAAGTTACCTACTTGAGAATTATCAGAAGTCTCTCATTACTTTGAGATTGTGTAATGTCATATATATGACGAGGAAATTTTTTCCTTCTTTATAATTGTTTACATTTTTTAGGCAAACAATGGCAAATTTCAATTATTGTGTAGTAAATATAGTGTTCAATCACATACAAAAGAATGATTTGACCGACTTCTGGTTAATTTTCAGGAATCCGAACAGCTCCGAACTGCATTAGTAAAGGAAGTTTTGAAATTTGAGGTACTTCCCAAATTTCTTCTGCTAAAATTAGTCCATCCGAATTGTCTCTGTATTCTAATCATGTTTTTTTGACTTTCAACAAGAGATAACTTCTCATTTTTTATTTTCAAATTTACCAATCTGATTTATTTGTTTATTTATTTATTTTATAGAAAATATATAAGAAAGAAGTTTATAACTACAACAATATCAAAAGGGGATGCCATCTCAGTACACACTAAAGACTTCTTGTATGTTCTAAACAATTTGGTCGACTATTTCCTAATTTTGCGAGGTTCCTAAAAATTTCTATATATTATTAGTCTTTGGTGAACATGTATTGTTTGCAACTATTTGTGGATACTGTAACTGATATTTAAAGTTTTTGTTTGTTAATTTTCATTGGTTGTGATTCTTGTACCATCTCAAATTAATCTATTGACATGATTAGGACTGTTATGTTTGGGGTATGATACAATAAGAACAACTGGGCCATGAACAAGTGAATACCTTTAGTGTATGGTTTTTTCATTAATGTAGTTTTATTTGTTTATAAATATTGTCTTCTTTCTTACGCATGGCTGATTTTCCCAGACACATTCAAGATTAGGTCTCATGCTAAAACTCAAAAGTAACTTATCAATAAATGAAAAAGGAAAAAAAAGAAAGAAAAAGAACAGATGAGAGTATCTTTCCTGGTTATCTGTTGAATATATTTTCTTCTCTTCGGCAGTTCCTATAAAACAAGTACTTTACTGAATTTAACTAGGATGTTTGAGTTGATATACAGAATCAGTCTTGGCCAAATCAGCGACCATCATCCCCTCCTGATGAGCATGAGCAAACTAGCATCAAATGTGAATTTGATCATTTAACAATACCTAATGCTGAGCAAACTTGCAAATGCATTTAAAGTACGTATTTAACTCTTGTACATGTTTTGGATTGTAGGAAGGATATAGTGCCAAGGTTGGCGGGCCTGTAGAGGATGGTACACCAAAGATCGACTTAGAAATTTGGAGTGAGATAACTGGCGGGACTAAAAAATATAGGATACTTGGTTTTCCTGGATATTGTGCACGGGACTTGCTTGGTCCTCCTCCTATAGTGCCTCCGAGTATAAGTTATTCCTCACCGCAAAAGTCTATTGATCCTAAGGTATTGGAGAGTGTGGTTGATAAGATTATCCTTCGTCGATTGGGTATATAGTCTATAGACGGTGCTTCTACTGATGATAGTACGCCACAGCCGTCCGTTGGTATAGATATTAATGAACGTATAACTAAAATGGTAGAGACGAAGTTTACCAACTTCCTTCAAACATTTACCAACTATGAATCAATTACTAATAGTTATAATTTTGTCTTTGTCCTTCATTAATCTCTCTCTCTCTCTCTCTCTCAATTTAAGTTCACTAGGTTCATCTTTTCTTATTCCTCGTCTTATTGAAATTGAATTTTGGTGTTTCTCTTGCAGCATGAAGTTTACAGGCCCAACCTTGATTTCCTTGAAGAAAATGATGATGAAGGGGACCTAACATGATGTACATTTCATTCCTTCTAGTTCGTTGTTATTCTTTCGGTTTTCTTATGTTAGTTAATAAATATTGTAGGTACTATGGTCCCTGAGAAACCAAGATACAATAACAAATTCTGTATGCATTATCTATTTATATATTGAGTATTGGTTTTAATTATTAGCTCTTTATGCATTAGTTTATCAATTCGTTTGAAACAAGTATGACATTTATATTAACTTGAAATATTAAATTTAATATTTATTTTAGCAATTAATAATAATAATAAATATGAAATCACTGATTTAAAAATTAATTATAATTTGCAATGAATTTTTATTATTTACCAATTAATTTTTTATTTATAAATTTATAATTTGTAAAGGATTTTACTTGAGAAATGGACATTAATGAAGGATTATTTCCCTCACTAAAATCTTTTCTAGTTAATTAGTTAGTCATCAATGAAGGAATTTTTCTCTCACTAAATTAAAGAAAGATTCCCAATTTATAATTAGTGAAGGAAAATCTTCTCTTGTTAAATAAATTTGTTCTTCACAATATATTATTTGTGAGGGAATAAAGTTACTCACTAATTTCAAATAGTCCTTCGTAAAATATTATTCATGAAGGAAACCAACCTTTCACTAAATAACAATATTCCATTACTAAATATAATTTGTGAATAAAAAGTTATTCACAATAGATCCTTCACAAAAAACATTTAGTTACTACTTAGCGAAGGATACCCTATTGCGACGAGGTCTTATGCGAGCAATCGTGTGAAGGAAATATTTCTTCGCAATAAATCTCTTGTGAGTAATATATTATGTATTGTGATGGATTTGTTCTTCACTGGATGTCCTTTTTGGTGTAGTGACTCACTCCATCTCAGGATAAAAGTATTTATTATTATTTTAGATAGTCCCAAGTTAAATGTCTACTTACCTTAAATAATCTATTTTTTACAATAATTTGTCCATAATACCCTTAGTATTAATTGTCATATTTCTATTCTCTATGCATATTTATGGAGCATCACTACTCATGTGCAAAAAACTATGTAACTAAATGAGAATTTAAATATGGACAATTTTATCATTTTATATTTTTGTAAAAAGTCAACCAGAATTTTTATTCTGTGACGAAGGGAGTATATACTAGATGATTGGGTTTTACTTCAAGGCTTCTATCATCCTTTGCAGTAGCTTAATTTTAACATTGGCTCTATCCAAGCCCAAACAGCTTACCAGAACTTCCTTAACTGGCCCCAAAACTATTTCCTCAAGTAAACTGAGCCCATTATAGCACTTCCTACTTACAATCTTTCTCACAAACACATATTTCTAGGACATTAACCCAAATTAATTTGGTTACAAAATTTGATTGATTTTCAACCTACACTACTTAATTAGATAACACTTGCAAATCACGTGCTATGTGTTAGATTTGATTATACATATATTAGATAAGTTTTGCACAATATAAATTGTCATATGATTTTTAGACAATTGCATTACATTAATATTTTCTAATCACTTGAATGATGAATCAAATTAGTTTTATAATCTTCTATAAAAACATGGGAAAAATTGAACTACTCTTGGTTGAAACTCTTTATTATATTTGAAGTTTTTATTACCATGAGAACAAGAATAGAATCATCTGCATATATACATTAAAATTTTCAAAACTCTTAATTATTAAAAGGTTGGAGTGAGGGAAACATTTCATTGACAGCATACTTTATAGTTAAGGTATCCTTACCATATCTCAAACCACCAAGCAAGACATACAACCTGATCTAGATCTAGTTCAATTTCATAGATATTGAAGAATATAGTGCACATATATACACATATAATATATATAATACTCCCTCCGTTCCAAGATAAAAGTCTTTATTACTATTTTAGGTAGTCCCAAGTTAAATGTCTATTTACCTTAAATAATCTATTTTTTACAATAATTTGTCCATAATACCCTTAGTATTAATTGTCATATTTCTATTCCCTATGCATATTTATGGAGCATCACTACTCATGTGCAAAAAATTATGTAACTAAATGAGAATTTAAATATGGACAATTTTGTCATTTTATCCTCTTTCTTAATATGGGCAAAAAGTCAACCAGAATTTTTATCCTGAAACGGAGGGAGTACATATTAACAATCAGTCCACAATTTCCTATGAATTGTCAATGTTATATTAAATAAACAAAACTCTCATCAGCCATTTCAATGTTTAAAAACAAAAGATGTAATGACTACCAGGATTAGAGTCCAGAAAATATGGCAAGAGCTTGTAATATTTTATACAGAACTAGTGCGCGTATATATGTATAAATATAGAAAAAGGAAGGTAGGCAGAGTGAAATTTACAGCCATAAACTTCACCAAAAATGAAATCAGCCGACTTGTTAAGATTGAAAAGTCTTTTGCATTAAATTAACCATCAAGTCAAAATTAAACATGCTTCAAAATGCTAACTACAAAATTGTCAAAGATGCAAAGTTAGGATTTATATTGACATAATTGAAATAAATAAAGTATAACAAAAAAAATTCAACAAAAAATACAGACTTGCAAATTCATTATGTGATCACATTTAAACAATCAGAACAAACTCTATGTGGTATTTTTTCAAACACTTAAAGTGCGTCAAGCCAACCAAAATAAGTAACAATTATAACACTAAAAATTGATAAAATATTCACATCAAATTCAGGATATGAAACTATAATCCTCGACGTAGGAAGTTGGTGAAGTCTTAGGTCTTCTGTAATAACTCATATTTTTGTTAATAATTAAATATTAATTGATTTCATTTATAAAGGTATAATTGAATTGAAAAAGGTAAGTTACTAATTTTTTTCTTCCTTGTTTTGCTTGGAAAAGTTAAATTCTTTTAATAGATAATTAAATAATTGATTAGATTAAAATTGAGGAGTCTATTAGGGTTTTAATAACTCCTATATTGTTTCCTGTTTATATTTAAAGAGTGGAGATGAAATCATAATCCAATTCTAATTTAGTCAGTTAAATTCCCGAGTAGAATATTTATACGGACTATAGCCCATTAGAAAAATCATAATTAATTCATCCGATGTCGGAATTGAGTGAATCCAAAGCCTATTTCTTTAGTTTTTCGTTCTCTACAATTGTAAAGTTGTAGAAGAGTTAGTTGACATCATCTTCATGCCTAAAATTGATAGAAACCGCAACTTGTCTCAATTCCAGTAATTATTTTCAGCTCTAGTTTTAAAAATTCGTAACTTAGTCATATGAACTCCGAATCGAGTGATTCTTGAGCCTATTTCATGTATCTTTTTGAGAGCTACAATTTTCGTGAAGACATGAAAAGATTTTGAAGACTCTAGAAGACTTAAAAGTCAGATTCTTTACTATTGCGTATTGAAAAAAGGTGAACAGGGAAGGTAAATATTATTTTATATTTTGATTTTAAGTTTAGTTATGATGGGTTTTTAAATTAGAGATTGTTTTTAAATAAAATATAGACATGAAAGTAGATATCATGATAATCAAAAAGAGGAGATAAATTTATATAAACAAATATACTTTGATTGAATGTAAACGTTAAAATTTGAAAATTAGTTTTTATATTTTAACATATATTGCGTGGGTTATATCTCTTAATCTGACCGTTGAATCATTATAATTTTTGGATATGTTATACATATATAAGCTGGGAATGTGTTAACCAATTTTGAATCGTAAAGATTAACGTATGATTTGTTATGAATTTTAAGAAAAGGCTGATCTAAAATTTTTGTAGCAGAATTTTCAGCAACAAGTTCTAATATTTAAAATTGTATAACTTAATGATTTTAAATCCGATTTGGGTGATTCTTGATGCTAAATTGGAGTATTCGAAGTCTAATTTTTGTTAAAATTAATTAATTTGACAAATAAGATTTAATTAATGGTGATAAGGCCAAAATAGTGGACTAACGTATTAAGAATAATTTGTCATATTAAGGTTTTAAAATTTCTTAAGTTTTGTTATTGATGTTTAAGTTTTGGAGTATGAATAACGATCTAAGGCGATAATTAAAAGCACATTGAATGAATTACAAATTATTATGAAATTATTAGTTTGGATTATATTTAATTTGAGGTGAATATATATGTGGTGATTAAGATTTCGTATTTGATATTGTCGGCATTGGAAGTTAAGATTTTGTGGAGTGTGCTATAAGTGGTTTTGAGTATCAGGTACGGATTCCGTACTCATGATATCTCGTTATCCGTTATATTTTTCTTATATTCCTGTTAGCACTCTTGAATAGAAGTTTGATCTTTGATACCTTGATTTTATTCTGTAATTTGAATTCTTTTCCTTCTATTATAATTTGAATATATTCCATAGTTTTTCAATGATACTCTCATCATATTAATTTGTTTATCTTGCTAATCGTTCAAAATTTAGTACTCACTTAATTATTTCGTTTCTAATCAAATCTTTATTTTGCTTTGGTTTGATCTAGATATTCCAAATTTTATATTTTGTATTTTTTTTGAATTTGTTCTTCATGCATGAAACTTTATTATTAATCTTTGTAGAACGGTACATGTTGTTATTTTATTTTGGAGACAATGTGTTTGTGATTTGATTTGATTCAACATGTATGTTTAAAACCCTTTGTTGGTATTATGTTGTATGTGTTGTGACATCATATCTTTGTAGAATAAGCGATAGGGTATACCTGAGCTATAACCCACCTGTAGAGATACCACAGGCATGTCCTCTTAGCACCGAGGCATGACACTTTATGTGGCGGTGTGATCAGTCCACGGCGTATCCTTTTGTTTTGTATGCTCTGGGTGTGAGCTTTGGCCATTTGATATGTTTGTTCAGGATGAGTATGAGTCGACCCTAGTTTCTGTTCTGTTTTGCGGATTGGTGATGTTTGTGCTAAACACACTTTCCGATTTGCATGCATTTGGATTCGCGGTCGTCCAATGTATGATTTGCCCGTGTGACTTTATTTTGACTTGTCTGTGTGACAATGTTCTGTTTTGTTCTGAGCTCGGTATGAAATAACCACTTAGCCACTTTAATTCAGCCTCATGTTTGTTTCATTAATTTTGTTGATTCAGATATATTATATTCAAACTTTGGAGATTATATTTTTTTGTCGGTATTTACTCTTGAGGCTTTACTCAGTATTTTGTTCAGTTGATTCCGTGTTTCAGTTGTGCATCTTTTGTATATCTTTATCCGTATTGGACATTTGGCTCATGCTATGTTTTTCTTCCGGCAAGTTTGCAGGGGCGGTTTAGGATTTCGTGTGAAGAGAGACCTTTGACCGAATAAGTTTATTTAATTTTAGGTTTTAATTATTGTGCCAATTTTTGGATAATTTGTATTTAATTCGTCATTAATGGAATATCAACTATTAAATATTTTAAGTTATTAGTGCTCTGTTAATTATTTTGAGGTTTGTTGTGCTTTGCATGTGACCTCATTTCCCTATTCGGAAAGGGGGTGTTACATCTTCACTCTCCCGTCGGTTAGCAGAACTTCGCCTTTGCCTCTTCGAAATCGCACTCGTCAACTCGTTGATCGGAGTCGTCGACACCATCCTTTTTTTTCATCATCTTTAACTAGATTCTTGTGCCTCCCACCATCGTTAGGTTTTGCCGTCACCAGATTCCTCAGGTCTAGAGAGTTTCCGGACTCACCAATTGTTGTTGCTTTCGTGTATGTCGATTTTAAAATTCAGAAACAAAGAGTTAACCTTAATAAATTTTTTGTAAAATTAATTCAATCATTTTTTTTTGATATTTCGCTGATCGATTAGATCGAAATGGCTTAAACAAATTATGAAACACATCTACTTCATCAAAACATATTTAAATATATATGCATCCACTTAATTTGGGCCCAAAATTAACTACTTTTTTAACTTTTGTAATAAATTGTTTAAGCCATTTTGATCACATATCAAATTTTAAAATTAGTATGACTCATAAAAGTTTAGAATAAAATAAATTTTGTGATTAATAATTTTTGTTATAAACTATACAATTATAATAATTGTATCAATTAAAATTAAATAAAATCATATCAATTTGAACTTTAATATTTCGTACACCATTTAATTTCAAAAGTCAAATTATATCTCTAATTTTGAAACAGAAAAAATATTTAATAGCTAAAAGACTTCATTTATTAATATGTTACACTAGTACTGCTAGATAACTAAACAAAGCATATAAAATCCCATGACCATAACCTACTTAAAATACAAACCCGAGTGATTCACCGACAAAAACATCTTACAAAAGGCCAAATACAGACGCATACTCGTACTCATACTCACACCATTTATAAAGCAGGAAACACTACAAGCTTACTCTTAATTAATAAGTAACGTAAATAAGGCCAATTATATATGACCTACTACTCGGTTTGCCAATTGACAATTGTAGTTGATAGGCACAAGACAAAGAGGAATTTCCTAATCGGGTTTTGGGGTATATGTTGTAGCCATCAATCTCGCGGTGGTGTATACTTTCATGTGGGAGCAAGAATGGTGGAAGTGGGTGCAACCTTAGAGTTTCTTTGATGACCATTTTTAAGTAGGTTAATTAAATTTGGAAGATCCTCTTCTTGGACTTTGGAATTTATTACAGCTTTTGCATCACTCTTGGGTTCTTGACAAGCTCGGACATCGCCCATGCCATGGTCACAGAACTAGTGTCAATCCCTCCTACAAATGTATTCTGAAAATAACATAAAGCGCGCAGTTAAAAAAATATACATGTATTCTAGGCAACATGGAAACCTTAATATGCTTTAAAAAATGGTCAAAAGAAATACTACCCCACCTTTTTATAAATTAAAAAAGGAAAAAGAAAAAATAGCATAATTTAAACTTCAATCTTTGCCGGAAAGTTGTTGAGTGTACCTAACTAATAAACTAGTCAAAGAGAAGTACCCCACCTTTTCTACCAAAAAGGAAAAAAAAAGAAAAGAAAAAAGAATAGCCTAACTTAAACTTTGATCTTTGACAGAAAATTGTTGAGGGTCGTCCCTATTTTGAAAAGTTTGACTCCGCTGCAACTAATTGAAACAAACCTAAATAGGAATGGATGAGACTTTACCAGAAACATTGCTTTGATATGGTTCTTTGTGAGACGAGAAGGCCCCCTTTCATCTTTTGATATTTCAACCAAGCTATCAACAAGGTCTTGATCATGGCCAAGCTTAGGCCTAGCCTGTTCAAGATGTTCATCAAGCACCATCTGGAAGAAGTCATCAAGTTGGCCAAAGCACTTCTCCAGCCTTGTCCTTTGCCCATTAATGAAGTCTAACATCCATCCAACCCATGGAAAAAAGTCCCCACTTGAGAAACTATCAAGCATCACCATTGCTTCATCAATAACCTCGTTCAACTTCTTACCATTAAATCTCCTCTCTTTAAAGCTCTTTCCAAAAGCAACTACACACATAATTTCATCCATCACACCGGATAACATCTCATCAAGATCAACAAGAGTGCTTCTTGAAAGAGAGTTGATCATACAATCAATCTCCACGTCCCTTGCTTGTTGAAATAGTTTTGCTCTTTTAGTAGTCAAAGTCTCGGAGATAAAGAGTTTGCGCATCGTTCTCCACTGATCACCATATCTCGCAAAAGCAATGTCTAAGTAGTTGTAAGAAAGTCTCTTTGGCCCTAATGAATTAGGCCTAGTGCAAAAATCAAGGTCATGAGTTTTCAAGATTTCCTTGGCCATGGTGGCAGAAGAGATTACTAGGGTGGAGTTGAAGCCAAGCTCTAGTAGCATGAGCGGACCATGATTTTGTGCAAGTTACCACAAAGATTGGTGAGGAAATTTGCCTAGTTGGTGGAGATTTCCTATGATGGGAAGCTTTGGAGGAAGGTTAGCTCTTATTAGTGATTTTTTCTTTTGTATGACAAGATATGAAAAGAGAAAGGCAAAAGAGAGGAGTATGCATAAGGGAAAATTGAAGGTTGCAAGTACAGGAGGCCATGCAGTTAGAAAAAACTGTAACATATTCTTGATCATCATCATTTTCTCAGCAGAGTCTTTGGTGGAATGAAGGAGTGGTGTTAGGGTTGTGTGCTTGGTAGGAGGTAGCAAGACCCTCATTTTATAGAGATGTAAAGTCTCACCATTTTTTTAAAGTAAAATAATAAAAATGATAATTGGACAAATAAAAAAATTATAAATTCTATATATAGTATATAGATAAATGTTGTATAACATGCATATGATATCAAGGTTGCCTGTTTAATACACTATTTTAAAGCCAATAATAGTACTGTATGATGAAAAGAATTAAAAATAAAGCTCGGGCCTTGATTCAATGATTAGTCCTACCCCTTGTGTACCAAGATAGTGGAAGTTCAAACTTTGCAATAGTAAAATTTAAATTCTATCTTAAATTAGCAAAAAAAGAAAGAAACGAAAAGAAAAAAGAATCAACATAAATATCTAAAACTACAACATGTTTCTGATCCCTGCTAACTTTTCGCCCATGTTCTTTAAATGCAGTTATAAAATAGCAAATATGCCAAGTTTTCATCCATGTTCTTTAAATTCAGTTATAAAATAGCAAATAAAGTAGAATCAGGGAAGAGGCCTAACACTTTTAAAAGGGAAAAAAGAGTTTTTGTTTTTGCAATGGAGGATGCAAGAAGCAAGAAAATGCTGCCTGACGAATTAAGGAGTTAATAAGTGGAGGGATTTGGAGCAGAGGAAACTGGATTAAAATAATAATGGTCAGAAGTGGGTAGATATTTACCATCTTTTTTGACTCCTTGAATATAATAGTTTATGTGTCATTTTTGTCTCTTTTGCAGCCTACGGAGGCGGCGGCCTTCGTGGGATTTTGACAAAGAGTAAGAACATAACAAATATGGATATTGTTAGGAAGCATATGCATAAGTTTTAATATTGCTATATATAACTCTGGCCGGGTAGTATGTAAGACAAGCAAATTTTTTACTATTTTTTTTTGCCGAGGCCAAATTACTAAATTCAAATTCAAATTACTCTATAAATTATTTGTTAAATGTTTTCTCAAATTTAACTTAACTAATTAAATTACTCCACAAATAAAATAGTTTCAAAGACAATTAATCACTTTACTACACAATAAATAATAATATTATCTAATTCTCATTAATATTTAAAAACATTTTACAAAATATAAAGAACAAAATTAAATCATTCAAACTCGTGCTTTGCATGGACTAGAGTGCTAGTTAAAAATATCTCAAAAAGTTGGTCTGATTCAGTATACTGTGAAAATCTTTAAGAAACAAGTGTTTCATTGTAGTGAGAATTAAATCCATTCTTCTTCTCTTTTTTTTTTTTTGGAATCGATACACTTGAGAAGAAAATATGATAGTTCCCTGGTCTTTGAATTGTAGACGAATTTTAGGAGAATCTTGTGGAAGTAGCAAAATCATACGTGAAAATAGTCCTCCCAATTCAACAATTATTTTTTCTTATGTTGAAATGTAGGGAGTGATATAATTTAGGTGTAAAATAATCAATATGCAAATGGAAGCTAGCATGAACTAAAGCAAATGTTGAACACATTAAGGGAAAAAACTAAAAGAAACTGTTATTTCCATAAGTGTGTTAGATATTGTCAATATTACTATCAAAGAACTCTTCTGGAAACTGGAAAGTATTAGAAATGTTCTCAAAATAAATTTCGACTAAAAATCAAAGAAGCTAAAAAAACAAGCCTACGTAAGCTCGGCAATGAACATGCCTAAAAACACCGGCAGCAGATGCAGCACCAGCATGCTAAAACAAGACAAACCGAAATCCTGCAAAGCGTACAAATTGGAGTCGAGCGCCCGAACCAGGTAGTCGTAGCAACATGACATACCAAGCATATAACTCCAGGAGAGTTTTGATATTTCAATGTGGTAGTAATCATTTCCAACACTTTCTGCTACAATATAGAGAAACTCTACATATATATATATATATATATCTACCGATGTAAAGTGATGACAAGTTTATCATTTTCAATAAGATTTGTATATATACTCGCAAGCTGAACTTGTCTAGCCATGCTCTACATTTGCTTGATCGATTATTTGGTGGACTTTAATGCAGCCATGCAACATAGCATTGCAGGTTTGGTTGTTTCTTCATCAGCAAACCGTCATGCATGAAAGCAATTCTTGAACATATTAAGCACAAATACAAAAGGGAATAGTTAATTTTACAAATACTTCCTCCGATCAAAAATATAATACTAGATAAATTTCAAAAATAACGGTTTTTATAGACAATTCTCTACTTCTAACTTCACCCTTAAAAAATAATTGGGTATATTAATTATATATCAGTTTTCTTACCTGTTCACCCACAATTTCCTCACTGGAGTATACCAAGGCTAGTGGAGTCAAGTTTTTGTTGTTTAAGGTGTCTCTCTGTCATCTCATGGTTTATGATTTCAAGCACACAGCAACCCAAAACGGCTAGCAGGTGGAGTGATGTATTGCCATCTTCATCTTTCAACTATTTTATGGAACAGGGCAAAATTAGGTATTATTATGGTATTTTATGTCTCAAAATAAAAATATGTCTCTAATTTTAGAACAAACAAATTAAAAAACGTATTTTTAATTTTGGAACGAATCAGGGAGTATCATTATTAACTCTTTTAAGTCAGCTTGAGACTGAGATAGGAAGACCGATTTATCGTCGACCATGGAGTAACTTAATCACGTAATGTTTTCCTATGATTGTTTTTTGTTATGATGATTTCTCTTTGCTATTTATTCACTGTGTTAAGGATGGAATGAAACATGCAAATTTCTCTAAAAGGAAGGAATGAAACATGCACGTTGATGGTAGAACAATCACAGGTGAAAAAAGATAAATTCAAACAGGGAAGCTTGGATGGAAGCCATTTCTGCAGAAATAACGGATGCCATTTTGTTGGCTTAAATACATTTTAAATCTTAAAGTTAATTATTCGCTTTTACAATTGAAACCTCAATATTTTAACTTTAAGACATTAAACTTTAATATCTCTAAATTTTTATAAATTAAATCTTTTGGCCTTCAAATTTAGCATTTTTTGCTGAAATAAGTCACGTGACTTAAAATAAAAAAACAATTAATTCTTTTAAGGGAAAATATAGTTTATATTAACTCCACTTTTTCCTCATTTTTCTTCTTCGTCATATATTAATCGCGTGCCTACAATTTATGTGTTTTCAAAGATATTTAAGGTTTTCTTCAATGTGAAAAATTAAGTTTTTTAAAAATATATATCGTTTATATTAACTCTAATTTTTCTATTTATTTTTTAATTGCCCAATAACCATGTGCTTATAATTTTCTGCACTTCCAAAGATATTTAAGAGTAAAATTGCACAAAATACTCTTATTCAGATCAATTATTACACGTTAGTGGCCAAAAAAGTTTAATTTATAAAAATTAAAAGACATTAAAGTTCAATGTCTTAAAATTGAAACATTAAAGTTTAAAGTGTAAAAAACTAAAAACTTTAAAGTTTAAAGCCTATTTAAGCCCATTTTCTTAAGTCATACAAGAACACTCGCAGTTCTTATGGAAAGTAAGGAAGCTGCTTAAATACCAGATACATCCATCCATATTGCAGACGTTTCATTGAACGTATTCTATGTCAGACCAAACCGTTCAAATGACTTGAAAACTCTTGGAGCTGCTACAAACATCCCAAATTGCTGGCCCTATACAATATTCAAGCCCAAGTTTCCTTACAAAAATGAACGGAAAAGAAAATAGAAAATTTGAGCTTACAACAAGATAAGATGAGAAACACAGACAATTTCCCTGCATTGTAACCATGGATAAATTCCCAGAATTCAAAGTCAAAAACCAATCTTTTCTTAAATGGGGAAGAAAAAACTCGGACAAAGTAGTTGCCAAACAGCAATCCTCAACATAAAGTCGTAAACAATGAGAAAAGGCTTCATTGTACAAAGTGCAAGGTCTGTCCTCAAATTATGAGTTGCCTCATAAATAGAGACAGCACACAAACAATCATGAGATAAAAATAGAAGGCAAGTACAAGATCATGAAAGGTTGCTATATAATGGAAATAATAATCAAGCTAACCTAATAACAAAGAAATTATATACCATGAATTTATCAGTTACCTCATCTTCCACCAGACAACTCAATAGCACTCTGATTATGAATTGAATCGTCTCCCCAATTGAATCTTCTCTGTAGTCTCTCATACTCTTGCCTTCGAGTAACTTCAACATTCTGCCATTCCTCCCACCTCTCAGCAAGCCCCTCTCCTTCCAGCATACGAACCACCTCTGACATTGCGGGTCGGTCCTCCGGCGAGGCTTGGGTGCAAAGTAATGCAACCTGAATCATCATCTCCACTTCTTGGATGTCATAGTTCCTTTGTAGGTTGCGATCTACAATAGCATCTAGCCTTTTCTCCCTTTCCAGCTTCTTGACCTTCAAGAATACATACTCAAAATTAACTACAGTGAATATAACGGAAAAATTTAAATATGCCAGAAACAAGGGTTCTTGAGGGAATTACAAACACTCGTGGATGACATCATTCAGTTCCAATGCAAAGTTATTAACAGATTACCGAGAGGCTCAATGTGTTTGTGAGTTTGAAGAGAGAAGAAAAGAAAGGAATTTAAAACTTATGAAAGAAAAGAAAATGAAATAAAGGAAATTTACCTTCTTTCCTTATATTTGCAAGTTTTGGAAGGAAATTTTAACTTAAAAGATTATATTACTATTTTACCCATGTGACATTATATTTGAGAACTATTATAAGGATAATTTTGGTCTTTTAATGTCATCCAAGTCTTATATAAATTTTCTTCCAAGTCTTCCCATGTTTTAAAGGAAATTTTTGGGAGGAGATTTTGAAAAAATCTCTCTCCTCCTTTCTTTTCTCTCCTCAAAAAACTTACACACAAAGGACTTTTGGTCTCTTCTCTAAATTTCCCTCATTATCCTTTCTTTTTCTCTTCTTTTTAAAACTCATAAACAGTGTTAGAGTGGAAATACATAGATGTACAAGGTAGAAGAGTTGAAAAGGCTCAGAAGTGCATACATGTATATACATGAATTTTGAACAGCTATGAGGGTCGTAATAGATTTGATATATACGCTAACAGATATCATGAGTGTGTGTGTGTGTAAATAGGTAGATAGACAGATATATGTATATATATATATATATATATATATATATATATATATATAGACACAGAGAGAGAGAGAGAGTGCACACAAACCGGCAACTAAAATGTAAAGGTTATCTACTTATCTTACATGGTCAAGCAGCAAAACATCATCTTCTTCTTCCAGGCGTGAAAAGTCGATGGCGCGTTGACCTGTTACAAGTTCTAGAAGCATAATCCCATACCCGAAAACATCTGTCCTTTCTGATGACTTCCCAGTGGACAAATATTCAGGAGCTATGTGACCCATCGTTCCACGAACTTGAGTTGTCACATTAGTCTTTCTCACGTCAACCAACTTAGCCAAACCAAAGTCACCAACAACAGCTTCAAAATCTTCATCCAGCAATACATTGGCGGCCTTTACATCACGATGGATAATTTTAGGATTACAATGTTCATGAAGGTACTCTAGTCCACGTGCGGTGCCTAAAGCCACTAGTTTTCTTGTATGCCAATCCAAAACAGCCTCTCCAGGTTTAATCTCTGCATCCAAATTCAAACCAATCATACACTGCCATAGAAGTTATGGAAAAGGAACAATGATGTATTAACTTCATGAAAAATAGCCATACCATTATACAAATTTCCTAACTAAAAGTTCAGAATAATCCCATTTATCAATGACTGTCGACCACAAGCGCCCTGTACTTTTTTTCTTCTTTTGCCTTATTATATGTGTAGAACCTTCAAATCTTCTCCACTTTTTGTATTTTTTTTTATTCTTTATTTTTGTTTTAACTATGTTTATCAAACAAAGCAATGCCAGAATCCTGCATGCCAGGCATTGTTCAGAAGGAAATGCAAGTACTTCCCCTCCATCACTAGTTTAGTTTTGGTTAAAAACTTTTGCTCAAAGTTCCAACTCAATTATGTTCTGATTTAGATTTTCTGGAGTGACGTTCTTTCTTTATATATAAAATATTTCCGATAAGAAGTTAACAGACATTTTAATCTGTCTATCAAATTAAACGAAGATATATTGTATCATTATTCAGTAAAGGATCTGGATAAGCATCAACCAATAATCTTAATCCACTCATCATTTTTCTACTTATATTGAGGCAATGAGTAAAAGTTAAAAGGACATTTCTATTAAAAGAGCTTTCTGAAAAGGGAGAAAAGAGAAGGGGGGAGGGTGGCGAGGAAGCATTACTAATATATAAAATGTAAGTATGCATGTCCATATTCCTGCACATATGAATTAATGAATGAATTCATACAACAGCAATCAAATGCTTTCTTTTACTAAAACAATTTTAACTAGGTACTCAACAAATAGGGATGGCCCATATATTGTAACCAAAATCCATGCTCAAAACAGACTTTTTGGGACAAAAGTGAAATTATCATTGCGCAAACCCAAGGTGGTAGGGCAGGTAATGAGAATAGTTTTTCTAAATTATATTCAAGTGAATGTGAATGTGCTTTGGTTAAGATGTGAATAAACTGATCAAAAAATAGCGAGGATGTAATTAGTAATGTAGACTATATACTGACATATAATGGAAGTCATTTTCAGTATGTTTTGTACGATCATGAAAACCATCACTATTATAATCGGAATTGCTTTTTGATTGCCCCAACAAAGAAGTGCAGCAGTAGACTAAGTTTAAATCTTTTAGTGCCCCATGCAGTCATAAAACAAACATTAACGCAAACTATTTTTCCAGCCAACTACGGATTAGGGAAGACTCATCGTTATGCTTGCAAAGTTGCATGCACAACAGAAATAAATGTATGCATGTATTATTGGCACTAGTGGCTTAATAGAAAAATGGCTAACATAACAAAATTGCCATGAGCAAGCAACGCTAAAGATATGCATTCAGGAAGTATGAATATTCTAGTACTCATTGATTTTCAAACATATCAAAGACTGGAAACCACACAACTGAAATATACGCTATTGAATTTGAAATATAAATTTTCTATAATCTAAACCGCTCACTGTCTGATACAAAACCCTTTTTGCCCCTTCCAACCATGTCTACTTTCATAAAATGAGTCTATCAGAGCTGTGGGTATGCAAGGTTTTGTATTCAAGTCTTCCCGCATGAAATTTCTTTCCCTTATGTTGGTAGAGCAATTGCACTTTGTTTATTTTGTGCATTGTAATGTACCTTGGTTTGTCTCTCCACATGCAAGTGGAGTTGGCACGTGTGGGGGAGAGTTAAAGCATGATATGCATTGTCGGGTCCTCTCTCTAATAACAGCTAAAACTTTTAGAGCAATTGGCAACCTAACACATAATTCCATTCTTCTTAACTAAAGGTCTACACTGCAATAAAGCCTTAAAAAATACAGATTCAGCATAAAAATTATTCTTCTTGGTTTACCATTCACAACCCAATTATTCTATCAGTCACAGATCATGCCTGACACATTACCTTAGCTACCTTCTATATGTTTCGCAGTACTTCATAAGAAATTGGTCGCTGCTAATAGACAAACCCACACAAACTTAATGTCTATGAGTAGAGAGAAATACATGAAGCATGGGGAAAGAAATCCACAGAAGGTACTTATCCTAGGTAAATAAATCTAAAGCGGAGAAATTAGCAAGTTTAAATTCATGTAAATGATAATTATGGAGTAAAAGTGTAAAACCTCTTAGACGATAGGCAACACTTAAGTTCTGCATAAATGGGTACACCAAAAGGCGCTCTGTCGGTGTTGTGCAAAACCCAATCAGCCGTAAGAGATTCCTGTGAACCGCCACACTTATCATCTCAACTTCACGCTGGAAGGCTGCATCTCCGCCAGGACTCTCATAATCAGTTAACCGTTTCACAGCAACTTTTGTGTTATCTACAAGCACTCCTTTATACACTTTTCCAAAACCTCCCTGTCCAAGGACATTTTTCTCATTGAAGTTGTCTGTAGCTATCTGTAGTTCCCTCCACGCAAATCTTTTTAATTGACCAAATGCAATTCTTCGATCAACTTCCCCTGGGCATGAGATAACAGGAATTTATCAGAAAATGTCCTAATGAAACTAAAAAGTTGAAGATATTTCAGGCTTGTAATTGGATCATATTGTAAAAATATCAGGGAAATTTGTTTAAGAGTGATCGAATGGAGATTGATGTACAGTACAATGATAAGACTAAATACACAATGGACACATTTGAACTAAACATAAGTTATGACAAGAAAATATCTAATACATCTCTTCTGATTGGGCTGAAATTTGAGGCTACATATACATAATTATAGATTCCTTAACCAATAATAGGGCTGAAAATTCAGTTCGCATATATAAATATATTGTAATATATGTGTATAATTTCCAATGTGTCTGCAAAAAGATTTAAATTGATATCTAAGTTTGGTTGTGTAATTGATAGATATTTTAAGAGTTTGTACGGTTAATATCATCGAATTCTGAGCAAACATCTCACACATTTGGCAACTAAAACTAACAAGACATGTCTGTACCAAGAGCCCCACTGATTTAATATACTACAGAATAACTGCATGTCTCTTTTCAGAAACATCAAACTTATACTGTACAAAATACAGCCGGCAAATCTACCAGTTTAGCCTCTATAGACAACTTTCATTTATTTTCATACACAAGAAGTAAATCATACCTGCAACGTCAACGAAAACTTCACGTTTGTATCCTCTATGCCTCCCCTTGCACAGGAATAACAGCAAGCAACCAACAAGAAGACCCAACAGTCCACCAACGCTACCAACTATAAGTCCAATCTTTGGTTTTCTTTTACCACCTGTGCAGATAGCGGAATTATAGTTAATCTTTCCCAAGAAAGGGTATGTCATACAATGTACGCGTATTTCCAAGGGTTAACTGCAAAACTGTCCCTCAAAGCTCCACAATTTGTAAATTTGGACCCAAAAGTTTAAAAAATTTCAATCAAACCCGTTAACTTTTAAAATTTGCAATCCTATTCCTTTTTGCCTGTCCATTCAAAATTTTTACCGTATTTTTTATAGCACTGACTCACGTATATGACCAATGTACTATTTATTTTTATAACTTTTTATCAATGTAGATGAATTGGAAAACAAATAGATAATTGTTTAAGTGTTTTAAAATAGCTATCTAGTTATATATATATATATATATATATATATATATATTTATATATATGTGTGTGTGTATAGAGAAAGGTAATCTAAGACATGCCTTAGCTAAACTTGACTAAGGCTACTTAACAAAACGACATAACTTTATATAAAAATTATAATTTTAGATATTTTATATAAAACCCAAAAATGAAAAACTTAGGGGGGGGGGGGTAAAACAATGAAGTTTTACTAAGGTTTTACTTTTTCCATACATATATATATATATATATATATATATATGTTTAGAAATATAAGTAATGTTGAATAATTGTTAATGATAGACAAACTATTAATATCAAATAAACTAATAATCTTAAATATATTATTAATGTAATAAAATTATTAGTATTTGAAATATTATTAATGTAATAAAATATCATCTATCTTTCTCCCAATCTCCTCCTCCATCTTCATCTTCGCCACTTATTCATCTCCGCCACTGTCATCATCATAGGGAGCACCACACCTAATCCAGCCAGCAGTACAGGCAATTATCTCAAGGGGAAAGGTGAAAAAATAAATTTAAAAAAAAAAAGACACTTTCTTTCCCATGGATCAATCAGTTAACACCATTGAATGTGAAATTTAGTTTTCATGATGGACAATGATGGTAACCTGAAAGAAATAGGAATGTTGGCGACAGAGAGGATCGAGGGAGGCGACGACCTTGGAAAGGGACCGGGATGAGTATTGATGACAGACTTCCATGAGTTTGAGTCAACTCCTCCGTCGTGAATGATAGATGAGGAAAGTTTATTCTTTTAGGGTAAAGCAGATCTTCATATTGGAAGGGTTTCTAATAGTTCTTTGTTCTAGTCATATCTCAAGCTTCTTATTATTTGTGTTTGATCTTGGTTTATTACTGTTCTTTATTCTCGGCATATTTGGGTAGTGGGTTTATTTTTGTTCTTTGTTCTAAGCATGTCGATCTAGGGTTGAATTTTACATCACAGAATTTGGTTGGATTATTTGTTGAAGATGATTTCAGTGTTGTTATGTTGTGGTGATTTGCTTGTGTTAGCTTTTTTGATGTAATATGGCCTATGGGTTGGATTTTCAGAATACCAGTCTACTGAAAGCTCTAGTACCCGTGAAAATGTAGAACAAGAGGGGTGAAAAAGGTTCCCTTTTTTTAAAGGTAATAATATATATAGATATATGTATATAAACCAAATTTTAATTTGTCGATACATATATAAATATGTTTTTTAACTGTATTAAATTGGTCACATGACTGACACCGACAAAAAGATAGATCGCAACGTCAAAGAGGAATAGGATTGTTAATTCTGAAAGTTAAACGGACTCGATTGAATTTTAAACTTTGGGACCAACTTGGAAAAGTGTGGAATTTTGACGATTTTGCAGTTGACCCTATTTGCAAAGCACAGGGGCATATAATATCGCTAGTTCTATTACCTTGATTACCAGATGCACAAGGGTGGGAGTAATTAATACCACAATTCAAATGGTTTCCTGTAAAACTGTAACAAGCAACTGAAGCAAAATCAATTCAGTGCCAACGTATGAGAGATAGGGGGAGAGGGAGAGAAAGAAGTAGAAAGGTCATATTTAAAGTAGCTGCACTAGTCATTGCCTGAAATTAGGTGTATCATCAACTAGAAAAAAGAAAAAGAATGTTTTTCGTACTTGTATTTTGAAACTTGAAACATTTGATCAGGTATCTGACCGCTGAGACCATTTGAATCAAGCTGACTGCAAAGTAAGTTCCAATCATACCATCAAAAGTTGTCAACAGTTACCTAACTATATGAATTACCAACTAGTGATCTCTCCAAATATTAATAATTTAGATCAATTAATTTGATTAATAGAAATACCATCTGATTCACAGAGACCAATTGGATACTGGCCTCTTTCACCCGAATCATCCCAATTCAACATTTAATCACAACAAAAATCTTTATCACAAGAACATAGAAATATCACGTGTGACCTATCACTTACACATTAATCAAGTTGGAAAGACTTGAAAGTGATCCAGGGATATCCCCAGTGAGATTGTTTTGACTCAGCAACCTGCTTGCATAATACAATAATTAACACTTCTAACAATATAAGGAACTGTAAAAAATTACTCATAAAATGAAGATAATACCACTTACAAGAACTGAAGTTTCTTGAGGTTGCCAAGGGAAGAAGGTATCTCTCCAGTCAAACGGTTATCTTCCAAATCCAACATCGAAAGGTTTGTCAAATTCCCAAACTCTTTTGGTATCTCACCCATTATACGATTTCCTTTCAAAGCACTACATGATTATAAATTTGCAATGTTAAAAATAATCAACATTAAACTTTGAAATAATAGGGCATAAGGTCGTCAGATCTCTTATTAAACATGCATATCCACCACCAGATACAGGAAGAGATTCATAAGAAAAAAATGAATGAAACTAGCGAGTAACAGGTCCTACTCTTTCCCAGTAAGCTCCCTCTTTAAGCCAAAAGAAAACAAAGGATCATTGCTACCATTCTTAGATTTCCTATTTGTTTGTATGGAAGATTAAAAGAGTATAGTTCACGCAAAAAGGCATTTCTTGTTGATAGACTGAAGGTTACTGTAAGAACCACGTAATAATACCTGCGCATCTAAAGCACTCTAGAATAAGTCTATCTAAGAAATCCTTGCGAAATTTTGATATTTATAATTCCATATGACATATATGTGACATATACTAAGATATTTTGATATTTATATTGATATTCTAGGACAGATGGAGTACTCTTGAATTTTCGTTGTTGACCTAAACTGATATTCCGTAACCAAATCTATCATATTGGATAGTCGGGCATATTTATAACAATGTATAGTATCATACTGATACACACCAAATTTTCTAATGTCACAATTGTAGGAAACATTTAATAGCAACTGCACTGAAACAGCTCATGTAGAAGATTACATTACAAGTCAAGGATGATCTCTCCTCTGACAGTTTAATACAATTACCTCCAAATGAATAGAACCAATTAATGCAGATAAATTAATAAAGTATGAGGGTTATTTCTCTAATATATAGCATCATAGTCATATGCAGCAAGAATCCATCTGAGTAGAAAGTAGAGGAACAGATAGGAAGCTAATGCACTAAGGCGACTCTGCTAGAACATTCAAGCCACTGGTGGCATGTTCTTGGGCATTATTTCACAGAGCGACCTCCAAACCAACAGAGTGCTCTCCACTTAATATAAAGCAACAAAGCAACACCATTATTAGGAAATTAAAACTTAAAGGATTTGGAAAGAAATTTAAATTAATAAATATTTTTACACATGAGATCTCGAACCCTCCCACTAACACTAATCAATGGCACAGAAATTTAAACACATTTGAAATGTAAAAGCTTCAGTGTTTTTCAGCAACAAGGTCATGTAAAAGTTGTGACATATAAATTATATAATGTCCAATGATTTGAGTTATATTATTCAAATTCAACATGTTTCTTTAGCTATATTATACGTACAGTGTAGAAAGACTCTTCAGACCTCCAATTTTAGGAGACAGCACTCCAGAAAGTCCCATGGATGATAATGTTCTGCATATGAATAGTAAACCACACAACACAATCAAGGTCTAAAGTCGGGTAATAATAGGCAAGTAACATATTGGAAACATATGTTAGCTCACTTATCACAGTCACATGGAAATTGTAAATTACATCAAAAAACTACATACACAGTAGTCACTTGATTATTAGGGTCGCAAATAATTTTTGACCAAGTGCATGGATTCACTTGATTCTGATTCCAATCCGCTAGCTGAGTAGCTGAAGCGTTAAGCGAACTCCTTAACGCAAAGAGTGCATCCCCTGAGACAGAATTGAATTATTCTCCATCCATTAAGCTATCATATCACTGCTAACTTATCTTTGCAACGTAATATTAGAAAAACAAGCTGAAGAAAGCATGGGGTAGTTGTGAAACAATAGAATAGATCCCCTTTATCCACATGCCACCATGTTACTATAAACTGCACATTCAAGAATTCTGAATCTAGTGATAATATAATTTTTTTATTATTATTTTCTCCCCTTTAGTTGTCATTCTAATATGGAAAGGACCACAACAAATAAAAAATTCAAAGATATATTTAGCAAGTTATTTAACTAAATTCTATCTAAAAAAATTATACGCAAATTAATTATTTATACACAATAACTCCATGAGTATTCCTCTACTTATCAAAAATATATAGTTAACTCCATAACAAAGTTCCTTCAGTAGTATACTACTTGTGCATCTTGGAAATATTAATTGCATTATTCATTTACTACCTCATAAAAACTTCGTCATAATCATTGATAGCCTATCATTTTATCCAACCATAAATAGTATCCTGTGTACCACAATTCAAATTTCCAAATCCACATTTAAGTTAAAAGAAATCTTTCCTAGCAGAGAGACAGACAGACAGAATGAAAAATAAACATCAACTTAATCTACAAAAAAAGCAATTATGTTAGACGAAGAACACAAATATTACATGAATGTATTGCGCTCCCATTAGACAATAAGCAACATGCCCTTCAAACTGGAAATAATAACAATACCTAGCATTTACAAATGCTGTCTAAGTAAATTTTACTGTCACGTAAGCATTATACCTTGGGCATCTGGCATCACAAAAGAATGCAAACATGACAATACTAGAACTACAAGAAGTTCCATCTTCAATGATGCCATTCTTATTGATCTTATTCAAGTTGCAACATCACGTGTCATCCGCCTTTAAATGCAAGTGAGCATTGTCTCTGGCTCAAAAATCAGACCATGCATATAATTGTTAGTTGTACGTAATAAAAAAACAATTAAATCTATATCCTAAACATAATGGAATCAGGAGATGTTTTCTTCTAAATGAAGAGACAAACTAGCAGGTAAATAGCACACACATCTTACTCCTGGGCAAAAGGAATTAACGAGAAGGGCTAATCTTGATGAAGAAAAAAATGTATACACCACTATAAATGAAGAGAAAAAGAACACCATGTATGGACCACAATTAACAGATGTTCATCGTCATTTACCTGTCAACCAACTCGATTTGCCTAACTTCTACTTCATCCCATATTCAATGCCACACTCCTAAGATACATACTTTTTGAGATAATGACAATTTTGCAATTAGAGTGTGTCCTGTGTTTAAAAAAATAAAAATAAAAGGATAGATTTCATAATTTATCCTTCATTAAACGATAGAATATTGATCTAATGTCACGTCAAACTCACAAAGAAATAGGGTCCTGATTTTGACAGTGTAACCGTGACACTTGTTTTTGGAACTAGGAAGATTGACAATTAATGTGAGACAAAAGGAGTACGTAAGACAGCAAGAGTAACGGGGGATGACGTCAACATGCTGAAGGTGATTGGGGTTATGGTGGCATATCCTGTACCCAGTATTTATGCCCTTCTACAGGTTACTTACAAAGGGTAGATTTTATGGTTATTCTGAGGAAGTCGAACTCATAACAATTAACATAGCCCAGTTTTTGGGTAAATAGTTATTTACCCAAAAACTGTATAATTCTTTACTTCGCATCATGGCAAATAATATGTCAATCATAAATATTTCTCTTTGGGAATCGGGGAATTGCACACTGCCACGTATATGACTGCTATTAACAGTATCTCATTAAAAAAATAATCAGAGCTGTAGAGGAGGAGCCACCGGCATTTTTATTATTCAACTTCATACTCTACCCCTTTTACTGTTGATTTTTTTCAAACACCAACTTTGTGAGTCAAAACTCACAAACTGACGAGTATTTTGGGAAATGTTTAATAAGTCAAAATTCAATGTGAAAACAAGAAAGTCCAGAGATTTTATCTTAGGAATTTTTAAATGAAGTGATAACTAGATCATTTAAGCATAAAATTATTGACTCCACCAGTAATAAAACTTAAGTTAATCTTTAACTTCCCTCCTAGTATCAATTTGAGCCATCTTCTAACCCTCCCATCAACCGATAATATACACACACACATGCATATATGTACCTATATTCTTGTGTCTAGTACGATTCAAGTAATTATGATAACTTGATTCTTTCCTTCCCCCAATCAATTCAAATAATCTAATCAAATTGTCACCGCCAATAACCCCCGAAATTACAGATAAACTAATGAATTGACAGATAAATCATTACGAACTCTCCATCAAACTGAACCAAGTAACAGTATCAATTCTAGCACTTAACTATTCAAAAAATATAAATATTTGCAGGTAATGTCTACAGATAACAAGCATATACATCCATAAAGCAGATTCTACAGCCTTCTGATGTCTTAAAAATCAATAATTTAAACAAAACCAACATATGTATACGTAAATCGGCAGTTTAATGAAATCGATGTGAAGAATTTACCTTTGAGTATGAACATCAAATTTTAGGGCATTGGAAAGAGTTTTTTAGGAGCAGAGAAGTGTATCCGCAGTGAATCTGGGAAAGAAGCTTCTGTATTTTATGCTCTACTATTAAATACAGTATTTGACATGAACATGATTAATAAATAAAAACAAGCTCTACCACTTATTACGCCATCTACTTTCTCTCTTTCAGACCCTGTTATGACCCACAATAGCCTTGTTTTTTTTTTACTCCGTCCGTCTCAAAATAAATGTTTAATTTTAATTATTTTTATTAATAAATTTATTATTTTTAAAATTAAATTCTTTTATTTTTAAAAATTAATTTTAATTAAAAATTTAATACTCAATTAATCAAAATAAAGTTAAGACATATTAATAGTTTTATGTCATTTAAAAGTCAAATGTTAAAAATGTATCTCTAAAATAAACTAAAAAAAAAAATTATATTTTTAATTTTAAAATTGACTAAAATATGTATTTTAAATTTTTGAACGAATCAGAAAAACTAATATAAATGTCATATTGTCCTATATAACATTTTTGATGAGTAGTTATTGTTATGTGTTTTCATATATTTTACGGTTTACTTAAAATTTAAATTTTTTTATTCCCTTAATATTCTTTTTATTTTAAAATATAAGATCATTTGATTTTTTAAAAAGTTAGTATAATAAGTTCAGTCTTTTTAAAGTTAAATATCGAAAAAAATCACAAAAATATATCTAAATATGGTCTATGGAAAATTTAATATGTAAAGAAAAAATAAGAAATATAAGATCCCCTTTTTCTTTGTCTGTTTCTTTTTTCAGACTGACTGGATTTTAGTTAGGCCTTTTTTAGGTTATTTTGTCGACACTAGAAGACAACTAAACAATTACATAAAGGAAGTTGATATTTTTATATTAAAAAAATAATATTTTTATACGAGTTTTTCTTGTATAAATAAATATTACTTCCTTCGTCCCAAATTAATTGTTCAGTTTTGACTTTTTAAAATCAAATTGACCATTTTTTAAATTAATTTTTTTACTATTTTTGCTAAAATATAGGTGAAGAGATTATAACCAAAAGAAAGTATATACAATTTATTACTAACCCCAATTTTTATAATTTTAGAAATATATTTATATATGCTTAATTATTAATTCTAAAAATAGTCAATTTGACTTAAAAAATTAAAACTGAATAATTAATTTAGGACGGAAGGAGTATAAGATAAGATTCAATTACTATTTATACGAGATAAATAATATGAAAATAAAATAAAAAAATATTATAGGTTGTTGAGAATACACGTGGTTGTAATCCAGTAAAGCAATAGAATATAGAGTCATAAACATGTGATCTTGCCCTAGATAGAGTCTAGTCAACACTCAACAGTCAGAAGTTTAACGTGGTCTAGTTATTTACCGATTAAAATGGGAGATTGACAATGAAGGCCGCCAAGTGCCAACTGGATACTTATTAGATGAACTGAACTAACAAAATGTTAGACTACTTTTGTGTGACCAATCAAACTCCCACTACTACTATCTCCCCTGGTCAAAAGTTTTCAACATCACATTTAATTGATTAAAATTTGTTACTCTTTGTCAATGGTGGGTCAGTTTACTAATTAAGAGGCAAGCCGCCAAGGACAACGATTTGGATTATTATCGAATCAATCAGTACTCTCTCGGTTTATTTTTAATTGTGAATTTTAAAAAAAAAACAAAAAAATTGAGAAATATAATAAATATTTTATTTAATTGATTAAAATAGTTATAAAATTTTAATATTTTTTTTAAAATTTATTTAAAAAAATGAAAGATAAATAAGTTAGTATTTAAGATAGGGTTAATATGAGAAAATCAGTCATTAATACTTTCTTAAAATTTACAAACGACAAGTAAAAAGGAACAAATTTCACTATCTAAAACGATAAGTAAAAAAAACAGATCCAGAGAGTATTACTTAGGATCAGGGATGTAAATTTATAGCTAACAAAGTTTTACATTAGTGGATAAAACTGAAATCTTGTGACATTTATATTGTGTTTGTGAGTTTTAAAAATGAGAGAAAATAAATAAGAAGTATAGAAATTTAAGAAAGAAATAAAAGTCCCTTATTTGTGAATTTTTTGAGAAGAGAAAAGAAAAGAGAAGGAGAAAGATTTTTTTAAAACTTCTTTCCAAAACTTTTCTCCCAAACTTGAACATTATTTGGAAGAAAATTTATTAAGAACTTAAATGACATACTAAAATACCAAAATTATATTTATAATAATTCTCAAAATGTAATCTCATAATGATAAATATAGTACTCATTCTGTTTCAAATTATAAGATCAATATTGACTTTCTAAAAATCAATTTAAAATATTTTATTTTATATTGATATGATTAATCATTAATTTAAGTTTTAAAAACAATAAATTTTATAATTGTTAATACTTTTTAAGTAGTTTATGATATTCATAATTGTATTGACATAACATAAATGACTTCATGTCAATTTTGAGTTTAAAAATATTTGAAATTGACTTTTAAAAAGTCAATATTGATCTTATAATTTGGAATGGAGGAAGTAATACACTTCATCCGTTCCAAATTATAAGATCATTATTATTTTTTAAGTCAACTCAATACATTTTCAAAATCAAAATTAAAATGGAGTTATTTAATTTAAATCAATAATACAATGATGAAAATTGTATACTATCTAAACATTACTACTCATTGCCAAATTTATTATATTTCATAATTTTTGGTGAATTATTTCAATTGTGAGATTGAATATGTCATAAATTGACTTTAAAAATCAATAATGATCTTATAATTTGAAACGAAAAAAATATTATTTTAAGTTAAAATTTTCTTCCAAAACTCAAAAACACGAGAAAAGAAGTAAACTTTCTTCCTTTTCACTCCCTTTTCTCTCATAAATTTAAAATTTCTTATTTTTTTTTCCTATCTCCAAACTCATCAACTATCAACTATTATATATAAAAGCAGGACAAGCTATCTTATCCACTTTCAATTTGAAATCAATTGAAATCAATTTGGAATCAATTTGAAAATTGACTCGGTTCAATTGTCAATTAACTCGGTTAATTTATAAATTGACTCGGTTCAATTGTCAATTAACTCGGTTTAATTGTCAATTAACTCAATTTAAATTCCCAAAACCATCATGTGGATACATTTATATACAACAAATTAACTGCCTTTTGTTTCATCTTCCAAACACCCATCATAATTAACTTCCTTTTGTTTCCTATTCCAAACACCAACATGCATATACAACTTATATTCACATACTTTTGTTTCATATTCCAAACACCTATGATAAATTAATTGCCTTTTGTTTCATATTCCAAACACCCATCATACTCCACTGCCTTGAACCCATTCGATACCAACTAACTGTGTGCAAAAATGGCTTCTGCAGATCTCTCTCATCTTCATTATCATCTCTGAAACTCATTTTCACTGTTCAATAGAATAAAAAATTAGGAGAGAAAACAGGTGCTGAAAATAAGATTGGTTATTTAGTGTCCCTATCAATTATCAATTAAAAATTGACTATTTAAATTCCCAAAATCATCATGTTAATACATTTATATACAGCAAATTAACTGTCTTTTGTTTCATCTTCCAAACAACAACATGCATATAAAGCTTATATTTGATGATAAGACTATATATGCAGAATTGTAGAAATTCTTCAAATCATAAAAACTACAATCTAACCTCTGTAGATGAAAGACATAATCTTTGACTGCTGCTTTTATTTCCCATCAACTATTATATATAAAAGCAGGACAGTCGATCCACCAACGGAGTCTACTCTTAATTAATTTCAAAAATCGGTGAGTCGACTCGGTTCAATTGCCCAATTTGCAAATTCTTCGATTCACACTTCCTCTCCACTCTTCAGTTAAATTCAGTCTCATCAGTTTACTTCTCCTCCCTTCGGTTCTCTCAAATCTCTTCTCCTCCCTCATGTCTCTTTATTTTATCCACCTACTCACACCAAGAGACCATCGTTAATTTGCCAAACAGAGAATTGACGAGCCGCCGCGGGAACCCTGTTTATAGATAGCGAGTTTAGGTACCGATTGTTTTCTTCTTCGAATTTATTCTGCGAAATCACAATCAGAACCTCCATTTTTTAATAGAAGAATGGTTAAAACAAAGCATCAAAAGTCCAAACTTATCAAACACATGTAAGTATTAATTACTTTCTCTCTTCTCTTATAAATGTATATGCACACATCTACAGTATATATTATACTTGCATATTGTTTCGTGTTTTGGATTACCGCTATTAATTTGTTGATGGGTTAAATCTCTGCTTCTATAATCTACAGATACATCTCTAGAACTTGATTTTTGAAACCATCATGTGCCCAGTAATTTGAAAATCGAAATCAACAACAATTCCTCTCTGAGATTTATTTTTTTTTCATGAATTTATTCAAAAATGAATTGGGTATGTGATTTGGGGTTTTTTGTTCATGAATTTATTCAAAAATGAATGGGTATGTGTTTTGGGGTTTTTTCTTCATGAAAATTGGGTATGTGATTTGAGTTCTTTCTTCGTGAATTTGTTCTAAATAACAAATTGGGTCTGTGATATGTGATATGGGTTTCTGATCCACGGGGAAAGAGGAGGTAGTGAAGAGGATGATTCTAAATAACAAATTAAAACTCTCTCACTTTCTGTTATTATTATTATTATTTAATTTCTTGATTGAAGAATTTTTTTTGGTGAATTGGTTTGATTAGTTTCTTTATACATGTGTGTGTGTGTCTGTTTGTGTATGTGGTGTGAGTGGAGATCAACCCAATCCTAGCAATCCAAATGACCAAAGGAGTTTTACAATTTAAATTCAATTGAGGTGGGTTGTTGAGTAGTGCTCTATGATTGCAATTCTATATAGTTCAATCTGGGTAATTTAGATTACACTTTATTTGAATAGTTTCAATTCATTTAGACATGTTGGGTTTTGGCAAGTGAAAGTTAGGTAATGGCAGATTTTGTATTCAGTTGAATACAGATTAACTTTTGATTAGATTCTGATTTAGTTAGGTTGTTACAGTTTATTGATTGGGTAGTGTCAGAATCATTTTGGTATCTATAATTACTTTAATTTATATGCAGAATCTGAAAAATTGCAACTAGGTTTTGCTAGATTTTAAGAAGTCAACTCATTTCTTGGAAGCATGGTGAACTTGGGGTTGTTGGCTGATAGGAAATCTCTGAAATCTATAAATATAAGTTCATGTACATAATTCTTGCTCACCACTTTAATGGGATGTGATGCAAAAAATTTATGTCCAAGGATGGCGAAAGAGGATTTCAAAAAAAGAGGTATGAGATTTCTTCAACCATGTAGCTACAATAAAAAATGTCTATATTCCTCAAAGGAGAAACAGAGCTGGATGTTTCTTTACTTTTGTAAGATTTAAAAATCTTAAAGAGATAGAGATTGCCAAATTTGCACACATGGCCATTCAAGTTTACCCTGTAGAAGTCAAGAATTACTTAGTGAGATTTGATAGCCTTTTGGTGCCTACTTGTTTAATTGATTTTCTTTTTGTTCTAAAGAACCATCTGATAATAGCATGAAAATTTGCTCAAATTGATCTATCACAATTATTTACATATTTGCAATTTGGTATTTATAAATAATCTATTTAATAAAAAAGAAATTCATGCTAAGTAAATATATGATGAATGGTCTCTAAAGTCATTTTTAATTGTTATCAATATTGGGTGTTATAAATGTTACTTAATTTGGCTGACTTGGTGCACTGTAAGTGTTTGAAATAATGCCACTTAGAGTTTGTTCTAAATACCACATAATTGTGAATCTCCTCCTTCAGGTATGGCACTGACAGATTTGCTTTTAAGGTATATCCATATTCCCAGAAATGTTGTGCCTTTTCTTGGATTAATTGATGCAATCATAAATTTAAATTGTTGTAAACATCTGCATCATCTATATATCTTTTTAAGTTGGTAGACTGATTTTGTATAGTTGTCAGATTTGGCGTACCAGTCTGCATGAATCGGACTATTATGTGTATGAAGTCTTTGAAAAAGGGTTACCAGAAAAAGAAAAGAAAAAAAATCCAACTTATGGTCTCCCAAACCCATTAGATTAATTATGTACTTCGAATCCTTTTTTGACATGAATGTCTGACAAATTATTAAAGTCATTGTTCAAACTAGCCCGTGCATTGCATGGGTTATCAACTCGTAAATACAGTGTTAGGACTCAGCTTCAATTTATCTGTAGGTAAAGAATAATTGTAATGCCCCACTCATATGAAATGGTTTTGCAAGCGTTGACTTTGGTGTTCGTGATTTTGATGGTTAAGTCGTGGGAGCCAACATTGATAGAATTGCTTGAAATATTTGTGGCTGCTTGCAGTGGCGGACCTGTTAAGGGGCAACATAAGCCGCCCATGCTCAATTTTTTTTTTACAGGTATAAAAGTAGGGTCAAATTTGTAAGTTCATAAACTTAATGGGGGCAGATTAATGAAAGACTTAAACTTAAAGAGGCCAAAATAAAATTTATAAATCAATTTTAAATTAGAAAAGTCTAACTATGCAGTGCACTTTCTCAGTAGGGTCAAATTGGATGTATGCTTTCGAGTTTCTTATGTGTTGTTACTTGATTTTGTTTGAATATAGAAAGGAAATTTGGTTTGAGGCTTTGTGCATACGGTTGAAATTGTAAGTGTTTGAGGAATCATTCAAGTTGAACTATGAAAGTAATCGAAGTAAGTTTCTAAATTCTATCTAAATGTTTATTTATTTTGAAATTTCTTTTTATTTTAGGTAATGATTTATGAATATTTATTTATTGTATATTATGAAATTTTATGTACGTTGCATAAAATAATTGGTCTCAAGGGGGTTGCTGACTTGTTTTATATATATATATATATATATATATATATATATATATATATAATGTTATTAATTGTTATATTAACAATATTATAACCAAATATATGTTTTACATATGCAACTGGCCGGTAAATACAAAATTATCTAAAAAAATTGACTAGGGGGCTGCGCCTCCGAACCCCCGCTAAATTCGCTTTAAGACTAAAATCTGTCCTTGCTGACCTTGATTCCTGGATCCACCTTTGGTTGCTTGTGCAGAAGCTATTGTAAAGAGGGAAGCGCTCCCTCTTTCCAATACAATTAGGTTATTCAAGAATCAAGATTATTTTGTTGAAAATAATTGTAGTCGTGTTATTGAGTGTTTGGATGGGAATTGAGTAGAAGATAAGTCTGAGACTTGTGATAGAGGACAGGTCTGAAATTACATAACATTTGTAATAAATTCAATTTATTTATGTTAGTCATTCTGGTGGTATTAATTTTTTGAGTATAAATAAAAAAAACTACCTCTAATTTATTCAAATTATTGAGTCACCACATGTAGTTCAGAAATTATCGATTTTACTGCATGTGGTTTGCCCTCAAGCATCACATCAGCACTTGTTATCGTTTTTTTTTGTTTACACCGTTAATTTTTGTGATGAAAGACAATTTTGCCCTCTCTATATATTTATAAAGCAGAAGGGATTTGAGGCAGTTTTCTTGATAAACAAAAAAAATGAAACTTTTTGCTTTCTTATTTTACCCTTTAAAAGATAAGAGCAATTATTTCTTAAAATTGAAAAACTTTCATTTTCTTTTTCTCCACTCCTTTTATTAATTCCTATTTTCTCTCCAACACTCATATTTATTTTACACACAATAGTTTGTGCCAGTATACTTATATATATTAAAATGTCAGGAAAAAAGTAACCACTCTTTGATGTTAGCAATTTTGTAAAACTTTTTTATGTTTCTCTTTCTATCATTTCCATTATCTATAAATTCCTACTTTTTCTCTCCTACTCTCCTATCCCATTTATTCTCCCACTCCATTATCTATATATTCTCATTCATTTTCTCAAAATTTATTTTAATCTTTTTTTTTTAATTTCACACACACGAAATGTGTGCTATTAATACTAGTATATATATTATAAAGCTGGAAGAAAACTTGATAGTTAATTTGGTCATGTAAACAATTGTGTGAAGCTTTTTACTTTCTGTTTTTTACCCTTCTCTTCATTCATCTCACATCCTACTCCCACTCACCCATTTATTTCTTTCCATTATATTTCTCTCTCTTTATTATTTTAAATTTATCTTATTAATTATTTTTAATTTAGTGAAAAAGGGATATACCCTCAAAGGTATCTAACTAGTATATCCCATAGGGCTAATATGTCCATTTTTAGGATTTTTTTTTAGATAAATCAAACCGTGTAGATTTAAAGAATATACAAAAATATTTAAATATATGAATTTTCATATGATTTGATGATGTCTATTATCAACTTTATGATAATGAAAGTTTAATTAATTTTACTCGTCAAAACATTAATTATTTTACAATGTTATAATAATGATGCTACATAACCTTAAATTAAATGAAAATTCACGTTCACTCATATTTTTGCATGATCTTTCCATCCGTAAGGTTAAATTTTATTAAAAAACTTGAGATAAACTCATCTTATAAAACTAAGGTATATAACTTATATATCCTAGAGAATATCTTCTGCGAGCCCTTTAATTTTTATTTTTAATTATTAATATCTCAAAATAATTAACACACACGCAAGTGTGTGCACGTATACTAGTATATTATAAAGTGAGAGGAAAAAATAACTTCTTTTTGCTGCCAACAATTTTGTGAAGCTTTTCTTTGTTTCTATTTCTATCATTTTTATCCCTATTAATTCTCTTAAACAAATAGTTATTTTTCATTCTTACTTTCTCACTCTTTTCTCCCTTTTACCCTTCAACTTTCGTATCATTTTACATTAAATCACACATGTAGTGTGTGTGCAGGTAACTACTATATATTATAATATCTATCTATATTATAAATTAAAACACGCGGGAGAGTTTGTTAACACCAAAAGCGAAACTTTTTTACTTTACCTTTTTACCCTTAAAAATTACAAAAAGAAACACAAATCCTTTATCCACGTTATTTCCAACTGACTAATAGTATTTACTTTTTAAAATTTAAAAATTTTCCTTCTCTATCCCCACTCATTTATTATCCATATTATCTCTTAAATATTTTCTCATTTATTTTTCACACAGGTAGTGCGTGTCAAGATACTTGTATATATTATAAAGTGGGAGGAGAGTTAGTATAAACAAAATAGTAAATTTTTTTATTTTCATATTTTATCCTTTAAAGATAGGAGTAGACATAGCAGTTATTTCTTAAATTCAAAAACTTTCATTTTTTCTCTTTCCCCACTCCTTTATTAATTCTTATCTTCTCTCCCAACATTTTTTCATTCATTTTATACACACACAGTGTGTACCCAGGATACTAGTAATATATTAAATCTACACGTTTTGGCTAAAGTAAGTCGATCATTTCTCTCTTCTCTTTTGGAGATCTAGGGTTACAAACTAGAAGAGGCTGTATTGGGCACATTCTGCGAAAGACCCTAATATTGGGTTGCTGAAAGAAGGGGAGGAGAATGCCGTGGTGTCGTAGTTTATGGAGTTGCAGGGCTTGAAGGCTGTGGATGGGGAGGACCCATCGAGCTTAAATCACTAATACATTTTTGTTTGAATATCAAAAGTTGATCAAGTAGTCTGCATTGCAGTTTGATTGATTTCTAAAAGAAGAGATTTAAATAGAAAATGGATCTCAATTCCATCCAGCGGCTAGTAACAACTAACAACATATTCGCACCAGTCAAATCCAAACATTAGTTAGAGCATTTCATTGTATCATTACATAGAATAAATTTAGGCTAACTTTTTCTTGATTTGAACTTGCAAAATGTTTGAATTTTGGGTATGAATTTTACTCTTTTAATTTTTTGGTAAATTTTCTTTTTTTGTAAAGTTGTTTACTACACCTTATTACATGCTAACTTAATTTAGTATTATTGAATTTATGTATTTTTTTTTGCTAAATGTATGATTGAAAATTGAAAGTTATAACACACACAAAAAGAATGGAACATAATGGATTGACACGGGTAGTCCCTATCCTTAAGGTATTTATTGCCCCTTACCACTAAGGTTTACTAAAGGCTACTAGCAATATACTTTCAGGATATATGTCAAGCTTATAATAATCACTGTGATAACAACCCACAAATAAAAACTCTATAGAAGTTTCTTTGTAAAGGTTGAAAAGTTTTTAGAGAGCAAGAAGATGTAGAAAGAGTTACTTAGTTTCTAAAATATAAAAACTGAAATCTGTAATATATTTAAAATATCAGTTACAAAATATTAATTCTGTAATCATAATTTCAATTAACACAGAACAGTTTTATTTAACTATTATCATGTGCATATTAATTTTCTATAACTGAAGAATATTAATTTTATTTGCAATTTAATTTTGAATCAGGTTCATCAATTCGGCTCGAGCTTTATCTAAAAAGATAGGCTCATGGGTCGGGTGAGGCTCCTAGCGACGATGCGTACGTGCGAAGTGCGCCTAAAGCGCCAATGCGACGCAAACGCGCACTCGACCTCGACGCAGGTGGTGCTTTGCACCACGTCATTATAACCATATCCAAGTTTTCCCTTTAGTACTACAAGTAAATTAAACTATTTCACTTATATTTATAAAATAGTTTTACTCCTTACCAATGAGGGATTTAAAAGAAAATAATTTTGTAAACAACAATACAACTTTTCATATACCCTATTTTGGATATAATTAAAATACAATATATAATTCTTACTTGAATCATATAATGTTCTCTCTTAATTTCCTTGTAGTAGACTATCAAATGTACTCGTAATTTTATTTAAATTTTACCAATTCTAAATTAAACTTAAAATTGAACAAAACTCATAAAAGAAAAGATGCAATTTAACAATTTTGTTCACTATTTATTAGTTATTTATTTATGTTCAATTTAGTTAATTCCCTAAGCATGAAGAAAAAAGAAAAAGAAAGAAAAGAAAAGTAGATTAATATGAAACACCTAATAATCAAATTAATATATGAATAAAGGTTCAATAATATTCTAATTAATTTAAATGAAAAAATAAGATTAAAAAAATTACCTGATTTTTTTTTGGGAGTTGAAAGCAGGTGATTTTGTAAATTTATAGATGAGAAAAATTGAAAAATGAGTGATGGATAAAAATTTAGTGTCTAGTTGTTATATATTCCCTCCTTCCCAAATTAATTGCTCAATTTTGACCATTTTAAGTCAAATTGACTATTTTTAGAACTAATCTTTTTACTATTTTTGCTAAAATATAGGTGAAGAGATTATAACCAAAAGAAAGTATATACAATTTATTACTAACTCTAATTTTTATAATTTTAGAAATATATTTATATATGCTTAATTATTAATTCTAAAAATAGTCAATTTGACTTAAAATGATCAAAATTGAGCAATTAATTTGAAACGAAGTGATATTATGAAAGAAGGGGTTTTTAGAATTTAGACCTTTGCATGGTCAATATGACCATGGGAGCTTAGTCACTTGCTCTTTTGGGGGAGTAAATGTCACTACCTATTAATTTAGATGAAAATGAGATAACTTGATGCTTGAAGGCAAATCAGATGGTGAATCGACAATTTCCAGACAATATGTGGTAACTCAAGATTTTGGATAAAGTACAAGTGGTTTTTTGAATTCTACTGTAGTTTTTTTTTAAACAACCGGTTCTAATTTGACATGCAACGACCAACAAAAAGTGATAAAACTTAAATTTGGGTAAACCAGAGGTGGAAAAAATATCCGACCTGCCGGATTCGAACCAGCGACCTAAGGATATCTGATGGGTTGGAGCCAACTACAGTCCTCCGCTCTACCAACTGAGCTAAGGTCGGTTTGCCAATGGGGTAAGCTAAGGTCATATCTATTCGGTAGATACTCTTTTTATTTTTTCATTCTTTTGTTTATATTTTACTATTTGTAATCTGCTATGAGGGAGAATAAGCTTAACTTTGATTTATTTCATTATATATATATATATAGCACGTTTCGAAATATAAAATTGTTATTTATTTTTTAAAAATTAATTTGAGACATTTTAAAATATTTTGAATTGATTTTTAAAATGATATTAGTTTAATATTTTAGAACTGAAGGAATACTACATTAGCTATATGATTGATTGACAACATCAACTCAACTTAGCTTTGAAAAGGAAGATGAAATGGTTAGAATATGGATAAATAAGGTTTTAATCACATAAAAGGTAAAGAAAGAGAGGAATAGCTATAACGTGTGCAAATAATACCAATCTAATTTCTCTCATTTTCCAGAAGAAACTTTTTTTTGGTCAAAATAATACTTCTTCTATCTTATTTTATCCCAACTAAAAAACACACTTTTATTTTTTATTTTTTTTTGGTTCTCATCTGTTTTCTCTTCTTTCCTCTCTTGAAAAAATAACTCTAAAATACCCCGTTCTCTTTGATGTCTCCAAATTAAAACTCTCACATACATTAATTGTAAAGGTTAAATGTTGTCCCACACTTGAGTTAGCTATCAGGCTCCACACATTCGTCGGTCAACCACTTCGTTCAGAAAGTAAATCAAAAGACAAATATTCTCTAGCTTAATTGAACATTATATTTATGAAAGCGAGTCAAGCATTCCAATCTCAACGAATGAGTCAATAACAACAAAATCATGAAAAATAAATAAATTAAAAGTAGCGTTTCTCTGCATACGAGAGAGAAGTGAAAAATAAGGATGATTTTTGCTATTATGGAATAAGGCTAATAGTTAAAGGCTCAAGGTTAGTATGATTTTTGCTATTATAGAATGAGGCTAATAGTTAAAGGTTCAACCGTTCAAGGTTGGGGAAGAAGAATAAAAAGAGCTCTCATGGGGTGAGAGAGGCTCGAACTCTCGACCTCAGGATAACTCAGATAGCTATGAGACCTACGCGCTAGCCAACTGCGCCACCACCCCTTCGATATTAACTATTTGACCAAAATCTACATTTATTAAACATTAGTCTACCATATATATTAACCCTTTTATCATCTTATTAAAACAGTCAAATATGTTCTAAATTATTGAATTCCATGAATAATTTTACATGAATGTCATAAACTGATCAGCATTTGGCTAATTATATAGGATAGTAAATGAAAGTGAATCAATTGATAAGTCTACTTATTTATTTACAAGTTCGTCTCAGGCTAAGAAACTTCAACCTTCCTGTAAGAAACTTATAAACTCGAGTGGACTCTCATCAACTTGTAACACATTCATTAGGCATTAAAGCTTGTACAACAAAATTAAGACAGAAATATATTCATAGTAATTTATATATATATATATATATATATATATATATATCTTGGAATTTCTAATTTATTCAATTTTACTTTTCACTCGCTGTGAATGAGAACTTCTTTGACAAATCTATCAAAGTTATTATAAGATGATCCTCCGACACTTGTTGCTTCTCTTGCTTTCTTCTTCCATTCAAGTGCCCTTCTCCTCAACCTTTTCCCTTTATCGCCTTCCATTATTTCGTTAACGAGAACTTCAATTTCGTCGCGCTTCACATCATGATTAACCTCTACGGCAATCCCCCACTCATCATCAACACAGCTATACCTACAATTAGTTTGTTGTTCCGCGAAAAAAGGCCAACAAATCATAGGCACCCCTCGGCATATACTTTCCAACGTCGAATTCCACCCACAATGAGTTAAAAAGCCACCAACCGATTCATGTGAAAGTACTTCATCTTGTGGACACCAACTTGCTAACAATCCTCTACCTTTTATCTCCTTAAGAAAATCTTCGGATAATACTGCTGAATCCCCCATTACAATATCTGGTCGAACTATCCATAAAAATGGATGTTTACTATTTGCAAGTCCCCATGCAAACTCTTTGAGGTGTTGGTCACTCATAACGGTTATACTCCCATAATTGACATAGATAACTGAGTTTGGTTCTTTTTTGTCTAGCCATTCAAGACATTCTTTGTCTTCTTTCCACAAACTCGGCCTAAATGAATATAGTGGGCTATTTGGGAGGTGCTGAAGGAGCAATGAAAGAGGGCCTATTGGGTAAGTGAGAGGGAATTTGGAGGAAATGGCTTGTAATACTTCCTGTTCTAAAGGCTCAAAAGTGTTGAAGATCAATGCTGATGCTTTAAAGCAATTTTGTGCTTCATTTTTTGCGAAATTGAACAAAAGATTATTGGGTTCCGTTGTTCGTATAAACGATGGAAGGTCCTTGAGACGGATGTTTCGCATGCCGGGGATCCAGTCTACCTTTGTATCCAGAGAACCGTCAGTCAGGAAGTTTTCTTCTGAAAATAATCATGTTAGTATTTTAACTATAGTTATCAGAGCCAGACTGAACATACATCCTGTTAGTATTTTAACCACAGTTATAAGAGCCAGACTGAACATACATAGTTGAAATTGTGTTGAATTGGCCGATAGGACCATTAAATATCGTTGTATGAATTAATATGCAAGTAAAAGCAAACAAATTGAATGCAACCGTGGCAAGACAACCATAAAGAGAAAAATATTTTTTCATTGTTTCTCTCATTATGATCGGTCAAGTAGTGTTAACCACATAAATTTATTTTCTCTATCTAACTTTCGATGGATGTGCTAAAAATGACAATATATTACCGTGATACCTTCCTTACATTTTCTCAGGGTGAGGGTACAGAACTTGATCTTTTGTGGGGGTATTCTGTCACACTTGACCGCTGCACTTTATTCCATCTAGTATAAATACTGAAAAATTATTTGACTATATATCTTTAAGCAGTTTAACTGATTGGCCGTCCAGATTGTGAATTTGTGGAAAACATTTTAAAACATGTAGAAACAATCATGGGCATCAGTACACTATCGATCCATTTAATTATGTAGGATATATCTTTATCTCTTTATCTAATTAAATTTCGAATACAGACAAGTGTATGCGCGTTAAGGTTTTAACTTTTAAGCATATAAAAGATGCAAAAAATCAGAAATAACATACGAGTGAAGTAATTAATATTCTTTGGTCTAAAATTAGAGCTATATTTTTTAAAATAACATTTTTTAACAATAATTTTATGTTTACAAATGTACCCTTCATATTTGTTAAGAATAGTAATTTTATATTAGAAATGATAGTAACAAAATAATGACAAATTAAAAATATTATGTCAATTTATTTAATCGTGAAACAGAAATATATCTTATTTTTTAAACAAATTAAAAAAAAAATTCTAATTTTAAAACGAGGGAGTATTTAGTTACCTCATGAATAAACGAGCCTTACAAGAGAAATATATATGTACCTTTGAAAGGAACAATGCCTCTTTTGATGAGTTCAGGGAAGTGAAAATAGCCCATAAATCCACAAGCCGAGGACGTACAAAACTGAACCTCCGGGACTCCAAGCTCCATAGCCGCCTCGATAGCGAAGCTCGTGCTTCCATCAGCTATTACGCATGTAACCGGCGGCACCTCCGCCGATGAGTTGAGCTTAGCTAAAAGATCACGAAACGGAGCCAAACAACTCTTCGGAATGGACTCGAACAGGGCCGCAGGAGCTTGGGTTGCATCACGATCCGACGGTGGTAATCCCTCCGGTATGGTCTCGAACTTGAAATGGTCGAATCCGTTGACCCACTCGGATCCTTTTGACCGGAGTAACCGCCGGTGGTTGAACTCAGTGTTGACAAAGGTGATATAAAAGCCTCTTGAGTGGAGGAGCTTGGCTAGTTGCATCATAGGGATTACATGGCCTTGTGCTGGAAATGTAACACAAACTACATGGGGTTTTTTAGCTGGATTTGAGCCCATTATTGGAGTTTCAATTTCTTTAATTAAAGAGGTCACTTTTTGGAACTGAAATTCAAAGGCTAATCTAGCTTCTTCTTATAGAAATCATTCTTCAATGATTGAACACTTAAAAATGGGAGGGGAAAAAAATAGAAGATAAAAGAAAACAAGGCTTACAAGACTTTTGGGAACACCATTGCTTAATTCAACAAAGTATTAAACTCATGAATTGTTTAATGGAAGATAAATTCATATTAAATTAATTACAGCCATAAAGAGTACTCTATGATCAACTGTAAGCCAATCATTATAGAGAGACGAGAAAAAAAATGATAGCCATATTATATAATGATTGTGATTGGAAAGAAAATGGAAGATGAGCTGCATTGTCATGATAAATTTTATGTTATTGGAAGATATGCATATCATGTCCATTGTCACTTCATTTGTATAGTGGATCTAACTATGTTTATTTAGTGGGTAATGATATCTCATCCCTACGTAATGATAGTTGCACAATATATTTAATTTCAAAGAGACTAAATTATTTTCTCATTCCACATGATAAAGAATATTCTCATGTGCATAATTTAAAAATATTAAAGATCATATTTATATATTCTTAACAGCAGCAAGTTTTAAATTTAGTATTAATATATTGAAATATATATTTTACGATGCAAACTTGATTAGATTGTGTTATTTTATACTACTCTCAATATGAAAAATAATTATTTTTTTTGGGTTAGAAGGAATATAAAATTTAAACAATGATTATGATAAGCGATTTTTTTTCAATTTACTAAAGATAAATAATCACTTTAACATATTTTTAAACTTTATGGGCTGATTAATTATTTGTTAACAAAACTAATGTCAAATTAAACTCTTCTTAGTTCCTCTTTTCTTTTCTCCTCTCTTTCCTCTCTATCCTAACCTCCAAAACTTTTAATTTAGATCGGGAAGACTCTCTTTTCTCTATATATGTGTGTTCGCTTATTTTATTTTATTTTTCTTCCTTTTCCTCAAGTGCACTAAAATTAAATAATCTTGAAGACTCAAAGTCAAAGTTGAATATTGAGTCTCACGTCCGACATGTGTGAACCATTACCATAACCGTAGCCTGTGTCTGTGGCCATTGGGTTAGTGGTAGTACGAGAGGGTGGAAAAGAGAAGGGTTAATTACATATATTAGTACATTTTTGAAAATAATTACAAAAATCATATATGCATAAAATAATTATAAAAATATTACACTTTTTATTTTTATTTACAATATTAAGCACAGAGCAAGTATCCTGTGTTATTTTTGGTGATTTCCATCAAAATTTTCTCCCTTTCTCCTTCCTTTCCCCCCTTCCGTTTCTCTCTCCTCGTTCACAATCTCAACCATCATCACCCCTTTTCTCTCTCCTGCCCTAAAATCTCAAATTTCCTCCCCCCTCTTTCTCTCAAATCTCGATTCATCCGGGTTCCAATTTTTTTAGTCGTTAAAAATGGCGAAAACCGCGACGGAGCAAATGGTTAATGGGTTCATTGCTCCCGTCGTTCATGGCTCCTCCATGCCTGTTTTCATGGAGCCGTTGTTCATGGCTCATTCATGCTCGTTTTCTTCCTTCTTTTCAGACAAATGGTTAATGGGTTTAACAAACCTTTATACCAAGGTAACCAAACTTTCATACCAAGATAACCATTTGTATTAAATGTTGGTTACCTTTGTATTAAAGGTTAGTTACCTTTGTTTTAAGGTTGGATATTAATGTTTAATTACCTTTGTATTTAAGGTTTGGTTACCTTTATATTAAGGATTGGTTACCTTTGTATTAAGGTTTGGTTACTTTTATATTAAATGTTGGTTACCTTTGTATTAAAGGTTGTTTACCTTTGTTTTATGGTTGAATACCTTTTGTATTAATGTTTGATTACTTTTGTATTAAAGGTTGGTTACATCTGTATTAAAGTTTTGTTACTTTTATATTAAAGGTTGGTTATCTATGTATTAAGGTCGGTTAACTTTGTATTAAGGATTGGTTACCCTCCTTCTCCTCAACTCATTTTCTATCACAACGACATAACCGCCGTCGTCCACCACCGGAACAATGATAAAAGCGCAGGGCAGCACCGCTTTTTAAAGAAAACCAGATCTGCCCGGTTTTGTTTCGGGCTAATTCTTTGCCGTTGATTTATGAGCGACGGTTCAGATTTCTTCTCTGATTGACCGATTTATTGAACGAGAAATCTTTGCTGGACGACTTTGATCTGGAGTTTGGTGCACGTGTCTCGAATTGGAGAGACGTAGATTTGGGGGTTCAGTGTTTTTGTTTTGGTGGGAAATATAAAAATATTAGCGGGTTATTAAGTTTGGAGTTTGGAGGGTAACTACGTAAATTTCCGTACGGGTGAGGTGGAATTCTTTATCTTCTAGTTGTTGTTGAGTTCTATTGGCAGCTGGTCTGTTTCTATTATGGTTCTTCGATTTCCCACAAATTTCTATATATTTCAAATTTTATACTAATAATTTATATATTACTATTTCTGTCTTTAAAAAGATAATTAAAAGTATAATTTTTTTTATTTTTTAAAAAATAAGATAAAGTATATAATTATTTTTTGTTGATAACCACTAATAATTTTATTTTTAGAACGGATTGGATAGAGTATATAAAATTAAAAAAAATAAAATGGAGAATGGAGAGTACCCATTCTTTTACCGAGTCCGGAATCTAGTCCCGCCAAAAACAGAGGGTCTTTGCCAGGTCAGCAGCCAAATGGTGAATTCCTTATTTAATATTGTTCAGTATGTTATTTTTGTAATTATTTTGTGTGAGTTTTATTTTTGTAATTATTTTTTAATTGTTATATATTAGTGTTAAGGACCCAAAAGAAAATGTAAAAGATTTATTACAAATTTATCTTCCATTATCCCTTCGATGGACTATGAACCCTTACTTTAACAACTACCCAATATCCGTCAAACTATTTGATGGACTTGTTATCAAAAATAATAATTTAATTCTTGTCTGGAGAGCAAGATAATGTAAAAGATTCTAAAATATACTTTCGTTATACTCTTTTGTTATACAAAAAGTGTTTTATTAAACTTTTTTTTATTTAATTTGTAAAGTACTAAAATTTAAAACAACAATTTTATACTTATTAAAATGTCTCTTTTTCCTTTTTCTTTTTTTAATAAAAAAATTCTAGGCTTTTTTTTTCTTTTCAAAATTTAAAAAAAATATTTTAAATATTAGAGTCATGTCATATGTTATGTCAGCATGCTAGATTATACATCAAATGTCACATCATCTTTAGTTACCCGCAATTGAACGTTTTGTCAAAATTTGAATATTTTTGATAAATGTTTAAAAATTCAATATTATTAGTGTTTAAAAAATAGTTTGTATGTTTTTCAAATAACTTAATAAAACTTTATTAGTTTTTTGGATAATTAAGTTTTAAAATTATATCTCTTTAAGGAATTATACATTATCATCTTGGAAATATATAAGTAGTCATCTTGCCAATCAAATAACCTTACATATAATCAACAACTTAACGATCACAATTCCATTAATTAAAAGTTATACTGCATACATAGTAGACTTGTCAATAGGTCAGACAGAGTAGTATGATTCAATATATGATTCACCAAGTGTGATAATGAATTAATGATCTAATTTATTATATAATGGATCATTAATTTGTCTCATGATCCACTTGATTCAACAATATAGATCATGATCCAAATCGATCCATTTAAAAAAAATAAGTTTATTCGTACAATTATATTAATTTATAAAATGCTATTATTAATAAAATTATATTAACTTATGAAATAATATTATCTAAACTTTTCACTTTCTCACTCAAATCATTATCTTTTTAACTTTCTCTCACTAATTTTTTTCACTTTCTCTATCTAAAAAAAATTATTTTTTTCATTTTATTTTTTCATGTCAAAAATTACCCAACATAGATATATAAAGGTGGGTGAAATAAAATATGTTAGTTGAGACTATTAGTATACAGACTATTTCTCTGTGTTCCTTTAACACTATTAATGCATATAATAAAATGTCACATTGACGTAGATATATAAAAGTGGACTCAACCACTTAATTCATGCACAGTTGGTGAATATATAAACAAACTTAATTATTTATTCCTTCGGTTCATATTATAGGATTAATATTGATTTTTTAAAAGTTAATTTATAATATTTTTAAATTTAAAATTGACATGATTCATTTAAAATTTGAAAATAATATATAAACTTTATAATTATTAGTATTTTTTAGGTAGTTTATAGTATTCATAATTGTATTGACATGAATTAAATGATTTCATGTCAATTTTAAGTTTGAAAATGTATAAAATTGACTTTTAAAAAGTTAATATTAATTTTATAATTTAAAACGGAGGAAGTATTTATACTGTAGTAATTTTAATTTTGTGAAGAAACTGATATATAGAGGTCAAATACTAACTTGAAGGTACTAAGAACGGTAATTGCATGGCCACTTGAGGGCATATTGGTCCAAAGGATAGTAGTGAAACCTTAAATAATCTCTCCAATTATGAATTGTTTCTTTTTTCACATTAAAACTTTAATTCAATAAATTATATGGAGTCCATACAAAACACTGTGTTCCAAAATTATGCACATATTTTTAAAACCACAATTTTTATGATTTTTTTTTATCTTTTTTCAAATATATATCTTATATTTTTAAAAATATTTTTTTGACAATTTTATAATTTTCTTATGATTCATGTATGTTAGAGTCAACAAAAATTATTTTTCAGAAATTGAATGGGAAAAAAAATTATTAATCCTAAAACTAGAGGAATACATAAATATCATGACCAAGAAAGTCGTTGATTTATTCTCTTCGATGATTTCATCTATCATTGGCAAACAAACAGTTCCATTAAACCGTTGAAATTGTCGTGATCCTAGTAAATGTTTTGCGATATTTATTATTATTTTTTATTGGATCAGTGGATCAAATCAAATCATATTCATAATTTAATGCATTTGAAATATTGATCAGATTAAATTATCGTTGATCAATAACTAAATGAGCCGGAGTTTTAATCTAATAAATTCTATTGAATCAAATCAAATCAAGTTCAAAATCTGATTTATTGACAGTCCTAATACATAGCAAACAAAGAAACAATATATAGCGCAGGTGTTTCATATTTATTTAATTTTAGTTTCACTCATTGTATTGGAGAGCTTCGTTGATGAATCTATCAAAGCTATTATAAGATGACCCTCCAACTCTTGTAGCTTCTTCTGCTATCTTCTTCCATTCAAGTGCCTTTCTCTTTAATTTTTTCCCTTTTTCACCTTCCATCATTTCCTTAACAAGAACTTCAATTTCGTCGCGTTTAACATCTTGATTAACCTCCACTCCAATTCCCCACTGATCATCACTACAACTATATCGACAATTAGTTTGTTGTTCCACGAAAAAAGGCCAACAAATTATAGGCACCCCTTCACATAGACTTTCCAATGTAGAATTCCACCCACAATGAGTTAAAAAAACTCCAACAGATTCATGTGAAAGTACTTCATCTTGTGGACACCAACTTGCTAGCAATCCTCTATCTTTTATCTCCTCAAAAAGATCTTCGGATAAAATTACTGAATCCCCCATTACAATATCTGGTCGAACTATCCATAGAAATGGATGTTTACTATTTGCAAGTCCCCATGCAAACTCTTTTAGGTGTTGGTCACTCATAACAGTTACACTCCCATAATTCACATATACAACTGACTTTGGTTCCCATTTGTCTAGCCATTCTAGACATTTTGTGTCTTCTTTCCACAAACTTGACCTAAATGAATATAGTGGGCTATTTGGGAGGTCCTTGAGGAGCGATGAAAGAGGACCTATTGGATAAATGTGAGGGAACATGGAGGAAAGGGCTTGTAATACTTCATGTTCTAAAGGTTCAAAAGTGTTGAAAATCATTGCCGATGCTTTGAAGCAGTTTTGTGCTTCGTCTCTCGCGTAAGCGAACAACACATTGTTTGGATCTGTTGTTCGTATGTACGTTGGCAGGTCCTTGAGCCGGAGGTTTCTGATCATGCCTGGGATCCAGTCTACCTTTGTATCAAGAGTACCGTCGGTCATGAAATTTTCATCTAGCATCATGAATGGTAAAATAACAAGATTAATTATTTATTATTGTACATTATCCATAATAAAAAGGGGAAATAATTAATGTTAATTAATATAATTATCAAAATCAAATCGGACTAGTAAATATTTTAAGTAGTTGAACTCATGATTGTACCAAATCCAGACCATTCGTTTTGAACAGTCCATTTAGTAGTCCTATAAAAATTAGTTGCCATTAATTAAGATATACTGGCATTTAGAAATGTCAACGAACTAAACTGGTCAGGGACTGGGTGAACCGGCTGGGTATATTTTTATAAAATGCATGTGAAAGGTCGAAGGATATAAAGAAGTGGGGTTTCAGAACCTGATGAGGTTAAAATAAGTAGACATTATTTGTGGTTGAAGCATTTAGGTCAGAATATAATGGTAATTAAGTAGAATACATTTACAGTTTAATTAGATTGAGTGATGTGAACTGGGACTTGTCAATTGCGTAAGGCCCTTGTGCCTATTAAGTGAACTAAATTATTTGCTATAATGCCATGTATCTATTATTCTCCGTTGGTTCTGAATTATAAGGTAAATATTGACTTGTTAAAGATCAATTTAAAATATTTTTAAATTTAAAATTGACATGATTCAATTAAAATTTAATGTCAATTTTAAATTTAAAAATAATAAATCTTATAATTAGTAATATTTCCTAGATAGTTTATAATATTTAGAATTATATTGAAATAAATTAAATGAATTTATCTCAATTTTGAGTTTGAAAATATTTAAAATTCACTTTAAAAAAGTTAATAAAAATCTTATAATTTAAAACGGAGGTAGTATAATGGGAGGAGAATGATGGCATCAACCGACCCAAGATATAGGCCTAGCGGGGGGCGGACTTTAGTATAATATATTTAATAAAAAATATTAATAATTAATATAAATTTAACCATTATATATAAGAGTATTTTTTTTTCTTATTTTTATCATGAATTCATTAACTACAAAAGAGAAACAATATCTTTATTATAGTTTATATGAAGTGGGTATATTCATTCTCATAAATAGAGTAACATGCCATTGGAATGTGGAATAGAGAATAAATTTTATAAGGGTTGTCTATAAATTAGTAGCAAACTTTATATTTTGAGAAAAAATCAAGAAGTTTTGATTATATTAAAATAATTAAATAAATTTTACTATGATAAGTAATATTGCATAATTGGTTAAAAAAAAATCAAAACTACTAATTTTTCTCTAAAAATAAAAAGTTATCAGAATTAAAGAGTGTGAAAACACTAATGTATAGGGAATCCATATAGATTTAATTTTTTATTAAATAATATATAAACCTATTTAGTGGGGTCTAAGAATAAAAATATACATAGATCAAAAAAGAAAAAAAAGGACTAGTTGGGCAGGGGCCTCCACTTGACCTGGCTCCATCCATGGTCACAAATTAATCCCTTTTCGTTTTTGTCCCTGCAAATTTAGTTATTTTATAATTTTATTCTTATTATTATTTATTTTATTTTTAAATTTAATAAATTATTATTATATTTTTATAATAATCACACACGCAACGCGTCACGATAATTAGTATAAATAAAAGGTTTTGGTTTCTCAGACGAGGTAGTAAATATCTAATCTTATCTAAACTTTGAATTAAATACAAACAAACAAATTAAATTACAGCTGATATGATGCTACGAGTCATGAGATTTATTTGTCCGCCATGCATGATGACCATACCGTACGTAGGATAATGTTTTGTTGTGTGTGCAGTCTTGTTTATTTACTAATATTAGCATAAGGTTTTAAGGAATTAAGGGTATGGAAAAATGCAATAAAAATCAGAAAGCGAAAAAATTATGATTGAGATGAATTATCTAGATTAAAGTGCAAAATTATTCTCTTATGTCACGTTTGGATCGTAGGAATAAAAGTGAAAATGGAATGGTTCATTTATATGGAATGAAAAAAATGTGTTTAATTGTTCCATTAGAATAAAATGTCAAATTTGTAAAATATATTGCTTGAGAGAGGGTATGGAATGACTCATTAAAGTTGGATTGAAATGAATCATTCCACTCTCCATTCCATTTCTTAATCAATTTTATTCCATTTCTTAATCAATTTTATTCCTTTAATCTAAACGTAATATTAGTTTATTCACACATTTGGCGCTTTCATCCATGAGTTAATTTTAGTTATTAACAAAAATATTCCCCTAAGGTATAATTAATTGTGCAAAACTTTATTTTTTAGATCAGTTTTTTGCGCTACTAATTATACTTTAAAAGATATAATTTTACACTAATAATTGTATCTTGATAGAGAAATTTTGCTAATTAGTTAAATCCGAGGATGAAAGTGATACAGACACAAACACATAGGACAATTTTGTATTTTAGTCAATTTTCTAATACTTCATCTTTTCTATATATATCCTTTGAACTTGCCACATAATGTAATTTCATACTATAATGAAATTTTCTTTCGCTAATAAAAAAAAAAAATCTTAATACTCCCATCTTTTCCAAAATATAAGAGTATAAAATCTCAAAAGCGCTAAGCCTAATATGTTTAGAATTTTTTAGAAAATGTGATTAGTGATTCTAATCGTCGCTTGTGCTTAAAATTAATTTTAGGAAATTAAACATCGAAATAATGAGCCTTGGTGAAAAATATGTACCTTTGAAAGGAACAATGCCTCTTTGCATAAGTTCAGGGAAATGAAAATACGCCATGAATCCACAAGCCGTGGCGGTCCAAAACTGAACCTCAGGCACTCCAATTTCTTTAGCTGCCTCTATAGCAAAGCTCATGAGTCCATCGGCTATAATGCACGTGACCGGTGGCACCTCCGCAGATGAGTTGAGCTTAGCTAAAAGATCTCGAAACGGAGCCAAACAATTCTTTGGAATGGAATAACATAGGGCCGCAGGATCTTGGGTTGCATCACGATCAGACGGTGGTAATCCCTCCGGTATGGTCTCGAACTTGAAATGGTCGAATCCGTTGACCCACTCGGATCCTTTTGACCGGAGTAACCGCCGGTGGTTGAACTCAGTGTTGACAAAGGTGATATAAAAGCCTCTTGAGTGGAGGAGCTTGGCTAGTTGCATCATAGGGATTACATGGCCTTGTGATGGAAATGTAAGACAAACTGCATGGGGCTTTTTAGCTGGATTTGAATCCATAATTGTAAAAATAAAAAAGTTTTTAAGAAGCGGATCACTTTTGGAATTGCAGCTCAATGCTTTAATTTGTAGCCTCTTCTTATATAAATCATTCTTCTTCTATGACCTGCATGGGCGGACCCAGCAATTGGTTTAGTGGGATCAAATTTAAAAAATAAAAAAAATTCCACAAAGAAACAAAACATAATGAAATAAGGTAGGCTTTCATCATAATGATATTTCTCAGATGATACTCATACTCATTATAGAAAATTGATAAAGATTTGTCAACTAACAAATGCTTTTGACCATTGGCAACATGCCAGCTGTTGCAGAGCAGAGGACTTTTCATCATCCGGGTATTGCGGAAGGATTACACCAAACCACGTGGTATATGATGAGCTATTTAACATCCGGCCTGCGAATGTTATAAATTTAAGTTTATTCTTACAACAAATCGTGATTGTCCAATCGTAAATTTAACTGTGAAAATTACCCCCCGTCTGCAATTTAATTATACTGCGGAGTTCGCGTAACTAAACTACGAATTCAAAAATTATTAAAACGCCCTTCAAGATCCGCACTTTGATAGTGCGGACAGTAAGTTTCAAAATATTCAGTATATTATTATAATATTAAAATTAGTGGCATTTTTATAATATTTTCGTCATTTTTGTAATATTTTCGTCTACACTTTAATTATGCGGACGGTAAAGATACACTTTAATTGACATTTTTGTAATTACTCTCGTCCGCAGTTTAATACTACAGACGACTCTTTCACCATTTATCTCTCTTTTTTTTCTTCAGCTTCAACTTTTCAATTCCTCCCTTCTTTAATCTCATTTCTCACTCTAAAACACTTTATCTCCAAACAAGAAATACACAATTTTCAATTTCCTCTCAATCTTTTGAAAAAGTACATCCCCTTAAATCTGAAAAAAAACTTATCGATTTCAAGTCGATAAGTCATTTTTCTGCCCTTCATCTCTCTCCGCTCTCTCATCCTATCTCACTATTTCATCATCAAATCCACATTAATTTTAGGAGAATCCTCATAAAAATAATCTGTTTAATTAAATTATGTCTAAACTAAAAACAAATATTGTTCTTTGTTTCTAATAAATAGATCTAGTTGCAGAAAGCTTGGCAAAGGAGAGAAGAAGTGTGCATATCTATATATCTGTATATCTCTCTACACATATATGTGTGTATGTATATATTGTAACTATAAGTTATAAACATTCCATATTTTTGCTGGGCTCCTTTGATTTTGATTCCTTTTAAATTTTCTTTTAATTGTGAGATACAATTTCACCTTGGTTGAAGAGATGGGTTTGATTAGAATGATGATAGAGAAGATAAAGGTATAACCTCAATACTTGGGGAAGAGAGGAAGAGAACAAATTGTTGCCTTCACATGCTCCGCACATGGAGAGAAATGGTGAGTGAGAAAGGAGTTGGTGGGTTAAATCTAAGCTTTCACACATGGGAGAGAGAGAGAGAGAAATGGTGAGAGAGAAATTACAGGCTCCACAGTTTTATATTGCGGATGCCAATTATACTTTTTAAAAATTTTTCAAGCTCCGCAGTTTAATACTTCGGCTGCTAATTTTTTTAAATTTTTTTAACCTAGTGTCCACAGTTTAATTCTGTAGATAGATGACTTGTAACTAAGGACATATGAGGAGTATTTTGGACATTTGTCCCGTCTGCAGTATTAAACTGCGGTATATTAAATATTAAACTGCGGATGAGGAGTCTATTTAACCGTTTGATCAACTGATGGATAGTCACGATGTGTTGTAAGGATAACTTTATCCTTACAATATATATATGTTGTGTTGCGTGTTGGAAGTACATGAATACATGTACAAAATATTTTTGAGAAATTCACAAAACAAAAAATAATAATTTAAAAAAAAGAGTATTAGCGATCGATTTTGGTAGCTAATAACCATTAGCGATTGATTTTGATAATGAATATTAGCGACCGAAATCGGTAGCTAATATTCATCAGTGACTGATTTTCAGGATATTTTTTTTTGCAAAAAAACTATAAAAAAAAATCAACTATGAATTTGGTCGCTAACACATGACGTCACAGCACTAGGCCGTTGACTTGGATAAGCAACAACTTTGGTCGTTAATATCGGTCGTTGATAGGCTGGTCACTGATGACAGTCACTAATGTATTTTTATCAATCAGATTACATGCGTCCGATATTAGTGACAGAAATCGATTGCTATTTTTTATCAATTACTGAAATCGGTTGTTGATAAGCAATTGCTGGTAGGCTCATTTTTTGTAATGCATGATTTTGTAATGCATGATCTTCAAGAGTGACTGAGGTAGGCTTTCATCATAATATTTCTTAGATGATACTCATACTCATTATAGAAAATTGATCAAGATTTGTCAACAAATGGTTTTGACCATTGGCAACACAGGCCAACTGTTGCAGAGTAGGGGACTTTTCATGATCCCTATGGGTATTGCGGAAGGATTACACCAAACCACATAGTATATGATAAGCTAGCTAAGATCTAGCCTGTCTTTTTTTTTCTCCTTTTCTTTTATACTACTTACATTCGAATGTTTATTTTGATATTATATGAAGACTTTAGTTTAGTTTGAATATGTGTGTGTGTGTGTGTGTATATATATATATATATATATATGTTGTGCTGTGTGTTAGAACATGAATAGATGTACAAAATATTTTTGAGAAATTCACAAAACAAAAAACAATAATTTAAAAAAAAAAGTATTAGCGACTGATTTTGATAATGAGTATTAGCCACCAAAATCGATAACTAATATATATATATATATATATATATATATATATACACACACACACACACACTGCAAAAAAACTAAACAAAAAAAATCAGCTACGAATTTGGTCGCTAACACATGGCACCACATCACTAGGCCGCTGATTTGGCCGCTTATATCGGTCGCTAATAGGCCGGTCACTAATATATTTTTATAACCAGATTACATACGTCCAACATTAGTGACAAAAATCGATTGCTATTTTCTATCAGTTATTGAAATCGGTCGTTGATAAGCAGTCATTGATAGGCTCATTTTTTGTAATGCATGATCGTCAAGAGTGACTAAAAATCAAACTACTTAATTAATAGAAGTATAAATTTCCATTTAACAGCTGTAGAGTGGGTAAATATTTTAGGGGTAATTAAGCTGAATCAAAGAAAACGGTTATTTAAAAGGGAAACTAAAATGTTACAGCTGAAGGTAACAGAATTATTAATAAAGAAAAACGTTTATAGCATTTGGATGATCCAAAAGTGCCTAGAAGATAGGGAATTCCTAAGATCCACATATTATTAATTCCACGTCCATCTCCTAAAATGACAAGATGGAGACTTGCAGAGACACGTTTTAGTTGTCACAATGTCTTCTTTTGCACATGCCATGGCTTTTTCCATGTCTTTTAGGACCAAATAATCCCTTTTGATATTTTCTTTTTTCTCTTCCTCTTAGAATATGTTAGGGAAAGTATTTATATATTTAGAAATATATATTTGCAATTATATAATAACATGAAACTGAGAATATATATATATATATATATATATATATATATAAACTTATCTGTTGAACCAAACTTGTAAATACAGAAATTGTATGTCAAGGCTAGTACTCGGTACTATGTCCTTAAGACAATTATGCCCTCCTTACGGTGCTCAGAGTTAATAGCACTTGTCTCCCAGGATACAATGACAACGTATACTATAGTAGCACTCCAAATAGTATACATAACGAACCAAAATTTATGCTCTTATCTCTCTCAAATAAAACTATGTATAACTTATGTTATCATGAAGACTAGAATGCTAGAATACTTGAAAATTTGAATGAATTGAATGACAGCCATCACCATCTATTTATAAGTGAATTAAGTGACCCTTCAGATTGGTCACAACCTTTTGAAAAGGTTTGGATGCCATTGAAAAGGCATGGGATGCATCCGTTCGGGTTTGAAATGACGCAACCGTTCAGCTTGAAACGACATAATCGTTCAGACTTGAAACGACGTAACCGTTCGGGCTTGAAATGACGTAACCGTTCGGTCTTGAACCCATGAACACACAATTCTTTGGGAGTTAATTTCTTATTCATTACTTTATGGATTTGAGCACCCATTTAAAAATTGTTCAAATTCTAACAATCTCCCACATGAATGAAATTGACTGTCAGTCTTATGCAAATGTTATGCAGACTCTGAGAGAGGCAGAATTGAAAATCATCTGTATAGAGAGAGATAGTTTTTGGCTTTGAACCTTCCCTTGTGAAAGACTATCGAGTTTACTGGTTGTCCAGTGAACATGATGTCTTGAACTGTCCAACTGTTTGTGTAAACCGAGACAATAAAAATTCACACATAATCTTTCCAGACATTATTTGGTTCTCATGATTTTGTTCATTTTGGCCCTGAACAATCCCGGATTAATGAGTGCTCTAGAGAAGTATAGCCTTTATCATTCTCATAGAATTGGTCCAGTTCACACTCACATAAGTGATCCTTATTAAGAGTATCCTGTCATACTCCACTTGTTTATCAAGATATAAGAATCATTAAAAGCATAGTTTATCCTAAAACCGCTACAGGTATCACTATTCCGTATCATAGGAATGAGCAAAAGAAATTAATTTCTTCATAGTGATTTGGTTGAATCATTCACAATTTAGTTGTCCCTTTGAACCTAGATTTGGGATCTCCAATCAACTTAGGTTGGGTATCCACTATGACGATCCTTATTTATAGGCTTTTAAACTTATTCCCCTCGATATTATTTTTACTTGCTCTCTAGTCAAAACTTTAGTTAATGGATTCGCTATATTTTCTTTTCGACTTTATGTACTCAATAGACATAATGTCATTAGAGAGCAATTGTTTTATGGTATTGTGTCTGCGACGAATGTGTCTAGACTTACCATTATACATGTGACTCTATGCCCTTCCAATTACTGATTGACTATCACAATGGACACAAATAGCAGACACATAGGAATATCTTCTAAGAAATGGCGAAGCCACTCAGCTTCTTCTTCAGCCTTATCCAATACAATAAACTCAGATTCCATCGTTGATCGAGCAATACATGTTTGTTTAGAAGATTTTCATGATACTGCTCCTCCACCTAGTGTAAACACAAAACCACTTGTGGATTTAGAGCTTTTGTATCCGATATCCAGTTCGCATCACAGTATCCTTCAAGTACTGTTGGATATCTTGAGTAGTGCAATCTAAATACCTTAAAACTATTATGATCGCTTTCACCCCCTACACTTTTAAGTGTTTATAGGATGTTTTTGTCTTTTCCATAATTCATAGGGTGATGCATTAGACTTCTTTTGAGGTATTCGGTTGAGAATCTAATTTACTGAAAGTATTTCTCCCCACAATTCTGAGGTAGCCCAAAACTTCTTTTTAAAGTTCTATTCTTTCTTTCAGCAACACCATTTTGTTAACAGATTATAGCAACAAGTGGCTCATATTCCCCACCTTATATTAAGTTGATTTTCATTCTCATTCTTGTAATGTATAAACATTTCCAAAACTTCATTCTTTACTTCTCAACAAGCAAACATAAAAATATTTCCGAAGCTTTGTCTTAACGCAAACTTCACATTTATAATTTTAGTTAATCTCATATTCTGGCAAGCATTTCATATTAATTAATCTACGTATAGTATTATAATTAACATGTCCAAATCTACCATATATGACTCAATCATATAAGCAGAAATAAGGAATTTCATTAAGAAATTATTCCATGTATATAATATGCATTTCAAGTGTCGCCATATTTTTGACAAATAAAGACATTTATCACAAAATATTAGTTAATACACTAATAATTTACATGCTACAAAATAGTAACATACTTTAAACTATTCTCATCATGTAAATTTATACATGCATGTGCACTACACACTTTAAAATATTATCATGCATGTGCATCACTCATTTATAACATAAATATATTGTTATATTTCGCAAGACTAACATACAAATAATTTAACTAGATTATTTTCACAAAATAATGATCCAGCCTAAATTATTTTATGCCTCGAAAATAATGCAATTTTTATACCACAAAATTGACATAATTAATTTTATGTCTCTTAAAATATGCATCTTTCTAAGTATGAAAATAATCATAATTATGATATATAGCATACTCTACAATTCACATTCCATATTTATTATGGATGTTACATGTTCAAACTTAAATCCAATTAATCGCTTAATTAGACAACTAACTTTTTGAACAATTATAACTTTCTCATTTCTTAACTAAATTTTTGGAATACATATATCTCAACATATTATAATTAATACACATTGAATCACCAAAATTTAGAGAATGACTCTAATAGTAAATACAATGATAACATGTTTAAACTTATGAATGTAACAAAACGAAAAATCACATTTTTCCTTTCATTCACAAATCATCATATACATATTGTATTTACATAATGCACAAAATATATCATACATATACAATTTTTCCTGAAATTGCATACCTCTCATGAATTTAAAATTCATGTTACCGCTTTGATAATTTCTCCATACAATGGTTTACAAGCACATTAGGCAGCATTGATCATTCACCATAATCCATAATCCATAATCCATGATCATATGGTATGGTCATCAACCATAAAAATTACTTATCATACCAAATTTTATACATGTGCAAATTTAATATTTAATATTTATAAATTTTAAAACACATAACTTAGTACACATTTTCATGGCATGATTAATCAAAATATATATACATATATGCAAGTTATTCTTATGCAACAATTTCAAGAATAAATTAACAAGCATATATATACTATATTAAATTATGAACTCAAATTCTCATATATAATATGCATTACTTTTTCCTCTTGAATAATATAATCACATATATTATACTTGGAAGAAAATAAATATACATTTTTAGCCACTTACAGTGATTTCGCATTTCTTTATTTATGATTCACAACCACATTAGGCATTATTGTTGTAGAAGATGAACCGACTATGGTTACAGATTCACTAGCCATTTATTGCAAATATAAAATAAATATATACTTTAATTGTCTTAAAATTGTTAGGGAAAGTATTTATATATTTAGAAATATATATTTGCAATTATATAATAACATGAAACTGAGAATATATATATATATATATATATATATATATATATAAACTTATCTGTTGAACCAAACTTGTAAATACAGAAATTGTATGTCAAGGCTAGTACTCGGTACTATGTCCTTAAGACAATTATGCCCTCCTTACGGTGCTCAGAGTTAATAGCACTTGTCTCCCAGGATACAATGACAACGTATACTATAGTAGCACTCCAAATAGTATACACAACGAACCAAAATTTATGCTCTTATCTCTCTCAAATAAAATTATGTATAACTTATGTTATCATAAAGACTAGAATGCTAGAATACTTGAAAATTTGAATGAATTGAATGACAACCATCACCATTTATTTATAAGTGAATTAAGTGACCCTTCAGATTGGTCAACCTTTTGAAAAGGTTTGAATGCCATTGAAAAGGCATGGGATGCATCCGTTCGGGTTGGAAATGACGCAACCGTTCAACTTGAAACGACATAATCGTTCAGACTTGAAACGACGTAACCGTTCGGGCTTGAAACGACGTAACCGTTCGGTCTTGAACCCGTGAACACACAATTCTTTGGGAGTTAATTTCTTATTCATTACTTCATGGATTTGAGCACCCATTTAAAAATTGTTCAAATTCTTAACAGAATATATCTATTTGTTTTATTTGTTCGACCTATATACAAAAACAAGAGTTCTTATCATTTGTAGCTGACTATCAGGTAAATGAAAGAGGGCCTACTGGGTAAATGTGAGGGAACATGGAGGAAAGAGCTCGTAATACTTCATGTTCTAAAGGTTCAAAAGTGTTGAAGATCATTGCTGATGCTTTGAAGCAGTTTTGTGCTTCGTCTCTCGCGTAAGTGAACAACACATTGTTAGGATCTGTGGTTCGCATGAATGTTAGCAGGTCTTTGAGCCGGAGGTTTCTGATCATGTCGAAGATCCAGTCTACCTTTAATTTGTATCAAGAGTACCGTCGGTCATGAAATTTTTATCTAGCATCATGAAGGGTAAAATCACGAGGTTAATTAGTGTACATTGTGTATCATACAAAGGGAAAAATAATTAATTATGTTGATTAGTTCTACAAAACTGAGCCAAACAATTCTTTGGAATGGAATCACATAGGGCCGCAGGATCTTGGGTTGCATCATGAACAGACAGTGGTAGTCCCTCCCGTATGGTCTCGAACTTGAAATGGTCGAATCCGTTGACCCACTCGGATCCTTTTGACCGGAGTAATCGCCGGTGGTTGAACTCAGTGTTGACAAAGGGGGTTTTTATTAGGAGGTCCAGGTATTCCAAGGACCTCCCTATATATTTTCGACACGTGTAATGAACCATACATATTAATACAAACTGATCCCCATATGTTATGGGTTATTGGTTAAAAAAACAATTATTGTACACGTGTCGAAAATGTATAGGAATGTCCTTTTCTTAGTTGAAAGAACTGAACCTCCTAATAAAAACTGTGAAAAATGTGATATAAAAGCCTCTTGAGTGGAGGAGTTTGGCTAGTTGCATTATAGGGCGCCGGCTTACATGGCCTTGTGCTAGAAATGGAACACAAACTGCATGGGGCTTTTTAGCTGGATTTGAACATTATAGAAATCATTCTTCAATCATTGAACACTAAAAAATGGAAGGAAAAGTAGAAAAAAACGAGAGAAAAGAAGACAATTTCTTACGAGACTTCTGGGATCACCCTTTTTTAAGTATAGTCATAGAACCAGAAACAATAAATTAAGAAAATGAGTGAATAGTTTTGATTAAGTATTGATTAATATATACATAGATTAAGAAAATCTCTACAATAACACTTAAAAGAGAGAATGGAAGGACTATTTGTTTTCTTTGTTACAAAAAAATATCATTGCTTGAGCAAAATTTTAAACACATGAATTGTTTATTGGGAGATAAATTCATAATAAATTACAGCTATAAGAGTACTCTAAGTCAACTGTGCCAATCATAATAGAGAGACAAGAAAAAAAAAAGTAGTCATAATATGTAATGATTGTGATTGGAAAGAAAATGGAAGATGAGCTGCATTGTAATAAATTTTATATTATTGGAAGACATGCATATCATGTCCATTGTCACTTGATTTGTATATTGGATCCAACTATGTTTATTTAGTGAGTAATGATATCTGATTCTTACGTAATGATAGTTGCACAATACATATATATTTTCAAAGAGACTAAATTATGTACTTGTTAGAATGGTATATCATGGGTCGAGCCATGCCCGATACCCCCCATATGCCCGTAGGCATATATGCAATTAGCCCACAGGCGTAAACTTATTCCAAAATGTATTAATTCTAGCTCATGATCTTAGTCTTATATTTCACATCAGACAAAAGGTTGAATTTGTGATACTACTCTCGGATCAAAAGTAATGTATAGACAAAAGGGCAACATTTAAGAGCGTAATGCCTTAACACCAAATCTGCAAGTATATATGTAAGGTCTTTAGACGCGCGCACACAGACATATACATATATACACACACATACATACATACGAAGGTCCAAACCATTGATAAAGACATTCATATTTTTATGCACTTTATTTTTATATTGTACGTGTGGTTTGGAGTACTAATACAAACACCAAAAGAAGATTCTGAGGATAATCCTCTACACATCCGTTCTTTTATTTTGTTTCAGAGTTAAGAGTAGATCCAACCTACGAACCCTACCCCAACGATTGACGTAGATGAAATCAAACTTCAACAATTCTCATTCCACATAAATTATATTCTCATGTGCATAATTTAAAAATATTAAATATTAGTTTTTTCATATTTATTCTTTAAACAACTAGTTTTTAATTTAGTATTAATGGATAAAAAATAATTTTTTTAATGCAAAGTTGATTACATTATATAATTTTATACTACTCTCAATAAACTCTTTTGGTAGAATAATAGAAACTGAAAAATAATTTTCTCTTTGGGTTAGAAGGAATATAAAACTTAAATAACGATTATATTAAGCAATTTTATTAATTATTTATCAAAGTAATTGATCACTTTAACATATTTTGCAGATATTTGAGCTATCGAGTACAAATATTAGGCAAGTTGTAACTATTAGAGAATATTCTAGATATTAGAGTATTATTTATGTATTAGGAAATAAATCAATTATGTAATGCATGATTCTCTCCTACAATTAGGTAATGATTATCTCCATAATTCTCCCCTTGAGTTAAGCATTCTATTAGTTCAATATTAGTATAAATATCTCATATTCTCACAATGTAAGGGATCCTATGATGAATAAAATTATTTATGCTATCTTATCAATTCTCTCTCAATATTCTATTCCAACATGGTATCAAAGCCTTAATGTCTAACGACATATTATTTTCTTTCCCCGATCCTTCATCAGCCAAGCCACGAGTACCACCTAAATTCTAACTCTACAATTCTGCAGAATTAGAACTTTGTAATTCTGTTCGGATCTCAAATCTTCCTCAACCCAATCTCGTCATGGCTGATTAGCCAAGCTTTAAAAAAAAAAAAAAAAACTTTTTCAATTTTTCATCCTCTCCAATTCTATCTCTATGGCATCACATACTATTCCCTCATCCCAAAATTTTCAATCTTACCCATATGATCCCCAATGGTGGCTTGATCACTCCCATCTCACCTCTCAAGAAGAGGATTATGATTTTCCTTATGAATATTCTCCTGAGTCACAAGATACATTCTACGATTATCCCTCTATATAATCCCCAATGGATTGATCAACAATTTCCCAACTTTCAAGAAGATGCTTATGATTTTTCTTCTGATTACTCTCATGAATCACATGATTATCCCTGCGTCCCTATCTTGGGAATTGCCAAGGATGTGGCACTAAAGGACACACGGCCAAACATTGTCCTGATTATCTACTTGTCAACACCCACTCCCCCATGTCTTCTCAACAATTTTTCTCATCTCAAGACGATGCTTGTGAATTTTCTCCACAAAATGGCTCTACCACTAATGCTAGTAACTTTTCTCCTAATTGGTATGTTGATGATCTTTATGATCAACTGAGATATCTGGAACAACTTCCTTCTCAATCTGTGGAAAATTACATTTCTGAGGCGAAATCTCTCGCGTATGCGCTTAATCGTGTCGGTGCACCAATTGATGAAAATGAACTCATTGAGTGCATTATTGAAGGTCTTGGTGATGCTTTATACAAAACAGTTCATGCTTATTATCCTTTGATGCAGCCTTCCTTTAATGACTTCACAACTTTTTTGTTTGCCCATGAAAAAATATTGGAATCTAGACAATCTAAACACCATCTGACCCATTCAGACATCATCAGACAATCATCCAACCCCATTGCACCAATAGTTGACCCCATCCGACCACCATCTGACCGACCAATTCCCATTATCCGACCACCACTTAAGTCCTATGGTGTCATGCTATGCTCAGGACCTCTAGTGCATTCCATTCTCTATGGGTCTTCTTTCTCTCCTGCTTCATTCTCCAAGTCTGAACCGACCCACACAACAACAATGGTTGGCCCAGATTCATCCTCTGCTGTCACCGATTTTGTTCTTCTTACCTCTTCTCCTTCAGACTTGACACTTCGGCACCTCGACTTCGGTTTCGGCACTTCGATTGGGTCTAAAAGATCACTTCGGTTTGCATCATATTTTTGGATTGATGTTATTATCATGCATGCCACACTTTTGTTAAATCTCTCATGGTTAATGTGCTTGTTCTCCATTCTTCGCGGAATTATTATTTCATTGGCTTTACAGTCGCATGGCTATTTTCCAAAGTTCAAGCTTCAACTCCGGTTACTTCCGTTTCGCTTGCGGGGGGCGTATTAGAGAATATTCTAGATATTAGAGTATTATTTATGTATTAGGAAATAAATCAATTATGTAATGCATGATTCTCTCCTACAATTAGGTAATGATTATCTCCATAATTCTCCCCTTGAGTTAAGCATTCTATTAGTTCAATATTAGTATAAATATCTCATATTCTCACAATGTAAGGGATCCTATGATGAATAAAATTATTTATGCTATCTTATCAATTCTCTCTCAATATTCTATTCCAACAGTAACTCGGTTAGCAATGACTTAGAAGGCAGCCGACTCAGCCCTTTGTTTCAAACTTTATGGGTTGGCTAACTAGTTGGTAACAAAACTAATGTCAAATTAAGAGCCTACAGTATTTCAAAGTCATAGTTTTAATTAATATTTTCTTTGATTTTATCCATAATCATTATTACAACTTATATGAATATTTTATACATTCTAAAATATAAAATTATTATTAATTTGTAGTCAATATAAGACACTTTTAACTTAAAATTAGTATAAATTTATTTAATTTTAGTCAATAAAATAATGAGTATTATAAACTATTTAAAACGTATTACTAATTATAAATTTTTTTATTTCTTAATGAATCTTACTTATTTTGACATCGAAATTTTTTTAAATCCACTTTCAAAAGTCAATAAAGGGTGCGCAATGAATCTGAGAGTGATTTTCCAACTGTTCCATATGTATATTAGGCAATACATATGACATTGGCAAGCGTTTTAGTATTTATATATGAAGCTTTTACTGTACCATGCTGACATACTATATATTTTACCCAATTACGTCTGAATTAAATTAAAATTAACACAATTTCATGAAGCTCATTCTTAGGCTAATTAAAGAATAGATTATACTCCCTCCATTATTTTTTAATTGATGTTTTAGAAGAACATACAAAAATTAAGAAATACAATTAATATTTTGTCTAATTTATTAAAGTGAGTATAAAATCTCAATATTACTCTTCAAAATTCATTAGAAAATATGAAAGATAAACAAACTAATATTTAATGTAAGGATAATATGGTAAACTAAGTTATTAATACTTCCTTGAAATCTACCGACGACAAGTAAAAATGAATAAATTTCACTCTAAAAAGACAAATAAAAAAAAACAAAAGGAGTAATTAATTATTTTCTTTCAAAGAACACTTTTCATCTTGAAACTATAAAAATAGTAGTTTTGGCAATCAAATAACCACATATAATCAAGGACCTCACAATCACAATCGCATTAAAACTTGTACAACATAAGAAAGAAAGAAACAATAGCTATATTTCAATCATCCTGCAGGCGTTTCGAATTTATTTAATTTTAGTTTCACACATTGTAGTGGAGAGCTTCCTTGATGAATCTATCAAAGCTACTATAAGATGACCCTCCAACACTTGTAGCTTCTTCTGCTTTCTTCTTCCATTCAAGTGCCTTTTTCTTCAACTTTTTCCCTTTTTCACCTTCCATCATTTCCTTAACAAGAGCTTCAATTTCGTCGCGTTTAACATCCTGATTAACCTCAACTCCAATCCCCCACTGATCATCACTACAACTATATAGACAATTAGTTTGTTGTTCCGCAAAAAAAGGCCAGCAAATTATAGGCACCCCTTCACATATACTTTCCAACGTCGAATTCCACCCACAGTGAGTCAAAAAAACACCAATAGATTCATGTGAAAGTACTTCATCTTGTGGACACCAACTTGCTAACAATCCTCTATCTTTTATCTCCTCAAGAAAATCTTCGGATAATATTGCTGAATCCCCCATTACAATATCGGGTCGAACTATCCATAAAAATGGATGTTTACTATTTGCAAGTCCCCATGCAAACTCTTTAAGGTGTTGGTCACTCATTAGGGTTAAACTCCCATAATTCACATATACAACTGAGTTCGGTTTCCTTTTGTCTAGCCATTCGAGACATTTTGTGTCTTCTTTCCAAAAATTCGACCTAAATGAATATAGTGGGCTATTTGGGAGGTCCTTGAGGAGTAATGAAAGAGGGCCTATTGGGTAAATGTGAGGGAAGATAGAGGAAAGGGCTTGTAATACTTCATGTTCTAAAGGTTCAAAAGTGTTGAAGATCATTGCTGATGCTTTGAAGCAGTTTTGTGCTTCGTCTCTCGCGTAAGTGAACAACACATTGTTAGGATCTGTTGTTCGCATGAACGCTGGCAGGTCTTTAAGCCGCAGGTCTTCGATCATGCCGGGGATCCAGTCTACTTTAGTATCAAGAGTACCGTCGGTCATGAAATTTTCATCTAGCACCATGAAAGGGTAAAACCGCAAGGTCAATTAGCGTACATTATGTATCATAAAATGGGGAAACGATCTTGTTAATTAGTACTCGTCAAACATAGTTATCATAGTTGAATTGGACTATGAAATTTAAGTAGTTGAAATCAGAATTTCCTAAGCTAAATCTGGATTCCAGGCGATTCGTTTTGGACAGTCCATTTAATAGTCGCACTTTCTATCATTTAGTGATATCTTGTCCCAAAATATAAGATTGTTGACTTTTTGAGATCAATTTAAGACATTTTCAAGATAAAAGTTGATAAGGTTTTCTTTAATTTTAGATACTACAATAATGAATATTATAAATTGTCCAAAAACGTACTACACCATCCGTCTCTTTTTAATTGACGTTTGAAGGTTATACACCATATATAGATTAAGAAATGCAATTAATGCTTTGTATGATTGAATAAATTGAGAATAAAATTTTAATATTAACCTTCTAAAATTTATTGAAAAAATGAGAGAGAAATAAATTAGCCTTTAGCTATAAAGGATAATATAGAAAATTAAGTATTTAATGCTTTCTTAAAATCTACAAATGACAAATAAAAATAATCAAAAATCAAATTAAATTTCAAAAGTCAATAATGATCTTATAATTTGAAACTAAGAGAATATATTTATATTTATTTTCACATATAATTAATTATTAACAAAATATTTTACCTATTTTAAAGCATGTTTAATTATTGGGATCGACTAAAATTTTATTAATAACTCATGCCTGTTAAAGCATTTAACTTAAAATATAACGCCATGGTAATAAGTAAGAGTAGCTTTTAGTGTAAAACGAATTTATTGTCTCGGGGTGTGTGCTTTTTTGTTTATTTACTTATATTAACATTAGGTTTTAAGGTTATATAAAAAATGCAATAATTCAGAAAAAAAAGAGACTATTGAGATGAATTATTTTCTCTCTTCTTTTGTTTTTTGGCAAAAAGGAAAAGAATTTTATTTTTGAAAAATTCAATAACCCAAAAAGCTTGGATTATGATAAACAACAAACTGAATTTTTTTTTGAAAATCAAATAGATCTTCTCCGTCTAATTTTGAATGAATAAAAATTAAATAATTAAAATTTACTGCTTGAAAAATCTCTCTTGCCAAAACATGGAGATAAATTATCTTATACTCCATCTCTATTTTTCCAAAATATTAGAGTAAAATTATACACAAAATGCTAAAACTAAATATTTTTATATTTTGAAATCGATAAATTAGTATAAAAGAAATATCAAAAGGGCCAAGCCTAAGAGCATTGAATTATGGAAAATTTGGGCTAAACTCATTAATTCAAGTCTTTTGAATCAAAGTTCTATCAACAATAAAATCTTTTTTGCCTCTTACTAAAAAAAAGAACATTGAAATTAATAATGGGCCTTGGTGAAAAATATGTACCTTTGAAAGGAACAATGCCTCTTTCCGTAAGTTCAGGATAATGAAAATACCCCATGAATCCACAAGCCGTAGCAGTCCAAAATTGAACCTCAGGCACTCCAATTTCTTTTGCAGCCTCTATAGCAAAGCTCATGATTCCATCAGCTACTATGCACGTGACCGGTGGCACCTCCGGTGACGAGTTGAGCTTAGCTAAAAGATCTCGAAACGGAGCCAAACAATTCTTTGGAATGGAATCAAATAGGGCCGAAGGATCTTGCGTTGCATCGCGATCCGACGGTGGTAATCCCTCCGGTATAGTCTCGAACTTGAAATCGTCGAACCCGTTGACCCACTCGTATCCTTTTGACCGGAGTAACCGCCGGTGGTTGAACTCGGTGTTGACAAAGGTGATATAAAAGCCTCTTGAGTGGAGAAGCTTGGCTAGTTGCAGTACAGGGTTTACATGGCCTTGTGCTGGAAATGGAACACAAACTGCATGGGGCTTATTAGCTGAATTTGATCCCATTGTTGGAAAAATAAAAAAGTTTTTGAGAAATGGATCACTTTTGGAATTGCAGCTCAATGCTTTTGTAGCCTCTTCTTCCTTTGATAAGGATGGGACGGTTGACTTTTAGATTCCAATCTTTGCTCTACTAAGTTAAGGTTGGATAGTTGAAAAATATAAATTGTGCTGGCAAAGTTAATAACGCATGACTCGCATTTTGAAATTACGTAGTTTGAAGAATGACAGAGATGGGAAAAAAATGGGTGAATGGGATTTGTAGTGGGAAATTACGGGTCAATATAAAAGTGAAACAAAAGAATTGTTGGGGACAGATTTTGTTTTATTTTATTTTATGTATATATGTTTATATATTATAAGATATTATAAGTATGATATGATTTTTTGTTCAGGGGTTCTTTAAAGAATTGGAGTAAAAGTCAGGTATTTTTTTGAATTATATATATATATATATATATATATATATATATATATATATAGGGTACCAATCCACAGCAAACGGTTGTCGTGGCAAACAATATTGTCCTTGCCGCTACAGGCTGTAGCGGCAGTAGCATTTGGCTTTGTTGGCTTATCTGCCGCTACAGGCTGTAGCGGCAGGGAAGAATTTTTTATTTTTTATTTTTACGGCAAAGGTAAATTGGCTTACAATAGGTATCAGTTTTTTGGTCTCCTAATCTTTATGTACTTCCATACCCAACCCAACTGTCATTTATTATCATAAAGTATAATAAAAATATACAAAATTTTAATTTCCTCCAATATATTAAAAACTTATAAATATATTTTATTTTTAAGTTAATCTATGAAATACTAAAATATAAAATATTAAAAGTAACAAATATAATAATAAATAGTATATATTAATATTATACTATTTTATATTTTAGTATTTCATAAATTAACTTAAAAATAAAATATATCTATAAGTTTTTAATATATTGGAGGAAATTAAAATTTTGTATATTTTTATAAAATACTTTATGATAATAAATAACAGTTGAGTTGAGTATGGAAGTACATAAAGATTAGGAGACCAAAAAACTGATACCTATTGTAAGCCAATTTACCTTTGCCGTAAAAAAAAAAAAAAAAAAATTCTTCCCTGCCGCTACAGCCTGTAGCGGCAGATAAGCCAACAAAGCCAAACACTACTGCCACTATATCCTGTAGCGGCAAGGACAAAATTGGTTGTCACGGCAACCGTTTGCTGTGGATTGGTACCCATATATATATATATATATAAATATTGAATAATAACAGCAAAAAAATGCAAATTTAAATCCCTAATTCATTAGAAAAAATAAAAGGGAATGAAAAGGAAAGTGAAAAATACTTACAATATGTTACTGTTGGGTTGAATATGATTCGGTCATGATCAAAGCTAAAGATTTCGAAGAGGTGGATTGAGATATATAAAGGATAATGAATCGGCTTTTCTTCTTAATTTAATTGCGATTAGAAGTATGACATGATTTTTTGTTTTGAGAGTTATTTAAAGGATTGGAGTAAAAGTCAGGTATTTTTTTGAGTTATATATATATATATATATATATATATATGTGTGTGTGTGTGTGTGTGTGTGTGTGTGTGTGTGTGTGAAGTTTGAGATGCATTGAAATAACAAAATCAAGAATGCATGAATGTGGAAGTGTAAATCAAAAAACTTTTGAGCTGTTAAAACTTTTTGAGAATGTCAAAATTTATTACCAAGAAGAGTAAAAAAAGAAAAATAATAATATTAAAAATTATTAAACTTTTGAGCTATTGAGCCATCAAAATTGGACTGCTGAATTAACTCGGGACTGTTAACGTCAAATTCTGACCGCTCGCCAAATCACCAAATAACGAGCCGAAAGGACGTTTAACGGTGGAAAATATGCATTTGTTTTAGTGTGTGGAATAAAATAATGACGCATAGAAATAAAATAATAACACGAGGATTTTTACGTGAAAATCCAATTGGGAAAAAACCACGGGAGAGAGATCTCAGAAATCCACTATGAAAATAATATATAGAATACAAGCTCTCAACTGATAAATAAAGTTCATATTTACTTTCTCTCCACACCCTTATTCCTCTTTATTTGCTCTTCTGATGTTTCTTTATGAGCTCTCGGATTAGAGTGTATATATTGGTGCTAACTTATTCTCTCATTTGGCTGCTGCCTTCCTCCTTTTATAACAAAGGCAAGTCTTTTGATTTCTCACTTTGTCCTAAGGAAATGAAAAGTCTAATTGAAAGAATGAAAAGACTTCCTTGTTGCCTCCACCACAACTTTTGGTTGCCCATGCCTTCCGCATTCCTTCCTATTTATGTTGCATATTATTCATAGGTGAGGACCCACTAAATATTTTAGACCCATTAAAAATCATATCCTAACATTGCCTCCCACTCTCTTATTGTAAGCAACTTAAAATAAGAGAGTACAAAATCTGACATTGTTATAAGCGTTTGTTTTATTCGTTTAGTTTCCTCTGTTATATGAATTGTTTTGTTAAGTTTTGTCTCATTTCCTTGATAGGCACGATCCTTCCTGAAGATCCAAATCACCGACCTCAAACCTGCTTTGCTTTATTCCCCGATTATAGTGTCAACAGTTCTATATACGTTGATAGATAACCAATTGTATCATCGTCAAATATAAATAGTCCGTTCCGAAGAACGTTGTCTGTTCGGGAGAACGTTTTGATTGTTCCAGATGATGTTTAATCGTTTCGGAAGGTGCTTTGTGTCTGTTTGTGCCTCAATGGCTTCTGCACTTTACTTTTTCTCTTTCCAACGAACTATCACTGGAGCGGCTCCAACGCCTATGAGCGGTTTTTGTGCCTGCTAGCGGCTTTCGTGCCTGCTACGGTTTGGTGAGCGACTCTTTGGCCTACTCTTGTCCTGCGAGCAGCTTTTGCCTACTAGCGGCTTATGTGCCTGCTGCGGATCAGGAAGCGACTATTTGGCCTGCTCCTTATTTGTCTAAAGTCGTCCGAACGATAGGTCCTGGATTGGCTTCGAATAAAAATAATAAGTTCGCGTGAGCGATAACCGAAGTCCGAATTGGAGTATATGGCATCACTATTAGAGTTTGTTGTCCGAAGTGGACTGCTTAGGTTCCGCTAGTGAAATTAACCTAGCAATCACGAGTATTCACAACATTTATTAGCATATCATACAATCATGCATAGATTAGGCTTTGCCATATATAGCACATATCAGTACATATTATTATATTTATTTGAAAAATAGACAAAGATAGAGACTTAGCTTTTGGATGTGAGTCTACCAAAAATAAGTTTACAAAAAATTGGAACCATCCTCATTTAGTTGCTACCTTTCATAATTGTAAAATCAATAATGGGTGATTTTGATTCAACACTAAAACCGCCCTCCTTCTAGCGCTAATGTTAGCGCCAAATTCTGACCGCTCGCCAAATCACCAAATAACGAACCGAAAGGACGTTTAACGGTGGAGAATATGCATTTATTTTAGTGTGTGGAATAAAATAATGACACATGGAAATAAAATAATAACACGAAGATTTTTACGTGGAAACTCAATTGAAAAAAAATCACAGGAGAGAGATCTCAGAAATCCACTATGAAAATAATATATAGAATACAAGCTCTCAACTGATAAATAAAGTTCATATTTACTTTCTCTCCACACCCTTATTCCTCTTTATTTGCTCTTCTGATGTTTCTTTATGAGCTCTCGGATTGGAGTGTATATATTGGTGCCAACTCATTCTCTCCTTTGGCTGCTGTCTTCCTCCTTTTATAACAAAGGCAAGTCTTTTGATTTCCCACTTTGTCCTAAAGAAATGAAAAGTCTTGAAAGAATGAAAAGACTTCCTTGTTGCCTCCACCACAACTTTTGGTTGCTCATGCCTTCCGCATTCTTTCCCATTTGTGTTGCATATTATTCAGAGGTGAGGACCCACTAAATATTTTAGACCCATTAAAAATCATATCCTAACCGGACCAACTAAAATAACTCGGTATTTGACTTATTATATTTTAGTATTGATAAGTCTACAATCCTTGGAGGGAAGCCATCTTGGATTTTTTTCAAGACCAGATTGCAGATTTAGAATAGATTTCTGAATACTTTTGTTGGTTTTCATGCTTTTCGGTATGGTTGGATTTTCTTATAACATGTATTTCTTAAGCGGCTTTTTCTATATCTTTTAGACTTGCATGTCACATGATGTAAATTTTTGGATATTAATATAAATTTCTTTTGGTGATAAAAAAAATTGTATTTTTATAACAATTAATTGTAAATGCGTAGTAATAGTGCTATAAGTGCAGTTTTTTAAATGCAACTATTTATTATACAAATATAATTTTTTTTTATGTGTTTTATCATAAAACTTGACTAATTTATAACTTCATAAAATCTTGATCCCTCCATGCATAACTTGTATCTTGATGGACTATATATAGATGAATTGAGCCTATAGCTAGATGAATTGAGTCTTTGGATCAATTAGTTAATACATTGATGACATTTTGATGAACTAATATAACTGTGACATTTTATTCGGTCTGTTATGAGTCATCTTGATATAATACATTTTAATCCATGGATATTTGACTTTTTCTTATTTTTCTCGGTGACAGATTAAGTTGCCATAAAAGTTGATCAATATAGAAATGAGCGCAACCTTTTTAAATTGATCTCTAGGACAGATCTATACATCTATAGGTAGGGCTGAGCATTCGGTTAATAACCGAACCGAACTATAAATTCGGTTATAACCGATATCCGAATAAACACTGTTTTTGGTATCCGAATAATTAACCGAATTTGGCACTAGCCGAATAACCGAATAACCGAATTACCGAATAGATTATTCGGTTATTCGGTTAAAAACCGAATTGAATTCCAAAACAAAACAGAAGGAAAAAATGGAAAAGGAAAAGCTAACATTAAAGGTCTAAACCACTAACAGAGAATTCAAAATAAGCTAGATATCAGGACAGACTCTGAAAGATGGCATGGCTTTTCAAATAAGTTTAAATAAGCCAACCACCAGATCACGTAAGCATTTGTTAGATATATTCTGATAGCAGGCAACTAAAGTCCCATAGTTCGGCACTGTATGTGTGTTTTATTCGGTTATTCGGTTTAACCGAATAACCCAAAAATGATACCCGTACAAACTAACCGAAAATCGTAAAATAATTCGGATATAACCGAAATAGTGAAAATAACCGAAATTTCAGAAAAATTCGGTTAAATTATTTCGGTTCGGTTCGGTAATTCGGTTATACCCGTTTTTTGCTCAGTCCTATCTATAGGGACTATGTTAACTTATAAAGTCATCAAATCATGTAAAAAAATTGATTCTACTGTAGCAAATGTTACGGATGTAGATTTGACTACCGCAACGCTGACAGATGGCTCCATATATTTTTATACCGTGGCAACCATGTGTAGTCAATTATAAAAGATCTGATAATCGTATAAATTTTATAGCCACTAATTACTCTCTCTCTCTCTCTCTCTCTATATATATATATATATATATATATGTGTGTGTGTGTGTGTGTGTCCATATATGTGTTTATTTTATTTTTCTTCTTCCTTTTCCTCTATTGCACTAAAATTAAAGACTTAAAAGTCAACTCTCACGTGACCATTACCATAGCCTGTGGCATGTGACCTGTGACCTGTGGCCATTGGGTTAGTCGTAGTACAAGAGGGTGGAAAAGAGGCCATTAATGGATTTTAATGCCAAGCATATATATATATATATAGATTTAAGATCAGGTCCGGGACCGGACCTGATAAAATTCGGATCCGGAATTTATTTTTTTTTTTTTTTTGCAAAACTGTTAATAAAAAATATATAATGATTTTTGGTATTGAAAAAAATTATTAAAACAGTGTTTTGGGTTTGATTTGGATACATATAACAAACAGTGTTGTACCGACTATATAACACTGTTTGTTATATGTATCCAAATCAAACCCAAAACACTGTTTTAATAATTTTTTTCAATACCAAAAATCATTATATATTTTTTATTAACTGTTTTGCGAAAAAAGAAAAAAAAAAATTTCCGGGTCCGGATTTTGGTCAGGTCCGGGAGTCCGGACCTGATCCGCTGGGTGTGTATATATATATATATATATATATATATATATATATATATATATATATATATAATTAATTTATAGTCAACGTTATAAATTTAAGCTTATATTTACGACACGTCATGATTGACCATCTGTTGATCGAACGGTTAAATAGAGCTCTCATTCGCAATTTAATATTCAGTATACCGCAGTTTAATACTACAAACGGGACAGATGTCCAAAATACCCCTTCTAGTACAAGTCCTCCGTCCTCAAAATCAAACTGCAGATGCCAAATGTAAAAATTTTTGTCTTTTCAGACTTCGCAATTTAATACTACAGATGCCAACTACTAGGTTTTTCCATTCTCTCTCTTCCCTTTTTTTCTTCCCGATCTTTCCTTTCTCTCTCCTCCCTTCTCCTTTTTTTCCATATTTTCATCTCCACTGTACCTTAAAAAGGTATCAAAATTTATGGTTTAACATATCAAAGAGATTCCTTTCTTCTATATGAGCCATGTCATTAAACTGAATCATTCAAATTGAATTAATACATAAACCATGCCTTTCTTTCGGTAGTTACGTACTAAGTTAAGCTATATCTTTCTCTTTGAACCTAGAAAGGAAAGGATAAACATCACTAGAGTATTAGTTTCTTTCTGTGTATTTTCTTGGCAACCAAACTTATTCTCAAGGTATGTACTATTTTGTCCCTGTTACCAGACTTCGAGTCCATTTCCAGTTATGTTGTGTTTTAAAGTTGAAAACTTGTTCAGTTCAATATTGTTCTTGTTATTGGTTTGTCTTGATAATTAATATTGCTTTTGGTTCTTTATTTTATTTAATATTATTTTAAGGAGTTAAATGTGTTGGATGGTGGTATAGCTTAAATATTGCAAACACATATTCATTTATTTGCTTATATTCTTGATTTCCCCTATATATAGTGTAATTCTGAATGTATACACACCTAGAGGGGGTGAATAAGTGTATACGCTCGAAGTGATTATCAGTGACAATTTTTTAAGTTTTCTACAACAGGTTTAAACCAGATAGGAATACATGTCTGCTTTGGTGTCTGCTTTAACTAAAGTTCTTCTTCAGATATTATTCAGACAGGATACCCTGTCTGCTATAGTGTCTGGATTAGTATTAATTCACAAGAGTGTAACAGAACAAAATATGCAGAAGTGAATAATTCAAATGCAGAATAAAAAACCAACAGAATAATAAGCACACCAAGATTTTTTACGTGGTTCGGCCCTTATCCTTTAATCTAATAGTCTAATCCACGTCCAATACCAATTGGTATTAGAGACTACTTTTATTAAAATGATTTTCAAAACAGTTACAAAGATACTCCTTGTACAACTAAGCTCTGCACTGAAATGGACACGACTGCCCCCTTGCACCTCTGCAACTTTCTCACCACTAAGACTCATAGAGCTTCCTTTGTACTACTTTCTTTACCACTGGATCAACCAAGCCAAACAAGGCTTGAATACAAATTTTGATAAGAAATAAAATTACAGACTAATTATAATTTCCCAGCCAAAAGAAATTAATAACAAGACACAACTGATTTATGGAAATATACTTTGAAAAGCTTTCAATGAAATTTCTCCGTATTAGACTTAGTATAGCATGAGGTGTACTGCCACTTTGTTTTGCCGAGAATGATGAGAATATATAATATGAAGATTAACGGCTCTAAAATATTGAAGCATAAATTGCTCAGTTCTTAGTTGGAATGGAACATGATTTCAGCAGCTTGTTGAGAACCAAGCGGTTATGATATCTTTCCAAATCAGTTTTTCAAATAATTTGATTTTCAAAATAAAGCAATTTGAAAAAGCTTAATTGAGGGAAAGAAAATCAAAAAGCAAATTTGATAAGATTTTAGATAATTGACACCCAGTCAAATCAGTTACATGACATATATTGTTTCCTTAAAAACAGAACCTTAATCCTTGACAAGATTTTTAATATATTTCCAGCATTTATGCCTTGAAATTAAAATACTTTGGGCTAGAAAAACTTATAAGAATTCCTAAGACCAATGGACACTCTAATAGACTTAATCTTCTAATTGGGCTGTCATAAATTCAACTTCATTATCAACAATACCATATATGATCAACTCGGTTTATTTAGCCCACAAACCTGCTCAATCACATTAGCTTCATACAACATATATGTTGTCATCATTAAAACAAAACTCATAAATCAATATTCTCTCTCTTTTTAATGATGACAATATATTACTCCCCCTAAATATATGCTCCCCCTAAGATTATGCATATTAAGGAGCAAAAATAAATTGATCATACGAACTGACAACATAGCTAGTCGAATACCTATCATGAATGTAATGCAAATATGATTAATCTAATCAAAGCACCATATAGTATACCATAGAAGGATCATTTGCATATTAAAGAACCATAATCATTATAGCATCAAAGTAGAGTATTAGAATCAATACAGTACCAATAATCATTAACAGCTTAAAAAGGTATCAAGGTACCACAAAAGATAATTAGAGAATCAAATAAGTCAGTTCAAAAACTAAATCACCACACTACCAATTCAATACCCAATATACCAATATCTCTCCCCCTTTGTCATTATCAAAAATAATAATCTAAACAAGAACCATAAGTAACCTGATCATAGAATACTCATCATGAACACAATGCAAATAAGATTAAGCTAAAACAGATTCCACAATAACATCAATTGCATATCACATACCCATAATCAAAATAGAGTACCAAAGTCAATATAGTACCAGCAGACATTAGTAAAATATCAAAACATCAAGGTACCAAAAACAGATTAACAGATTACCCAAATAACAGTCTCATCCGAATTATTTCCCCGTCTCCTTTTTAACCTTGAGACAGTTACAAAACAAACAAATAGTCTCTATCTTTTAGGCACCTAAATCTTCTTGGGTCCTTTTGGGTTAGTAACATATAAATCATATTTCTTTACCCAAATTTATTTTATTCTAATTTATTACAATTAGAACCAAAATGACCTTTAAAACCACATTTTTTGCAAGTAACAAATGGTGAACAATAAAGTGATTTCTGCCTTGGTTCCCTATTAATTATTCTAATATTATTATTGGATTTATTTAAACCATGATTATATCTAATTCCTTGTTTCTCAATACTAGATTTTTGTGCCCCTAACATAATATTTAGGTTCTCTTCTCCTTGCACAAATTTTGCAAGATCCTTTTTTAAGGATATTATTACTTCGTTATTATTGTTTTCCATGCAAATAATTTTTCCATCATTAAATGCATCTATACATGTAACTTTCATTTTTAAATTTTTGTTTAGAACTTTATTTTCTTTTTTAAGACTAGTATTTTCTTCATGTAATTTATTAGTACGATTATGCAAAATTTTATTATAATTATTCAAATAATCATTCTTAGCATTTAATATAGATACTTCATTTATTGTACAATCTTTTATAATGTTATTTTTTTCTTCAATTAGTGTTTCTACTTCCTTCATTAAATCCTTTATCCTATTCTTTAAGTAACCAAATTTTTCTTTAATACGAAGATTTTCATTTCTTAAAGTAAGGTAATCATAAATAGTTATTTCATAATGTTCATTGTTAACCTCAGATGCTTCTTAGTCTTTCAATCCGGTGAAGCATAGCTGAACAATTTCATTATCTTGATCAGCTTCATGTTCAGATTCATCGACACTCCATGTCATCAATGCTTTCCCTTTTGAATGGTTTCTTTTGTCTTTTTTTTTTGAGTTGAAAGCAGTCTCTTTTGAAGTGATCAAGCTTTCCACAATCAAAATAGGTTTCCTCTTGTGGCTTTTGCTTGAAGTCGTTCTTGTTGTTGAAAGTTTTGCCTTGAAACTTTGATTGGTTCTTCTTTCTAATTAGCTATCTCAATTTTTTGGTCATCAATACTATTTCTTCATCAGAGTCTTCATCATCTCTTTCTATGTAGCTTTCAGCTTGTAGGACTAAAGTCTTTTTCTTCGGCGTCTCATCTTCTTCATCATACCTCTTAAGTTAATTTTCAAATTCTTCAAGCTCTCCAAATAGAGTAAGAGTTTCCATAGTACTGATTGTTGATGAGTCTTGAAGAGTTATGGCTTTCGGTGTAAATCGTTTAACATGACTCTTAATAGTTTTCTATTGATTTTTCTCTGATCAATTTTCCTCCCAAACATACTGAGCGAGTTCATTAGAGTAAGGAACCTTGCTTGAGCTTCTTTAATTGTCTCATTCTTTTCTAGATTGAACAGCTCATACTCTTGCATCAACATGCTTAACTTTACTTTTTTCACTTTAGTAGTTCCCTCATGACTCATAATAATTGTATCCCAGATTTCTTTTGTCGTATTACACGCAAAAACCTTGTCGATTTTAGATTATATCATTCCACTTAGTAACGTGTTCGTGGCTTTGGAGTCGTAGGATACCATATACGATTCATTAACATCCATTTTTATGAGAGTATTGGGTCTACCATCATCATGCATGGGGAAAACTGGTTCATTTTCAACTACCCATCATTCTCATGGGTCCTTATTGAGATAAATCTTCATTCTGAATTTTCAGAAGTTGAAGTTCTTGCTGTTGAGCAATAGAGGTGGTCTACTAGTCGACTGCCCTTCTCGGAAGTTAAGATGTGCCATAAGTTCTTGCCCTACAATCTGTAAAGACCAATATTAGTAGAGTCACACTCTGATACCAAATATAATTTGGAATGTATGCACACCTAGAGGGGAGTGAATAGGTGTATATGCTCGAAGTGATTATCAGTGACAATTTTTTAAGTATTCTACAAGAATACCTGTCTACTTTGGTGTCTGTTTTAACTAAAGTTCTTCTTCAGATATTATTCAGACAGGATACCCTGTCTGCTATAGTGTCTAGATTAGTATTAATTCACAAGAGTGTAACAGAACAAAATATGCAGAAGTGAATAATTCAAATGCAAAATAAAAAACCAACAGAATAATAAGCACACCAGGATTTTTTACGTGGTTCGACCCTTATCCTCTAATCTAATGGCTTAATCTACGTCCAATACCAATTGGTATTGGAGACACTTTTTATTAAAATAATTTTCGAAACAGTTACAAAGATACTCCCTATACAAATAAGCTCTGCACTGAAATAAACACGACTGCCCCCTTGCACCTCTGCAACTTTCTCACCACTAAGACTCCTAGAGCTTCCTTTATACTACTTTCTGTACCACTGGATCAACCAAGCCAAATAAGGCTTGAATACAAGTTTTGATAAGAAATAAAATTACAGATTAACTATAATTTCCCAACCAAAAGAAATTAATAACAAGACACAACTGATTTATGGAAATATACTTTGAAAAGTTCTCAATGAAATTTCTTTGTATTAGACTTAGTATAGCATGAGGTGTACTGCCACTTTGTTTTGTCGAGAAGGATGAGAATATATAATATGAAGATTAACGGCTCTAAAATATTGATCGCATAAATTTCTCAGTTCTTAGTTGGAATGGAACATGATTTCAGCAGCTTGTTGAGAACCAACGATTATGATATCTTTCCAAATTAGTTTTTCAAATAATTTGATTTTCAAAATAAAGCAATCTGAAAAAGCTTAATTGAGGGAAAGAAAATCAGAAAGCAGATTTGATAAGATTTTTGATAATTGACACCTAGTCAAATCAGTTACATGACATATACTGTTTCCTTAAAAAAAGAACTTTAATCCTTGACAAGATTTTTAATATATTTCAAGCACTTATGCCTTGAAATTAAAATACTTTGAGCTAAAAAAACTTACAAGAATTCCTAAGACCAATGGACACTCTAATAGGCTTAATCTTCCAGTTGGACCTTCATAAATTCAACTTCATTATCAGCAATACCATATGTGATCAACTCAGTTCATTTTAGCCCACAAACTCGCTCAATCACATTAGCTCCATACAACATATATTTTTTCATCATTAAAATAAAACTCATAAATCAACATATAGGTGATTCAGATTCAGTCAATGAAAGCCAATTTAGAACTGATGAAAAGAAAAGGATTCCTACATTCGTAGAGTCTAGCTCTATGTTACTCACCTTTTTTTACGTCAATTTTTCTACTTGTTTATTTCCTAAAGTTTCTATCCCCTCCTGATGTTAATTGAAGATTTAATTAAGTAATTGGTGTAATCGTAGAGGGGAACTGGGTGGGATTGATTGATGTAGGGAGATTTGAGTAGAGACAAAAAAGAGAAGTTATTATAGCGGGCTTGACAAGGAAGATAAAGGGAGGAGAGAGAATATGGAGGTGTAGTTGGAGGTGGGAGAACTGGGAAGGTTGAGATAATATAAGAAAGAAGTTAAACATAATATATTGAAGAGACAAGAATTTGTTTTAATGCAACCACCATTATTACTAGAGTCTAAAAAGAAAAAAAATGGAGTTTGAGGGAGAGTTGACGTGATATATATTACAGGCTCTTCAATTTAATATTGTGGATATTAAATTTTTTTTTTCCTAAGTTCCAAGCTCCATAGTTTAATATTGCAAGGAGGGCTCTATTTAACCGTTCGATCAATGTATAGATGGTCACGATGAGTTGTAAGGATAACCTTAAATTTACAACGTTAGTTATGGATCAGTCCTATATATATATATATATATATATATATATATATATATATATATATATGCGATTTTTATGCTATAGCGACGGACAAAACCGTCGCTATAGCCGGTTCGTCTTTGGTTCGCTCCCCTTATTTCGCTAGAGAGCCAGACTATATATATATGTGTGTGTGTGTGTGTGTGTGTGTGTGTGTGTGTGTGTAGGTGGGGGGGTCTCGTTCCACAGCACACGTTAGCTAGTATCACTATTCCAGCTAACAGATCTTACACCGTTAATTCAGAGATCCAATGGCCCTAAGAGAAACTAGTCGTAACGCTTACCTGCGGTTAGAGAATTTTTTTTTGCTGGCCACATGTAAGAGGTGCGGCCATAAGAAATGTTTAAAATACCCCCACTTTAAATAGTTTTTTATTAGCCGCAACTCTTACCTGCTGCCAAAGAAATTTTTTTTGCTAGCCACATGCAGGTAAAAGGTGTGGCTAGGAGAAATGTCTTAAATACCCCCACCTTAGTTAGATTTAAATAGTTTCAATGTATAAAATATTTATATAAATAATTTCTTAAGCAATATTCAATGTATTTATTTGTATGAATAATTTCTTAAGTAATAAAATTTAACATTGTCAACTATATTTATACAAATACATTAAATATAGTTGAATATAAATAAATACATTAAATAATATAGTTAATAATGTTCAATTTTATTACTTGAGAAATTATTCATACAAATAAATACATTGAATATAAGTAACAATTTTAAATTTTATTTCTTAGGTAATTATTTATAAAAATAAATACATAGTTGACAATGTTAATTTTTATTACTTAAAAAATTATTTATACAAATATTTTATACATTGAAACTATTTAAATCTAACTAAAGTAGGGATACTTTAGACATTTTTTTTGGCGAGACCTCTTACCTCTGGCCAGTAAAAAAAAAATTTCTCTGGTTGCAGGTAAGAGTTGCGGTCAACAAAAAATTATTTAAATTAGAGGTATTTTAGACATTTCTCTTGGCCACACCTCTTACCTGTGGCTAGCCAAAAAAAATTTTGTGGCTACAGATAAAAGTTACGGCCAGTTTCTCTTTGGGACATTGGATCTCTGAATTAACGGTATAAGATCTGTTAGTTAAAATAGTATTTCTAACTAACGTGTGTTGTGGAACGACCGAACGAGAGCCGATATATATGTATATATATATTACCACGCACATAATGTACATACGAGAAACAAGGAATCATATTATATTAGAGAAAGAAAGAAGCAATCATATTATAATTAATGTTCGTGCGTGGGTGGAAAGGAACAAGGAAGATGATCTAATTGATGATGAAATTTAATACAGGAGTTCTGAAATATGTTGGTTGGTTTTGAGTAGTTAATTAGTCACTGCATTGCTTTTTATAAAAAATCACAAAAAAAAAAAAGAAGCATTAACATTGATCTAATACCAAATTGAAATCCTATTTTCAAATCTCTACACTTTAATTTTATTCTTTAATTTTATCAATAGTACCCTGTGTGACTTTGACAGGTAGCCAGTATACATCAAACTTTTTGATGGTGATGGACTTGTTAGCAAAGAAAAATATAATTATCTCTGGGATTGAGAGAATGTAAAAGATTCTAAAATATTTTTCTTACATTTTCAATTTACGGGAGTTCTGAAATTTTATTGGTTGGTTTGAGTTAATTAGTCATTACATTGCTTTTTACAATAAAGAAAAAAAAGCCATTAACATTGGCCTAATACCAAATTTAAACCCTATTTTCTAACGTCCTAAAAGACTTAAAACTTTAATAATTCTATCAATAGTATCGTGCATTTGGTGTATATATAAAAGAAAATCATTCATTCAAAGTAATATTTCATGGACTTTTCCGCAAATATATATATATATATATATATATATGCGTGTGTGTGTGCGCGCGCGCGTGCGCAGACCGATCTGCTAGCAGACCGGTCTACTCTTGAATCGCCCTCTATATATGTGGTAATGATATATATAGCTAAAGGGAGATGGAAATCCTATCATTTCAACTCAATTTTAACCGTTCCTTAAGTGAAAACATAAAAGATAATAAAATATTTTTCTTACATATTCTATGGAGTATTTGGTACAAGAACATGATGGGCATGAAGAATATAAAATAATAAGTACATTCTTTATGATTAATTCTTCATCTACCTCATTTTGTATTAAAAATTCTTCCCTTTGCTACATTCAAGGGGGAATATATATATATATATATATATATATATATATATATATATATATATATATATATATATATATATATTCCCCCTTGAATGTAGCAAAGGGAAGAATTTTTAATACAAGTGTTGTATCAAACGTGTAACAAATGAATATAGATAAAATTAGTTTAGCTAGCTATTGCCTATTAGTAGTGAAATGAAACCCCAAAAAACATACTATAGTAGTAAAATGAGAATATATTTATAACATATTTGAGCTATCGAGTAGCAATTACTTAGAAGGCAACCGATCAGCCCTTTGTTTCAAACTTTATGGCTTGGTTAATTAGTTGTTAACGAAACTGATGTCAAATTAAGAGCCCACAGTATTATAAAGTCAAAGTTTTAATTAAGTATTTTATTTCTTTGAATTTATCAATAGTCAGTATTACAACTTACAAGAATAATTTCTACTTACATTCCAAAATATAAATCATTGCTGGTTTTTTGAAGTTAATATCAGACACTTTTAAACTCAAAATTAGTATAAATTTATTTAATTTTAATTAATACAATGATAAATATTATAAACGATTTAAAACCTATTGTTAATTATAAAATTTATTAATTATTTCGTAAGAAATTTTCTAATAATTATCATAAGGCTGGAAAAGGTCAAGTGATTAGGATATTTCAAATGTTCCATATGTATATTTAGGCCATATGTATGACTTTACTACAAAAAAACAGGTCATTGTTGACGGGCATTTATCGACTCGATAATAGGGTAATTGTCGACGGATTCATTGGCGACGGACTGTCCGTCGCCAAACTCATTGGCGACGACACTGGCGAATGAAAGTCCGTCGCCAATGATTCCTTTAATAATAAAAATAAAAATTCATTGGTGACGGATAGTCCGTCACTAATGACTCTTGTCGTCGCCAATGAATTTTTATTATTAAAGAAGTCATTGGCGACAGACAATCCGTCGCCAATGATATTTTAATTTTTTTTTTTGAAAATCCATGTTATTTTACATATACATTATTATACCTGTTATAAACCAAAAACAACAAATAATTATTCACTAACGCATACCAATTACCATCAAATATATATAATCACCATCAAATGCGTCATCAAATTCATGCCTAATTTTAGCCAAAAAAATGCAAACACAACGTAATCACATAAACTATAAGATATAACTAGATACAAAATGTAATCACTGTACAACTTAACAACTAGTTAGATACATAAATCATCAAGCTAACTAGATACAAGACCCTAGTCTGTACAATCCAAAAATTAGGTAGTTACATACATGAAAGTAAAAATATAAACGTAAACTAACTATATCTCTCAGTAAGCATCATCATCGCCATCAGCAGATAAACGAACATCGTCCATCGTGCCACTGCTGGTCCCACCCTCCGTAACATCATCAACATCGACTTGGCGGTCCTCACCATCTCATCTGGTGTCTTAGCTCGCTAGCTCCTCTGCGGTCATCGCCTTCGTCGCTGGCTCCACCCGTGCCACGAGGCTCATCAACAAGACCTTACAAAATTAAAATATTAATAATAAAGTCACAAAAGAGAGCATATTTAAATAATTTTTTAAGTGTTCTTTATACAAGTTAATTAGGCAAACGAGTAGATAACTCGGCTACCGGAACTTTGAATAGAGTCTCGTAAGTTGTAACGTGTTCGAAATATCTAAGAGGTCTTTTGCCTATGGTTTTGCGTCGTTTCGATACCTAGGGCGAGTTTTGTTCTACTTTTCCTAAATTTTTCTAAGTGTTTTTTATAATAGTTAGGCAAACGATCGGATAACTCGACCACCGGAGCTCGGAATCGAGTCTCATAAGTTGTAACATGTTCGAAATATCTAAGAGGTGATTCACCTATGGTTTCGTATCTTTTCGATGCCCAGGACGAGTTTTGGTCTACTTTTTCTAAATTTTTCTAAGTGTTCTTTATAATAGTTAGGCAAACGAGCGGATAACTCGGCCATTGGAACTCAGAATCGAGTCCCGTAAGTTATAACGTGATCAAAATATATAAGATGTGTTTCGCCTATGGTTTCATAATTGTTTTGTCTAAATTTACTCGTTTTCATAATTGTTTTATCTAAATTTAAAAGAATTTGTTGGGTATGACATGATTTCTTATTGGATTTAGATTTAGGTATTATCTAGTTCCTTATTGGATTTAGATTTAGGTATTACCTAGAATCCGTTTTGGTTTAAGGAAAGTTATCTTTCCTAATTATACTCAATTTAGTATATTTCCTATCCTATTTGGTTATGAAATTTCATATGGCCTATAAATATAGGTGCTAGAATTTTGGGGAAGAGACATTCAGACATTCAGATTCATTCAGAAATATTTCAATAATTCTTTCTCTATCTTGTATTCTTCAAATATTTAATTAGTGGATTTCTTCTGTCTTCTCCGTGGTTTTTTCTGATTTGGATTTCCATGTAAAACCTTGTGTTATTGTCTTTATCTTTCCGTGTTAATTTATTATATTTGTCATAGTTTGTCATAACAAACTGGTATCAAGAGCCTGGTTATTATCGATCCATACTATGGCGTTGAGTTCGACTTCATCAACGAAATTTGATATTGACAAATTCGATGGGAATATTAGTTTCAGTCTTTGGCAGGTTCGGATGAAGGCTGTTTTTACTCAACAAGGCTTGAAGAAAGCCATTGTAGGAAAGCCAGTGAAGCCTGTAGATATGTCTGATACGGATTGGGAGACGAAGAAAGCTAGCGAGATGTCTGAGTCAGAATGGGAAACTATAGATGATAAAGCACTTTCGGCAATTCAGTTGTGCCGTTCGAATGATGTGTTGCAAGAGGTGTTAGCGGAAACTATAGCTGCTGATTTGTGGAAGAAATTAGAATCTCTCTATTTGACGAAGTCCCTCACAAATAGATTGAGACTTAAACAACATCTTTATACCTTGCATATGTCAGAAGGTACTCAAATCAAATCTCATATCACTGAATTTAATTCAATTGTAACTGAGTTGCAGAATATTGATGTTAAGATTGATGATGAAGATCAAACCCTATTGTTGTTAGTCTCATTACCTCCTTCATATAAGCACTTTAGAGACACTATGATCAATGGCAGAGACACTATCTCAATTGAGGATGTTAAGACGAATCTTATGAGTAAACAAAAACTAGATTCTAAGATGACTTTTGGGAAAAGTGATGATCAAGGTGTTGGATTGTTTACCAGGGGGAGGTCAGTTGGGAGAAGTTGAAAAAGTGGCAGCACACACAAATCAAAATCTCGGAATAAGAATTTCAGCTGTAACTACTGTCATGTAAAAGAGCGTATAAAGCGTAATTGTCTGAAGTTAAAAAATAAAGAACAGAGAGGAGACAATCATGATCAGATTAATAGTGGACAGAATGTGCAGAACCAGCAGAATCAGGGGGCAAGAAAGCCTGCTCAGGCTAGCATTACTGAGGATAGTGATGATTTTCTGTTAGTAGCCAATGACAGAGAAAGACTTAGCAGTGATTGGATTTTGGATTCTGGGTGTTCTTATCATATGTGTCCTACTCGTGATTGGTTATCCACATATGAACCATTTGATGGTGGAATTGTTTTGATGAAAAATAATTCTAAATGTAAAGTAATTGACATTGGCACAGTTAAAATTAAGATGCATGATGGCATAATCAGGACATTGTCAGATGTTAGACATGTTCCAAGTTTGAAGAAGAATCTCATATCTTTGGGTATACTAGATGAAAATGGGTGTAAGTACACAGCTGAAGGTGGTGTTATGAAGATTAGTAGAGGCTCTCTTGTGTTGATGAAAGGAATCAAGGTCGGCACTTTATATAAGTTGGAGGGTTCTACAACTACAGATTCAGATGTACTTTGTTCTTCAGTTACTGCGGATGACACCACCAGGTTGTGGCATATGAGGTTAGGCCATATGAGTGAAAGAGGCATGGATGCTTTGAGTAAAAGAGATTTTTTATCTGGACAGAAAATAGGAAAGTTGGACTTCTGTGAGCATTGTGTCTTGGGGAAACAGAAATGAGTTAGTTTCAAGACTGCGGTTCATAGAACAAAGGGGACTTTGAACTACATTCATTCAGACTTTTGGGATCCGTCACGGGTTCCTTCCAAAGATTGCGGTGCACATTATCTGATAACTTTCATTGATGATTACTCCAGGAAGGTTTGGGTCTATTTCTTGAAACATAGGAATGGCGTTTTTGTGACTTTCAAACAGTGGAAGACTTTGGTTGAGAAGCAGATAGGAAAGCAGATTAAGAGGTTCAGATCCGATAATGGCCTTGAGTTTTGTGAGACTGAGTTCAATGAGTTCTGTAAGAATGAAGGAATTGTTAGACATCGTACAGTTATGAAGACACCGCAGCAGAATGGAGTTGCAGAATGGATGAACAGAACCTTGATAGAGAAGGCCACGTGTATGTTGTTAAATGCAGGTTTGGGCAAGGAATTTTGGGCAGAAGTAGTGAACACAACTTCTTTCTTGGTGAATCGTTCTCCTTGCACAACTATAGATGTAAGACCCCTGAAGAGGTTTGGTCAGGTAATCCTGCAGATTATTCATCTCTTAGGGTGTTTGGTTGTCCTGCATATGCACATGTGAATGAGGGAAAACTCGAACCTAGAGCGAAAAAAATGCATCTTTCTTGGTTATGGTTCTGGTGTGAAGGGTTATAGACTTTAGTGTACTGATCAGAAGTCAGCAAAGGTTATCATTAGCAGAGATGTTACTTTTGATGAGTTAGCCATGCTTCATAAGAACAAAGAATACTCTGTTCCTTGTATTGATAGTTTTGATAGTGTTGGTCAAAAGGTGGAGCCTAAAGTAACTTCTCCTCAGGTTCAGAAATTACAGTAGAGTTCTTATTATGTACCTACTACTACTACTACTACTACTACTACTACTACTGTTGCAGATAAAAATATAGTTCCAGAGGAGGAACATGTGGACAATTAATATAGTCTCACTAGAGACAGGGCAAAGAGGACAATGCGACCACCACAGAGATATGGGTATTCAGATTATGTTGCTTATGCCTTATCAGTTGTCGAGACAGTTAAGTATAGTGACCCTGTCATTTATAAAGATGTTGTTTCCTCGAATGATTCAGAAAAATGGTTGTTCGCTATGAATGAGGAGATGGAATCTCTTCAGAAAAATCAGACTTGGGAGCTTGTGAAACCACCTAAAGGTAAGAAAATTGTGGGCTGCAAATGGATATTTAAAAAAAAAGGCATCCCAGGAGTTGAAGACGCTAGGTACAAGGCTCGACTAGTAGCTAAGGGATTCAGTCAAGTTGAGGGAATTGACTTCAATGATGTGTTTTCACCAGTTGTGAAACACAACTCTATTCGAGTATTACTTGGTTTGGTTGCTATGCATGATTTGGAGTTGGAACAACTCGATGTGAAAACAGCTTTCTTGCATGGTGAACTTGATGAAAAGATTTATATGCATCAACCTCAGGGATTTCAGATTCAAGGAAAGGAAGACCACGTTTATTTGTTGAAAAAATCCTTATATGGTTTAAAGCAATCTCCCAGACAGTGGTATAAACGATTTCATTCATTTATGGTTGTTATCGAATATAGCAGGAGTCAATATGATAGTTGTGTGTACTTCAAAAAACTTCAGGATGGCTCATTTATCTATTTGTTGCTTTATGTTGATGATATGTTGATTGCAGCAAAAGATAGTTCAGAGATTGGTAAACTGAAATCACAGGTGAGCACCGAGTTTGAGATGAAAGATTTAGAGGCTGCTAAGAAGATTCTTGGCATGGAGATTCAACGAGATCGCAAAATAAAGAAATTGTACTTATCTCAAAAAGACTACATCGCGAAAGTGTTAAATCGTTTTGGTATGAAGGATGCTAAACCAGTAAGTATTCCTCTTGCTGCTCACTTCAAATTATCAGCTGAATTACCTCCTCAGATAGATAAGGAGGTTAGGTATATGTCAAATGTTCCCTACTCTAGTGCAGTTTGTAGCCTCATGTATGTTATGATTTGTACTCATCCAGATATTTCACATGCCATTAGTGTGGTAAGTAGATACTTATCACGTCCAGGTAAAATTCATTGGGAAGCTGTGAAATGGATTTTAAGATACTTGTGAGGTACCTCTGATGTTGGTTTAGAGTTTGGAAGAAATGGCGATACCCTTATAGGGTATGTTGATTCAGACTATGCTGGTGATCTTGATAGGAGGAGGTCGTTGACTGGTTATATATTTACCCTTGGAGGTTGTGCAATTAGTTGGAGAGCTACTTTACAGCATACGATTACTCTCTTTACTACAAAGGCAGAATATATGGCTATTACAGAGGCTATTAAGGAAGCTATTTGGTTGCGAGGCTTGTTTGGAGAGATCAACATAGATCATGGAGTTACTATTGTCCATTGTGATAGTCAGAGTGCTATATACTTGACCAAGGATCAGATGTATCATAAGAGGACAAAGCATATTGATGTCAGGTATCATTTTGTTCGAGACATTGTTGAAGATGGTGACATTAAGGTCTTGAAGATTGGTACTGCGGACAATCCAACTGACATGTTAACAAAGTCGTTACCACATACCAAGTTTGAACATTGCTTGGACTTGGTTAGTGTTCGATGCACTTGAGTTGTGCATTTTAGAAGAGGAGAAAGTTCACTGTTTGTGCTATATTTGGAGGTTTCAAGTCAAGATGGAGATTTGTTGGGTATGCCATGATTCCTTATTGGATTTGGGTTTAGGTATTATCTAGTTCCTTATTGGATTTGGATTTAGGTATTACCTAGAATTCGTTTTGGTTTAAGGAAAGTTATCTTTCCTAATTATACTCAATTTAGTATTTCCTATTCTATTTGGTTATGGAATTTTCTATGACCTATAAATATAGGTGCTAGGATTTTGGGGAAGAGACATTCAGACATTCAGACATTCAGATTCCTTCAGAAATATTCCAATAATTCTCTCTCTATCTTGTATTCTTCAAATATTTATTTAGTGGATTTCTTCTGTCTTCTCCGTGGTTTTTTCCGATTTAGGTTTCCACGTAAAACTTTGTGTTATTATCTTTATTTTTCCACGTTGATTTATTGTGTTTGTCGTAGTTTGTCATAACGGAATTCATATCAAAATTTGATTTGAAAATATCACAAGTTGTCTAAAAAAATAAATTTTGATTCTATAATTTGGAAATAGGGTGTATATAAAATCCATAATAATAAAAAAAAAGCACCATCAAATCCCGCTGAAATTGACTGCATCATATGATTCATATAGGAAAACGGAACAAACAAATATTAATTAACTTGTATTAGAAACACTAATAAGTAATAAGTTCTAATATTTAGACTACATATATCTAGATAAGTTCATAAAGAATCTCAATAAGAATCAAATAAAGGAAACAAAAAGGATACAACTTTTAAATTAGATAGAAACATACATATAATCATACAAAACAAACTTGACTAGATTTGGATACCTCTTTCATCATCCTCTGCACAATATTCCACTAACTTGACTAGATTTGATCATTTACAACACCCAAAAAACTGACTTCATTAATCCACTCCTCGTGCCCTTGAATTCTAGAACAAATTGAGAAATCATAAGGTAACAAAATTTTAAAACCTATGTTTTAGTTGATGCACAAACATTTCTTGCAGCACTTACCTAATTAAAAACTTATGAGAAATTAACATTTTCCTAATTAATAGATCAAATCATGTCACTCTATTAGAAATTCTACTAAGACTTCTACTCTAGAGATAGACTCTAGCATTCAATTAGCTTTTCTGCATTATCCGTTGAAACAAATTAATCAACAAACTAACATTTAAAAATCACACTATATGAACTTTATGCACTGAACAAACATTTTTTCTTTTTAAAAAAAACTAAGATTAAACATAAATTGATAGGAAGAGAAGAGAGAGAGAAACGTCCTTGGAATCCATTGCGATTGAGCTGTTTGATAGCAACATCCAATTTGGAATCATCATCACCAGAAGCCCTAACAACTCCCTTGTAAATGCAACCAGACCCTCCTTCTCCGATAATCAGAGCCCGACTGAATCTTCTAGTAGCCGATTTCAGCTCGGCAAACATGAAAGCCCGCATATCATTAGCCCTATGCTGACTTAGGAACTCGCAGAACCCAAATGAGTCAGTAAAATCCTTGGAGCCCGATCGAGTCGAACTTGGACGACCTACTGTCGACAGAACTGGAAGCCATACTCAGGGCCTTGGACGACCTCGAAACGACGCCATCCTCGGCATCTCCTATGGTCTCTCCGTTGGTGAAGAGGGAGAAGGACTTGTCGCCGTCGCCCTTGAAGAAGGAGTCACCAATGAATTGTAGGTAGAGAGGGAAGAAGGGAAGGAAAGTTCAATTCGCGCACAAATTTAGATTGGACATAAAAGTTCGCCCCTGCCGTGAGCCTGAGGCTTTTAATTTTAAAAGTCATTCTCGACTGCAATGCCATCACGAAAGACCCCGTCAAGATTAACTTAAAAAGTCATTGCCGATGGCACCTCCGTCGGTAATAGAGTTTGAGCCTGTCGTCAATGACTTTCTCTCTCCCGCGAATAAATAGCACCAAAACATAAGTCATTACCGACGACATGAAACTCTTTTCCGATGGACTGTGGTCGACCACCATGTTAGGGATGGAGGAAAAAACTCATTGGCGACGGAGGTTATTGGCGACGGCTTTTATGCCGTCGGCAAAAAGCTTGTCGCCAATGACCTATTTTTTTGTAGTGTTTGGGAAGCATTTTAGTATTTATATATGAAGCTTTTATCACATATACCATGCTAACATATATACACACACACACACACACCCAATTAGGCCAGAACTGAAAATTAAGCCAATTTTGTGAATCTCATTTCTAGGCTAAAGAATATGATTACATTCTTTCGAAGAATACTTTTCAAACCTTGGTAGTGGCTAAGGAAGAGTACTGTATGTGTGTTTAAACTAACAAAAAAAACATTTTTCATCTTAAAACTATATAAGTAGCAGTCTCTTTGCCATCAAATAACCTTGCATATAATCAAGAACGTCCTCAAAATAATCGCAATCCCATTCCATTAAAACGTGTACAACATATCAAACAAAGAAATAATAACTATATTCAATATTTATAGGCTTGAAGGTGTTTCAAATTTATTTAATGTTAGTTTCACTTATTGTATTGGAAAGCTTCCATGATGAATCTATCAAAATTATTATAAGATGACCCCTCCAACACTTGTAGCTTCTTCTGCTATCTTCTTCCATAAAAGTGCTTTTTTCTTCAATTTCTTCTGATACAATCCTGATCAGGGGCACATTAAACCTTAATAACTCAACTTAAGTCCCAAGAATTTGGATTTATCAAACGATTTTTAATATTTGGGCTGAAGTTTATTTAAAGATGCTTAAAATGGAGTTCCATTCAAGGCCAATTTTAATCAATTCACATGGCAATTTACATTCTAGCAAAATTCGCATGCGGGTAACGGACATTCCAATTTTAACCAGCCAATCACACGAGTTTCCTAGCATATTTAGGACTTAACATTCACATATGAAGGACTTAACATATTAGCTTCCTATCATGTGGGCCACGCGGTTTCCAAGTAGACAACTAGCTAATTTTGTTCTCCACGGATTAATGGGTTCTTAACAATTAATGGGTTTCTAATTCCAAATAGAGGAAGGCTTTAGATTTTTAATTCAATTTTAGATGCGAATTTCCTTAATTATTAGGCTATTTTCAACATGTTTTAGATTCGTAATGTAATTAGAATGTTTGATAAGTATGATTTAATTTCCTTATTGTTTATCAGTTAGGATTTGGTTTCCAAATTAATTTGGTAAGTTAGGATTTGGTTTTCAAATTAATTTGTTAAGCTAGGATTGTGTTTCTAGTTGATTTTATAATTCCTATTAGGATTAGAATTACTTTTGAGTAGTATAAATAAGGGGCATAGATAATGTACTTAATACACTTCAATCAGATTTATTCAATTACAATTATTTGTGAGGTTTTCTCATCTTTTGGTTCTTTAAGAATTTCTAAGTTATTTCTTAGTTTTCTTTGAGATTCAATTTTTGACTTATCATACAACAATACATAGTTGTGTGTGGCGTCTTCTACCGCATTAATCGTCGATTGTACCGAAATTACCGCTTACATATAAGCGAGGGGTCAATGTGTCGTTGGTGTCCATTCAACGTAGATTTTCGAACGCGAGCAATTGTACCAAGATTACCGTATACATATAGGCGAGGGGTTAAGGTGTTGTGAGCAATCCACCGTTCAACTTTACTAGAAACGATCCGGACGACGACTACCTCACGCAAGCGTGCCGTGGAGTCCATTATTTGTTATCAAAGCTAAGTTCCTAGCAGGTTACTTATCCTTTATTTTTCTTGTTGAAGAGTAAAAAAAAATCGTAAGTGCAAAAAAATAAAAAAAATAAAAATTCGTGAGTACAAAAAAAAAGGAAAAAAATTATGATTGTTGCAATTGCCTGGGTTTCATAAGTTTCGTGTTATTGGGATCTTATTGAAGAAATTATTATTTGATTCTAGTGTTGGAATTCATGAATTTTGAGGATATTGAGATTTCACTCAAGAGGATTCTAATTGGTGATCGTAAAATTTTGGTGGTTATCGTACGTCACACTTGCTATATTTTGTTTTGTTATAATTTCTTATTGAATTGAGTAGAAAAACTGTGATATTTGTTTGGTGAATTCAAAAAGAACCTATAAGAGAGAATTAGAGTGGTAAAAGGCAAGAGTGTGAGAATAATTGAGGGTAAAAGCTAATAGAGTGATACACGAGTGTTTTATAATTGTGGGATATACTGTTTGAGCGAAACACATAAAGGTATGTGTGAGAAATTATTTTTTATCTATTAACCTTTGTTTTGCAGCAAATATGTATGGTTATAATTACGAAAGTGCTTATGGGTCTCGAAGGAATACTTTCCAAGGCAGGAATGATCCAGATGCGTATTTGAGATAGGAAGAAAAGATGGAGCGAGAGTTTGACTATCATGGCTATTCTGAGCGAATGAAGTTCAAACTTGCAGTTCAAGATTTTTCTGATCATGCAGCTACATGGTGGGATCAATTTACGATTAGCAGGAGAAGATGTGAAGAGCATCCGATCGAGACATGGGAAGAATTAAGAGTTATCATGAGGAAGCGGTTTGTTCCAAGACAGCTTAATCGGATGAATGAATATGCAACTCCAAGATATGTCGATCAACCTTTAAGGCATTCAAATTTGGATGATGAAAAGAAGGATCATAAGCATAGAGATTCGCATCAGAGACAACCACGAGAAACTCCTAAGGCGTATAGGGAACCGGTATCAATTGAGGACATCAGGAGAACATATAATGAGATAAGGGATGCTTATTTGAAGCAGTGACAAAACATCTCTAAGGCGCAAAGGGAGCAAGATCAACCGAGGCTGGTGGAAGAAGAGATAATAGAATATACAGTCCAAGGAGAGTTGTTAGATTCCAATGTTCGCGATGAAGTCCATGATCCCGAGGAAGAAAATACAAGTGAAAGTAAGCGACAAAAAGAAAGTGAAAAGGAAATTAAAAAAAGATTGAGTGTGAAAAATAAAAATGTGAAAAAGGGAATGAAAAGAAATGAAAGAATAAAAAGAATGAGAGTGAAAATAAACGAGAGAAAGAAACAGTGGAGAGTAAGAGTGAAAGAGGAGAGTGAGTTAGAAAGTGAGTTGTATTTTGAAAAGCCAATGATTGTACATTCGTACAAGACAACGCTTTTGAATACTAACAAGAATAACTCTTCTTTGTCTAGTTCTGTTTTGTCTCTTATACAGGTTGTTGATGACATACCCCGAGCTATCATTCCGTATCAGCTAGCTTGTAGTATTTCCGAGGAGACAACGGAGTTACAACAACGGGTTAGAGAATTGATAGAGCCCATCTTCATCAACGCGGGTATCGTGGATGAACTTATGAGTGCATGTGCCGTTTATGAGATCATAATACCTAAGGAGCATAAGACATCGAGCTTGTGCGTTGATTTTCAATTGGTAAACAAGTATCGTTGTTATTTTCTTTACTTAGATAATATGTTTGATAAATTGCATAGTACTTATGTTTTATCTACAATTGATGATGGTCATATGATGACAATGCCTAATCAAATTAGCATGAAAGAATATGATGATTGAAAAATTATGTTAACATGTGACTTGTATAGGTGGATAGTTATTTGTGTTAGATTAACTGATGCATCTAGTATTTTTATGGAGTTATTAAAACATATTTTACATGCTTCCATGGATAAATTTGTTGTTAGCTATTTTGAGGGTAGAATCGTCTTTATCATAAACTATGGAGGATATTTGATATTTGTTGAGTTAGTTTATGATCATGATATTTATTCTCGTTTTTAGTGTTCTTACTATCATTTGGTATATTCTCATTTTCAATGTTTTAATTTGCATGAAATTCATTCTAGGTTTTCTTATCTATATGTTGAGTTAGGTTTTCATGTTGATTAATCTTTACATAATTTGTCGTTAGTTGGTAGTGTTAGTGATCATGTCGTTCCATTAGAACAATCTTCTTTGCATGATTTACTATCGTTTGAACTTGATTTGAAAAGTATTTATCATCGGATTGGAGTAGGATATGGTTTACATACAGGTCTAGTTAAATCGTTCGGATTAGCTAGTACATTAAATGTTTTCATGTTAAATCATATTTTGCATTCATTCATGGGAAAATTTGTTCATATCTGTTTTGATGATATTCTGACTTTTAATCACAATTGAGAAAATTCTTTAGCACTTGTTGAGTTTGATTGTGATCATCGTAGTGTTAATTATGCTATTGAGTTTTCATCTTGTAAGGATAGATGTGACCTTTTAATTCCATTGATGCCATTATTTGATTTTGAATTTGTTATTGTCAATGGGAAAGGAAAGGTTGTTTGTGTTTTGCAGATTCGGGATGGGTTCATACTCATCGAGGATAAGAGCATTCATTGTGCAAAACAATTCAGACAATGCATTGAGAGTCTACAGGGAAGTGTTTTGAATATTGTTCTAGTAGATTATCTTTGTGGTTTTGAGTTACTTGATTTCTTCTTGATTAGACAAAAGGAACATGTTGATTTGTTTTGTTTTGTGTTTAATTCAGGAATTCAAGTATGTTTGCAATTGCGCCATGGAAAGTTTCAAAGATTGTTATTTGATCCAGGTGCAATGGAATGGATGTTGGTGCGAATGATCGAGATCATAAGAATCATTTATGTTCCGGGTATTCGTCAATGGATATATTTACGGATGGACGAGATCATCAGATTGTCTTTTGATCCAGGGAGTCGTCGATGGACGGATGTGCAACGTGAAGAGTTTTACATACTGAGTTTTGATCCAGGGGGATATAGAGCTTTTCATAGTTTTATTTATGTTTATTTTATTATATATATGTATTTTATTTTTTAGGTACAAATTTTGATTGCATTTTTGCTATAGTTGCTAATTTAGATTGTTTTAATGTAGTTAGCATTGTGGAAGTATTTGGTCTACGTGTGGAAAAGTATCGTGTTGATGTGGACAGGTTCTTGATTAGGGGAGTTCGAAAGTTTAAGTTTCCAAGTTGTGTTACGAGGAGCTTGCAGGATGCTATATCGATTCGAGCATTGCTTGGAAAGAAATGTTTACAAGTTGTTCATGTCAATTCGGGAAAGTTACCAGACGACGAAGTGTTCCTTGCAAGAGTTGGAGTTTTTGATAATTATTTTCATATTCTTACTTGTGATATTGATATTGCTTTTATATGTTATGTGCAAAGTAAAAATTGTGATTATGATTTGTTTGATGCTACTAACTTAATTTGTTTTCATGTAGGATCACATTTGTGGATAAATCCTTTTCAAGAGGAGGGGATGTCAGATTTGAGGACAAATCCTTTTCAAGAGGAGGGGAATGATACAATCCTGATCAGGGGCACATCAAACCTTAATAACTCAACTCAAGTCCCAAGGATTTATCAAGCGATTTTTAATATTCGGGCTGAAGTTTATTCAAAGATGCTTAAAATGAAGTTCAATTCAAGGCCAATTTTAATCAATTCATGTGGCAATTTACATTCTAGCAAAATTCGCATGCGGGCAACGGACATTCTAATTTTAACCAGCCAATCACACGAGTTTCCTAGCATATTCAGGACTTAACATTCACATATGAAGGACTTAACATATTAGCTTCTTATCATGTGGGCCACGCGATTTTTAAGTAGACAACTAGCTGATTTTGTTCTCCACGGATTAATGGATTCCTAACAATTAATGGGTTTCTAATTCCAAATGGAGGACGGCTTCGAATTTCTACTTCAAATTTGGATGCGGATTTCCTTAATTATTAGGCTATTTTCAGCATGTTTTAGATTCATAATGTAATTAGAATGTTTGATAAGTAGGATTTAATTTCCTTATTGTTTATTAGTTAGGATTTGGTTTCCAAATTAATTTGGTAAGTTAGGATTTGGTTTTCAAATTAATTTGTTAAGCTAGGATTGTGTTTCTAGTTGATTTTATATTTCCTATTAGGATTAGAATTACTTTTGAGTAGTATAAATAAGGGACATAAATGATGTACTTGATACACTTCAATCAGATTTATTCAATTACAATTATTTGTGAGGTTTTCTCATCTTTTGGTTCTTTAAGAATTTCTAAGTTATTTCTTAGTTTTCTTTGAGATTCAATTTTGACTTATCATACAACAATACATAGTTGTGTGTGGCGTCTTCTACCGCATCAATCGTCGATTGTACCGAGATTACCGCTTACATATAAGCGAGGGGTCAAGATGTCGTTGATGTCCATTCAACGCAGATTTCCGAACACGAACAATTGTACCAAGATTACCGTCTACATATAGGCGAGGGGTTAAGGTGTTACGAACAATCCACCGTTCAACTTTGCTAGAAACGATCTGGGCGACGACCATCTCACGCAAGCGTGTCATGTAGTCCTTCATCTTCCCTTTTATCACCTTCCATCATTTCCTTAACAAGAGTTTCAATTTCTTCGCGTTTAACATCCTGATTAACCTCCACACCAATCCCCCACTGATCATCACTACAAGTATATTGACTATTTTTTTTTTGCTAATTATCGACAATTAATTTGTTGTTCCGCGAAAAAAGGCCAACAAATTATAGACACCCCTTCACATATACTTTCCAATGTAGAATTTCACCCACAAGCTGCAATGAGTCAAAAAAACACCCTTTATTTTCGTGTCCTAAACTCCTTCCGTCTCCATAAAAATGATTAAATGTATAAATTTTATTATCTCAAAAAGATGAGATAAAGTATATAAAGTGAATGGAAAATATGACATTTAGTGGGGTCTTGGTATAAAATAATAATATTACTCATCACTTTATACAATCGATCTTGTGGAGCCACTAAAGATAAATTTGAAATTTTTTTATTCTTTTTTTTCTATATATTTTTTTTAATATGTATACAAATTATAGTTTATTCATCCTTTTGAATACGACCGGAGTAATTGATAGTATTAATTGTGAATGAAATTATTATTTCTCCAACCTTATCTTCTTCTTCTCCTCCCTAAATATTTTTTCTAGTCTAACTAATAGACTCTAAATATCAGCTTCAGGGTCAAGGGACGTATCTACCATAGTACAATGATGGTCACTTGATCATTCTTAAATTTTTAAAAACTTTAATAAGTAGTTATTTTACGAATCTAGAAAACTAGTAAATATTCTTAACTCGATTCTACTCAAGAGTCAATAAATAATGACTTATATTAAAAAAATATATTTGATACTATTGAAAATGAGGCGATTGTGAAAATTTATAAAAAATTGAATCTCATAAAACAATTTTGTAATAACTTTAATATATTTTTAATAAACTCCATATTTGTTAAATTATATTAATAAGTATTTTTATTTTTTATTTTTTTTATTTTTTTTATTTTTTTAATTATAAAAGTGATCACTCGTTCGAGTTTTTATTAGGAGGTCCAGGTCTTCCAACTAGGAAAAGGACCTTCCTATACATTTTTGATATGTGTACAATAATTGTTTTTTTAACCAATAACTTATAACATGTGGGGGCCAGTTTGTATTAATTATGTTTGACCATTACACATGTCGAAAATGTATAGGAAAGTCCTAGAAAGACCTGCACCTCCTAATAAAAATTTCACCCGTTCAGACTTCTGTAATAAGAAGCTACAAGAAGCATTCAGTTTCACTTCCAAAAGTGATCCACCTCTAAAAAAACTTTTTTTCCCCCAATAATGGGCTCAAATTCAGCTAATAAGCCCCATGCAGTTTGTGTTCCATTTCCAGCACAAGGCTACGTAAGCCCTGTAAAGCCAAACTCCTCCACTCAAGAGGCTTTTATATCACCTTTGTCAACACTGAGTTCAACCACCGGCGGTTACTCCGGTCAAAAGGATCCGAGTGGGTCAACGGGTTCGACGAGTTCAAGTTCAAGACCATACCAGAGGGCTTACCACCGTCCGATCGTCAAGATCCTGCGGCACTATTCGTTTCCATTCCAAAGAATTGTTTGGCTCCGTTTCGAGATCTTTTACCTAGCTCAACTCTTCCCCGGCGATACCGCCGGTCACGTGCACAGGGGCGGATCCACCTTAAGGGCAGGGGGGGCAGTTGCCCCCACTGAATTTTCAGGGGGGTCAATTTGTCCTCCTTCCCGGAAAATGAATGTTCCCGCCGGAAAATGAATGTTCTAATCATAGCAAGTGTATTTTTGATGAAGATGGATTTGAACTCAAAGCATTGTTGCTTTGTTTTCTGCCTTCGATTCTTGGCAAGGTAGTGCAGTCCAGTGTCCCAAAAATATATTCCAGATGTCGGAATCACTTTGAAGCATGGTGGTTGCTAGCCTCAGAAGCTGTAGTCCGTAGAGATTATGAAGATTAATTGGGATAGGAGTGTAGTGGGCTCGCAGTTCTATGAGGTTATGAGAAGAAATCAAATGATGGTAAAAGAACCCCCACTCTCCCCCTCTATATAATTTACTTAAAAAATTAATGAATGTCTCAAATTTGTATTCAATTTGCTCTCTTTTTTCCGTGAACTAGTCACAACGTTAACCCATCAAAGAAAACTTCTTTAAAGCATATTGTAATTTTTCTTTTTTATAATTTCAAAAATTTAGTAATTCTTTGTGAATTTTTGCAATTATTTAAAATGAGGCTATCATGATATTTTTACAACAACGTCTACCAATCAAAAAAAATAAAAATTCAAAAATAAATGAATGATTATTTAATAACTTACATTATTGAACACGATATTTTTATAACTATTGAAAATGAGGGTATCATGCAACAATTTCAAGTTATGGAGTCTCAACAAATATTATTGTAAACAATATATGAACATTATTTAATTTTGTAATTTATTGTATTATATTTTTATTTTTTATTGAGAATTTTTATTCAAATTTGCCCCCACTCAACCAAGAAGTTGGATCCGCCCCTGCACGTGCATAGTAGCTGATGCAATCATGAGCTTCGCTATAGAGGCTGGTAAAGAAATTGGAGTGCCTGCGGTTCAGTTTTGTACCGCCACGGCTACGTGGATTGATGGGGTATTTTCATTATCCTGAACTCATCAAAAGAGGCATTGCCAAAGGTACATATTTTTCACTAGGGCTTAGTATTTTAATGTTCTTAAGCTGCCAATTTGATAAAAAAAAAAAAAGTTTAATATACTTTCTGAATATTCTTTTATACTTTATGAATATTTTTTAGTATTTTGTGTACCATTTCTATCTATTATATTTGGAAAATATAGAAGTATTAGATAATTGACTATGCAAAATTCTCATGTATTTTTATCGTGCGATATTTTTATTCTCGAATTTGATTAATTAACAAATCTTTCCTTAAGGTACAATTATTAGCATAGAACTAAATTTTTTAATTAAAGTATAACTAGTAGTACAAAATTGACTTAAAAGATAAAATTTTACACTATTAATTATACCTTGAGAATTTTTTTTTACTAATACCTAAATTCATAGATAAAAACGCCATATGTGACGCCGAGCGGGATAGCTATTATCCTACGGGCTAGGTAAACAAATAAATTCACAAGCAAAAGAACAAGAGATTCACTAAAAACTTCTCTAATGCTTGAATTTATATTTATCAAAATCAAAGTTGTTTTTCATTCAACCCACAAGTCGGGTTTTATAGCTAACAGACTTACTTTCCAAGTCATAACAGAATTCCTAAAATTATGGAAACAAAATCCTAAAAGATAACAAACTTCCTATATTTACGTAATAATATAAAATATTTACTTCCTAATAAAATACTACTACCATAAAAGAATTAAACACTAATAAATAATAATAATAATAATAATAAAGCCAATCCGATCTCGAACTCCAATACCGTACTCCTGAACTCCGACCCGAAGAAGGAACTCGCTTCTCGATCCCGATCGCTGACCCGAAGGAATCTGAAGTCGAACCCGAAACCGAACTCCCGATCCCGAAAACTCTTGAACTCGAAGACATTAACGACCGTGATCCTTGCGTCGATCCACCAATGCATGGTATCTCCGCCATCAATGTGCTATCTGATAACTCAACCTCATCGGGCTCAGATTCTCCCGCAGTAGTCTCCCCGGGTTAGAATGAACTCGTCCTCAAGTTCACAATATTGACTTCGAACTTTATTAATATTTTCTACCGCATCAATATCCCATTCTGAGAAAAGATCCGTCCTCGAATTTTAAAGCAAACGAGTATCAAACACCAAGAATGAATATTCAACCTTCACGGGATCAAAACTCCATGAATTTTCTTCTCAAAAAATAATCCTGAAAACAAGTGGGAAAATACCAATATCTTCCGGTTTACCTGTATGGCAAAAAAAAATTCAAGAACAACAAAATCAATAATTTTAATGTCCCTTATCGACGATAGTCCCGATGAAAGCTCTTCGACCATCAGATCATCAAATTCCGATAGCAACTTCCGTACATCGGCTAGTACCTTGGTGCTTTCATCTGTTGAGCTGTTCTCACAACTGCCGCTGTCAATGATCAACTTGCAGACATTATCTGTTACTTTACAAGTTGAATGAAAAATATTGGTTCTCAACCATTCATCTTCGGATTCACCCTTAATAGTTAGTAGACTCTTGCGAACGACAAGAGTCTCATGGCCATCTCCATATAACACATCTTCATATACGTCGTCATCATCGTATTCATCATATATAGGTTCTCCATAAAATACTTATGCATTTTCATATTCATCATATACAGGATTTCCAAACTCTTCCACTTCGTCTATGTCTTCCTCAATTAACTGTTCTTCCAAATGTTCTTCTGTTTTGGATAGATCCACCTTAAAGCCCAGATCCCGACGATGATCTATTCCACCACGTCGTTCCCATAACTACTCCCTATGGTGGTAAAGGTTATCAAAACTTGACTCGGAGTAATAATCCTCCTCGCCACGATCAAGGTACGGGACTTCCTTAGCCGGAACCTATCCACGACGACCGATATTATCAAAACCGGATTCAGAATCATAAGATTCCTCATCACGATCAAGGCGCGGGACTTTCTCAGCCGGAACTTGTTCACGACGACCCAGATTTTACGCCGTTAGACGCCAGGTTAACTCTGTAACTTGTCTATGTAAATCCTCAATCATCACGTCCTGAATGTTACGATCACGGTGTGGGACTTCCTCAACCAGAATTTGCCCATGACGACCACGACCACCAGCCATTGAAACTGATCATGAAATCTAACCCCAAGATGATGTTGAGCTCTGATACCAACTAACGCCGGGCGGGATAGTGATTATCCTACGGGCTAGGTAAACAAATAAATTCACAGGTAAAGGAACAAGAGATTCACCAAAAACACAGAGAACTTCTCTGATGCTTGAATTTATATTTATCAAAATCAAAGTTGTTTTTCATTCAACCCACAAGCCGGGTTTTATAGCTAACAAACTTCATTTCCAAGTCGTAAACTTCCTATATTAATGTAATAATATAAAAGATTTACTTCCTAATAAAATACTACTACCATAAAAGAATTAAACACTAATAAATAATAATAATAATAAATTCAATCTGATCTCGAACTCCGATACCGAACTCCTGAACACCGACCCGAAGGAGGAACCTGTTCCCCGATCCCGAACGCCGACCCAAAGGAATCCGAAGTCGAACCCGGACCCGAAATCGAACTCCCGATCTTGAAGACTCTCGAACTCGAAGACATTAACGACCATGATCCTTGTGCCGATCCACTAACGCATGGTATCTTCGTCATCAATGTATTATCTAATAACTCAGCATCATCGGACTCAGATTCTCCTACATCAACATGTCAATAGACTGATGGAAAATTTTTACAGTTTAGTCTAAGATAATTCATCCCAATCACATGTTTTTTCGTTCTTCTGATTTTTATTGTATTTTTCTGATACCCTTAAAACCTTATGCTAATATCAAGTAAATAAACAAAGAGTGCACGCACCACAAAACATTATCCTACGTAAGGTATAGTCATCCTTGAATAAATAAACCTCAAATATAGCATCCTATCAGTTGTAATTTGTTTGTTTGTATTCAAATTGTATATAAGATCAAATATTTAGTACTCCCTCCTATTTTAAATTAAAGATATAATTATATTTTTGAAATTAAATGATAATATATTAAAATTTAAAATTAATATAATTCATAAAATTTAAAATAAAATAAATTTTGTGATTAATAGTTTTTATTATATATTATACAATTATAATAATTATATCAATTAAAATTAAATAAATTTACATTAACTTAAAATTTAATATATCATCGTTTGAATTTAAAAGTCAAATTATGTCTCTAATTTTGAACGGAGGGATTATTGTCTGAAAAACCAAAACCTTTTGTTTATATACATAGAGCAAACAATTTGGTTCACACCACTCAATATTTAATTGAAGTGTACATGTATTTGTCTTAAATATCACGGTATACTTACATGAATTCTCATATTGGACAATAAATTCGTTTAATACTGAAAGCTAATCTACTTATTATTTTATTATTAATTTGATCTAAGTGTTTCAACCACCAATCTGCAATGTCTTCTAATCTTAACTTATAAAGTGATATTTTAGTCGAGGTCAATAATTCAACATGTTCTAAAATATATTTCACAATTTCAATTAGTGGGCCTACCCGGTTCAACAGCTTAAAGATAAGTAAAATAGGGTAACCAAAACAAATAAAATAAGATAAAAGTATAAATTTTCTTTCCGATCTATCATTAGTCTTTAAGTTTAGAGGGAGAGAATTAATATTAATCACTCATTTGTGATGTGAGTGATGTATAGTCAAAAGTAAATTAATCCATACAAAAATTTATGTAGTTGATATTGCTCATTTTTTTAAGGATAACATCTTTTATCAACTTGTCATCGTTTTAGGAACGAATAAAATATATAATATAATATGTATATGCTTTGAATTCTTTTGTGGTCTTGTCCATTTCTTTTGAATTTACCATTTTTATGCAAGTCTTTGGATTTTAATAAAAAAAATTATTTTGTCGAAAAAAAAGCCCGGTACATAATAGAAACTAAGTGGGTTTAAGCGAGTGTTTGTTTAGAGTTGAATGGAGCTGAATGACTGAATGGTTGAATCGGTTAGTCATTCAGTGCGTTTGTTTTGAATAAAAATCGGCTGAATGGCTGAATCGATCAGATTTTTGGACTGAATGACTAAGTGTAATTTTTTTAGCTGAATGAGCTGAATGACTGCTGAATGAAGTATTTTATATTTAATTTTTTTTACAATATTAACTATTATATTAAGTAATATTAAATAAATTTACAACAATTTTGAATTTTTTCAAAAGGATAAAATAATAAAAATCTGTTATTCAGATGTTTCAGACATGTCAATTATCAAACATCTTTTTTCATTCAGTATTTAGCCATTCAGTTTCATTCATCTCATTCAGATTACTTAAACATTCAGAACTATTTCATTCAATTTTATCAAACACCCCCTAAGTGTCGTAGAAATTAAAGCCCCCAAGGGACAGAGCTTCTTCACCCTCAATTCTTCATATCCTTTCACCTTTCATAAAAATATAACGGCCAGTTCAACCCACTCCAGTGGCTGGAGAGCTGGTCCAATTCCGTTCCGACATTTCAAAATATAGAAACAAACCTCCGTACAGCTTAGTGGCAACTAATTTCTGTAATAAAAATTTTCAAAACTAATTGTCTAGAATTCAAGTCCAGCTTAGTTGCAGTCCTGAGTTCAACTACTTAAATTTACTGGTCCAATTTGTTTTTAATAACTACATTCGAAGTATTAATTAACATTGATTATTTCCCCTTCTCAGGGTCCATAATGTACACTAATTAACCTTGTGGTTTTACCCTTCATGATGCTAGATGAAAATTTCATGATCGACGGTACTCTTGATACAAATTAAAGGTAGACTGGATCCCCGGCCGGCATGATTAGAAACCTGATCCGGCTCAAAGACCTGCCAGCATTCATGCGAACAACAGATCCTGACAATGTGTTGTTCACTTACGCGAGATCAAAACTGCTTCAAAGCATCAACAATGATCTTCAACACTTTGGAACCTTTAGAACATGAAGTATTACAAGCCCTTTCCTCCATGTTCCCTCAAATTTACCCAAAAGAACCTCCCAAGAAGCCCACTATATTCATTTAGGTTAAGCTTTAATTAATTGGAAAGAAGACGCAAAATGTCTAGAATGGCTAGACAAATGGGAACCAAATTAAGCTCAGTTGTATATGTGAATTATGGGGGATATTTTTATGGATAGTTCGACCCGATATTGTTATGGGGGATTCAACAATATTATCCGAAGATTTTTTTGGGGAGATAAAAGGGAGAGAATTGGTAGCAAGTTGGTGTCCACAAGATGAAGTACTTTCACATGAATCTATTGAAATCAATCCCATCTATATACGGCTCAATTATTCACAACTCAATTAAGGCCCTTAGATGCTAACAACTAACTATCCTGACGGATATTAACAAACTTCTATATTTGGACTTGCCCTTTCTACCCTTAACATATTAGCCATCCAACTAGGCTAGCTCCTAGATCAAAATCTGAGGTTTCACTTGTAGTATTTATAGCTGCAATATTGTTGTCTATTTTCTCTTCTTTCGTAGTAAACTCATTTTTCCATGATTGAACCAAAGTAAAAGAAATAGATATATCATTTACTTTTGTACTTCAATCTTTTTTTCTTCTTTTTTTTTTAATTAAGGGACAGTTGACTTTTGTAATCCAATCTTTGCAAACTTGCATTTTGAAGATACTTCACAAGTAAAAGAAATAGATATACCATGTCATTTACTTTTGTACTTCAATCTTTTTTTTTTCTTTTTCTTTTTTTAATTAAGGAACAGTTGACTTTTGTAATCCAATCTTTGCAAACTTACATTTTGAAGATACTTCACAAGTTTGATATAAATCACTATAAGAAAAACGTGTAATTCCGACGGAATATTCCGTCGGAAATAAGATACTTCCGACAGAATATTCCGTCGGAAATTCGGCCTGAAATAACGTCCTCGGAAATAAGTCTGTCGAAATTTCCGTCGTAATAGCATTATTTCCGACGGACTATTTCCGACGGACTTTTCGTCGGATATAAGTTTTTCTCGACGGAATCCAATCCGTCGAAAATAAGTCCGTCGTTGATACCTTGCCACGTGTCGCTTCACGGGTCGCCCACTAAGAAGATAATTACGACGGAATGTCCGTCGGAAATAAATTTCTTCCGTCGGAAATATGTATTTTTAAAAATAAATAATGATGCTTAATTCCGACGGAACGTTCGTCGGAAATACCTTATTCCGTCGGAAATAACAATTTTTTTTAAAATAAATTATTTGTTTTTTTAATTTTCCAGGTTTTTAAACCCTATTTTTGTACCTGTAATCTGCTTTATCCCAACAACACATATATTACAATACCAATAGCCTCTTAACAAGAACAACATACATCATAATCAACTCATAACGTTAAAAACTATAAAAAATTAACTCATTCTGTCCCGAGATACATTCAAAACTAAAGAATATTACATCGATTTACAAAGAATCAAACTAAACTCTCTATTTCCGACGGATTTTCGTCGGTATTAGTTTAACTCCGAGGGAACTATTCTCGACGAAAGATTCCGTCAAAAATACTTTATCTTCGACGGATTTAATTCCGTCGGGGTTAATTCCGTCGAGATTAGCCCTTTTCCTTGTAGTGAATTATGTCTGCGTGACTGCAAAAGAAATAATAGTTTCAGCAAATTTCTCCAATCCAAGACAAGGACTGCATGAAGTTATTAAATTGGATAAGTTTTTTGTCAAAAAAGAGAAAAAATGAATTAGATATAACAAGGAGTTATATCTATATAATAATAATAATAATAATAATAATAATATAAGTACAGTTTTTTAAATGCAACTTTTTATTATATAAATTAATGTCTCTGTTTTATGTGACTTAATGTACAAAAATTATGACCAATTATCAACTTCGTAGAGTTTAAATCCCTCCCGGCATGACATGTATCTTGATGGACACTTGTGAATTGAGCCCTTTTGATTAACTAATATATTAAGACACGAACTAGTTTAACAATGACATTTTATTTGGCCATATTATTACTCATCTTCATATCTAGCAGTACATCTCATCAATCCTAGAATATATATTTGACTTTTTCTTATTTTAGTTATCGGTGGCAGATTAAGTTACCTACAAAGTAGATCAATATGGAAATGAGCACATCTTTGAATTGATTTCTAGGACATATCTATACATATATAGGGACAAGATAGAGCGCATATATAATACAGTAAGAGTATTTCAAATCATTCAAGTTTCTTTGTTTTTTTAGGTAACTGATATTTTAATTTAACACAAAAATTATCAAATTCTCAATATAATGTTCACTTTTTAATTTACATAGAATAATTATGTAACACTAAATTTAAAATTTTGAGCTGAAACTGCTATACCAATCGAAGTCAACTCAAAGACCTATCAAATTAGAGAAAGAAAGAAATAATCATATTATAATGTTGGATAGTACTATGGGTCTCCAATTTTGTCTCAAATGATATGACATCGATCAATACATTAGTTGGGTAAGTCTCATGTGATTGAATATGTATATATCTTGTCTTATTCAATGTCACGTCATTTAAAACTCTTAACATTATTTTACAATGTTCGGACGTGGGTGGAAAGAACAAGGAAGATGAGTTAATTGATGATGAATTTAGTATTGGAGTTATAATACCCCATATATATCATGTCCCCCATCGCTTGATAATTGATATGTATGTTGACTCCAGTTATATATGTTCCTTAATTTAGTTGTAACTTATTAAAGGTGCAACTAAGTAGTGTTGGTGAGTGGTGCAGTGAAGAGGTACATAAAGGAGTGCTGGAAAAAAAATTGGGGAAGAAAAATAGTGATGGGCTTTCTCCGTCTAACATGATGGTTTTTGTGGGCAATGATAGTAGGTGTGCGGTGGCAACTTTGTTGGATGATAACAATAATGTTGGGGATTCAACCTTCTCGAATGAGGTCTTAAATAAACAAATTGATCAAGCTAGCACGACAGCTGAAAAGTCAGATGGAGAAAAGGAGGTTGTAGATGATTCCATAAGAGTAGAAAACAAGCGTAGTGTTTCTCAATTAAATAAGAACCGGGTCTGTCACTGCGAAGAATACGAGGTGTTTAAGAAGAACATTAATTCAATTCAAACACAAGTTGATGATACAGATGGGGAGGAGGATTCAAGCTCAATGTCAGTGGATTTACATGAGAAAGATTTTTTTCAGAAAAATAAAAAGGAAGAAGAGGAAGGGGAAGAATAATAAAAGAAGGAACAAACAATCAAAATACCAGAAGCAAAAGACACGAGCAAGAACAGAAAAATGATGTTGATATAGGGAAAAATTCAGAAGTTGAAAAAGCAATGAGATTTAGTCAACAATTAGGATTAATTCTTAATAAGGAGGATAATTATCAAGTATTAAGGGAGGAATTTAAGCAGTTTATTCAAGGAATCGAGTCGGCTACAGAAAATAAGAAAGAATGTCAGGAAGCAAAAGGAGATTATGAGGAATATGACACCGAATTGAGCAGTGAATTTTGATTGTATTTAGTACATGTGCACCTCACAGATTCAGAATTTTCTGTTTTAGCAGCTGAGGATTTTTTGTTGCATTATCCTTGGTTCTGATAGAAACCTCATAATTTGTGTAATTTTTTTTTTCTCATGGTCGGAGGTAAATTCTATGCAACTGTTGCTTTGTCAGATGGCATTGGAATTGTGTTTTAATAAGAGCAAAGTACGAGTGATACCGTGGGGAGCAGAGCATAGTACATTTTATTTGTTGCAATAAAGTTCATGCAGGATAGTCAGGCACCGAAAATATGTATAAGATGGGAAAATACTTGGCATCATATACCAGCGGTATTAAAGCACATAACAAGGCCAGAATAGGCATACCAGATTAGAGGAATGTCAATTGCATGACAGCACTCAATTTATGTATGCTTGCTCAAAGTAATATGCCCTCAAGTCAATTATATTTGATGTAATAAGCATTTACTTTGTAATCTTATTCAAATATTAATAATAGAATAAAGGCATATTTTATCCATGTTAATTGGTTGAATTAATAAATGTGATAAACTCATAGTTTTCGAGCAATGCTTTTAGAATCATGATGAGATCATGCTAGTGAGATCTAAATTCAAGAAAGCTCAAAACTAAAATGTTCCTAATCGTTGGATCACTAATATTAGGATTACTGATCTGGATAGATTAGTACATACTATGCTTGATCTTTAGAAGATAATGATTGATCTCATAATCATTTGTGTGAAGACACTAAAACAAGTATGTAGGTGCTTATTAGAGAATAAGTTCACTGAACGTGACTCGCTTAAAAAACCCTAATGGAGTTTTATTCACCTGTCAATAGGGAAGTTCTTAAGTGATAGTTGTACAAGTGATCATTGGACTTGAGATCATCATAGTACCTTGTGTATGTTAAGTTATACTTTGTCATATTCCTTAATACCTTAGGGTATGTCATAGGGTATGTACGAGTATAATAAAGTATACACGGAGGTAGGTGAATGATCGACAAAGGATCTACCACTTCTGATAAAGAGAGAGAATGTCCTATGCGATTTGATAAATGACAGCTCAAAATTCCCTGGCCAGGGTTGAATGAAAATTAGAAAGGAGTTTCTAATTTACATTAATCGGAGTTGTGCATTCTTAAATCGAAATGCATATGATTAAATAAAATAAGACTTGTCAGTAATTCCATGTCTTATATTTAATCAGGACATTGTATGGTAGAAGGATTGAATTGTACGGTAACTACTGCTGAATAGGTTCTATGTGATTAAACGTTGATTTCATATTATATACGGATAGTCATGATACATTATCGTAAGGTGTCACTCATGATGTAGAATAAATATTATTTATTTATATATGAATTAAAGGAGTTTAATTCATTATAAATAATATTAGAATTGTTCTAATTTATTTATTCTACTATCGGCATAATATTGAACCTAAAGGGTCACACCGCAAAAAGAAATATATTATTTAGAAACAATTGGCTTAATGATAATAAATTAAGTATTTAATTTATTAGTAGAATAAATTGAATAGCTTAATATTTATAATGATATATTTGGAGAAATATTGAATTATAAATTAATAAGAGAAATCTTATTATTATTATTATTATTATTATTATTATTATTTAATTCTTAATTAGATTGGGAATTGAATTAATACATTTATTGCTAAAGAGTTTAGTTGTAATAAATGCTCCTACAAATGCAAATGCAAATGAAATACAAATGCAAATGAAATTCAATTTCTAGATTAATATGTGTTACTTGCTTAATGTTGATTAAACAAGTAACATATGTTATGTGTGAAATGAAGCCTACATGTGGGTTACGAGAATATGTATACTTGTAAGTATACAACTAGAATGATTACATGAATACTTGCATTATTGATTGCAAGACATCATGAGATGAACCCTAATAGAGATTAGGAAAAAATCAATAATTATTGTTCTTGGATTTCTTAAGAGTCAGGAAAGAAAGAACTATTTGGATTAGCCATCCTTGATTTCTAGGAAATCATAATTTGTTTCTTCATTAATCATTTCTTGGTGGATCACCTTTAGAGTGCTACATATACTTTGTAGCTTAAGTTTGATCCAAGGATTGAAGATTGGAGGAGTTTGAAGAAATCAAGAGAGGAGTAGATCTTGTAGCGGTTCAAGGGTTGAATCATCAAAGGTATTATCTCTTGTTATTCTTCTTCAATTAATAGCTATACATAAGATGATTCATGGATAAGTTGCAAAAATTTTAATTTCCATTTTCCGTTGCGTATCTCAATATGATTGTAATTTTGCAAACTTACACTTGCATGTTATATTCAGTTTTTTGTAAGAGTTTTCACTTTTCAGTGTATTCAGATAGATGTATTGTGGTTCCCCTCATATGCATAACCTTTTGATTTGAGGAACTTTTAAAAAATAAAATTTAGCTTTTTACAAAAAAAAAAAAAAACAAAACAAAAACTCTACATGAACATGAAATTGGACATGGGTGTATTTGAATCACTTATTTGTATTTTAACTCTCAATGGTGGGTAAAAATATAAATAGGTGAAATTCAAATACACTCATGTCTAATTTTTATATCCAATTTTCATGTCCGCCTAGAAAAACTCAAAAAAAAAAAAAACATGAACACGCAGAATATAAAATAATAAGTACATTCTTTATGATATAAGTACATTCTTTATGATTAGTTCTTCATCTACCTCATTTGTTTTAAAAAAATTCTTCCCTTTGCTACATTCAAGGGGAAAATTAAAAATAATAATAATAAGCATTTTAGAACCCCGATAATACATACAATCTCAAATTCAATCAACCTCCGTCACCATTGTCCAAGTAGATGAGTATGTTTATGAATAGTTTTGATGAAAACACACAGTCCCACACTTGAAACACACACTCCTACACTTGGGAAAGAGTTGTTGTTGTTGTTGTTGTTGTCATTATTAACGGAAAACTTAGCCTAATACTTTTCTTCAATTGATTTATGCTCAAAAGAAAGCAAACTAAAGCGTAACTTGCAAATTTTATGTTTCAAGACAGAGATTAGATAAAATTTGGTATTTGATTGGTATGGCGGAAAATGGGACAAAATTTTCTCATGTCAGGACAATTTGTGCTCTGTCCGTGATGGCCCCTTTCCTCCTCACTGGCAGAATGTAAAAGCCAAGAATATCATGATCGATATAAGAGGAAGAAATTAGAACCTGGAGATTCTCAAGGGTTTTATACGTTATAATTAAAATTATGATCAAATCCATCTATTAATTTATCTATTGACAATTTCTCACAAGATCAGCCATTTAATTTGGCCGCACACAATGTTCAAACTAAAGTGATGATGTAGTACACTCAAGCCTTCTTTTATTACCTTATCATGGAATCCGATTAGAATAAAATTGTCGTATTTTTTTACCATCACGAAATTTTATCTTTTTTTATTTTTCTTTTGTGTTGGTTATAATAAATATTACATTTGTATTTATCTACAAACAAAATATTAAAGTTAAATGTAATATTTAATATAATAAATACAATAAAAAGTTATAAATTTCATAGCAGTTAAAGTTGGGGTAACTTTATCAATCCTTTACACGTAATATAGCATGCTGCAGTTTGGAACCTGCGGCTTCATTGGAACAAAAGAATTTTGATATCATGCATCACCATTCACCTGGGACGAATTAAGTCAGACTCAGACATATAAACTGAGATAATGAGTTATCATTATAGTACGGAAAATGATATACATATCAAAAAAATATTTGGTAAAATTGAATTGCGGTGAATGTAAAAATGTATATGATAAGATATAATAAATTAAAGTAAGACTCTTTTTAATATTTATCTATTTTATATATGCATATATGTCGCAATCATAATTCAACTGAAAACTTTTGTAATATATAACATGACTTTTATAATACATTAAAAGAGAATAACAATTGCCGAATTTCCGATCAAATAAAATATTGCCGGCCTAACCCGAGCCGGCCCATTTATATTCTTGTGCTGAAAAATACTTCCAATGACAGTAGCATGCTTGCAAGAAACAATCACTTGCGAAAAAGTGTCAATTATTGCAGATAAAATGCATCAGTATATTATAAAGTTCAAGACAACGACGTTGCCGAGCGCAATATATATATATATATATATATATATATATATATATATATATATATATATATATATATATATATATATATATATATAGCTAAACAATAATGACAAATAGGACAACTTATTGCCATTTCTGTTATTTATTTATTCATTTAAAAAGAACTTAGATTATTATATTTCAATTTGAATAATGTTAGAAGTATCAAATCTTTAATATTTTAATAATATTTTATGACATAGTCAATCACATCAGATTTATTCAATTAATAAAATAATAACACATTATTTAAATTTTTTTTGAAGTATAAAATTTGAGATACCTAACTTTACCATTTCAATCTAAAGAGTCTACACGGAGATATGAGAGAGGAGTTTAGAAAAAATTTAGATAATAAACTTTACTTTGTTATGTTTGTAGAGATTTTTCTCACTCTATTGAGTATTTAACACTTAACCTTAAACTACCACATTTGATCTACCGGTAGAAGTGTCATCGTTCAAGCAATACTCAAACCTTGGAATTTAAGTTTGAAAGTTTATATATAAGCAATAATTCAAGTAAGCGTGCAAGCCTTTTTCATAAATATATTTTCACAATAAAGAGGAGCAGTTGACATATTCACACATCGACATTCATAACACAATTACCGACTAAAATTCTTAAATCAAATTGAGTTTAAAAACCATATCAAGTCCTTTAGTGTACATACACTAACAAATTGGTTTGTCAAACAAAATCTATGATCTTGACAAACTCTCCAATCATTGCTTTTCATTAACATTTCTTCATGGGGGACAGAATCACTTCGTTTACCATTTTGTCCAAGTTTAAGTAAGATGATCCCATAGATGGACTAATAGCACTCTTAGCTTTATTCTTCCACTCCACCACCCTTTTCTTAATTTCCTTCCCTTTCTCTCCCTCCATCAATTCCTTCACCACCCTCTCCACCCCCTCTCTCTTCACATCACTATCTATTTCCAAACCAACACCCCATAATTTACAAATGCAATAACAATTCGTCAGTTGATCCGCGAAAAAAGGCCAACAAATCATCGGCACTCCTGCTGACAAACTTTCGAGCGTCGAATTCCATCCACAATGTGTTAAGAACCCTCCGACTGACGCGTGGTTCAATACTTGTTCTTGGTCACACCAACTTGCTAACAAACCTCGTTGTTTAGTTTGCATCTCGAATTCGGGCGGAAGAATAGCCGCATGATCACCCATGACAAGGTCGGGTCGAATTATCCACAAGAAGTTTTGCATGGTATTGGCAAGTCCCCATGCAAACTCTACCAAGTGTTGAGGACTCATAATTGTGATACTACCAAAGTTTATGTAAACCACTGACCCGGGTTGTTTTGAATCTAACCATTGAATACAACCCGAATCTTCTTTCCACAGATTTGATCTCAAAGATTTGGTATGGTTATCGGGTATGACCGATTTGGAAAGGTTGTGAATGGGTCCAATGCTGTAGACCCGATTCAGCATGGATGAAAGCGGCTTTAAAACCTCACACTCCAATTCATCAAATGTGTTCAAAATTATAGCAGAAGCTTTATAAGTTCTTGAAATTTCTTGAATGCAATACTGGACAAAGCTATCCGGTAGGTCCGGTGACCAAATCAAAGATGAGGAATCCCGCATAAGGATACTCCCAGTTCCGGGTATCCAGTCAATAACGGAGTTCAGGTATCCATTTTCAGGACCATTTACTACATCTGTATAACAGTGAAATTGTGAGGATATATATCAAAATAAAGTCGATCAAAAAATGGCCCCAAAGGCATTATAGTCATTTCACTCGGGGGCATTTCAGACATTCCCTAACAGCCAAGGACATGATGATAATTACTAGATCTACCTCTACAAGGACCACTCCTAACCTTTTTCATTAACTCATCTCATCCTACACAAGATTAGAGAAAAATTTAGACACAGATATAATCTCTTCTCATCGATCTAAAACTCATATTAACTTTTATAACGGAGGAGCTTTCAGGGACTATCCCGAAGGTCTTTCTAACTTGTCTATTGTCTTGCAAGAATTATTATACTCAGACTGGGACTATATATGACTCGCATCGGACAGAAACTCATCGACCAAGACCTAGATCAACAGGATCATCCGAAGCTACCCCTAACTTAAATTTAGTGCTACAACAGAAATCATGTTGTTAGGACTATATATATATATATATATATATATACACACACACACACACACACACGAGGTTTCAAAAAGGAAAGACGTGATCTATATTTATTCATGAAAACTATGTAATTAATTAGGAAAATACTGAAATAGAGGTTACAAAATTAAATTATTTTTTTAATTCTTTTAAAATAAGAAATACATAATTCTATTTAATATTATAAATTGATATGATATTCTTAATTTATGATTAGACAGATACTATCATTTCTAGTATCACACCACTATTGCTAATTAAAATTTTTGTTAATACTAATTGTACATTTAATTAGGAAACATAAATAACCCCAAAAAAGTGTAGTTTTAAAAATGTGTAATATTAGGAACATCAACTATACACAAAAAAAGTACACACACAGTATAAAAAAAAAGAGAAAATAGGGAGCAGTATGGACCTACAACTGAATGTTTTAAACATTTTCATTGGTAAGCAATATATGAGTTCACTCTTGGTGCACAATTTTTTGTGTACAGTTGGTGCACATAGTATTATTCTTTAAAATTATATAGCACGCATAATAAACTAAAAGAGTTTAATTTAACACCGTACACATAATTTCCAGATTTTCCGAACACTAATTCCGAACGTATACGATAATGTTTGTTTATCTCGTAATATCCATTAACAGCTCCACATCTGATTCGATAAGATGGTAAAATATATTGTTTGGTAAAATTTTGTTTGCCTCTTATCGTCTCTTAATCGGTAAGAGGAATATATAAATCCAAATCATTAAGAGCTGTCTCTTAATAAAAAAAATTAAATTTATGGAGCCTCTATAAATATTGTACTCCTTCCATTCCAAATTTTAATATCATTATTGATTTTTGAAAAATCAATTTGAGATATTTTTAAATTTAAAATTGATATTTTTAAATTTAAAAGACATTCATATGTTTTATACTTTTTAATTATCACAAATAATTTTTTAAGTTTAGATATTATTTCACTCAAATAATCTAATTTATTAAGATATACTAACCATTCAAATTTTACTTACTCAATTTATCAAACAACACCATAATACATGGACAACTCTAGTTATAGGAATATTATATTAATCCATCTTATAATTAATTCAGCAACCAAAAAAAAAAATTGAATTTCATCTTACTATATAGTTATAAGTACGGCATACCTTTCTGCAACACAGAAGCTAGCTCACGGAGGCGAGAGTAGTGCAAGTAGCACATCAAGGTGAATGCATTGACCGTCCAGAAGAAAACATTGGGAATGCCAACTTCTTCAGAAACCTCAACGCTAAAAGCCATGATGGCATCAGAGACAATACAAGACACCGGAGGAACATCCGATGAATTGTTGAGCTTGTTAAGTAGATCTCGGAACGGAATAGAGCAATTTTTGGAGGTGGATACGCAAAGTTCTATGATGTTCTGCGTGGCGTCAGGGTTTTCCGGCGGTGGAAGGCCGTCAGGGATGGTTTCAAAACGGAAAGTAGGAGAGCCCGAAACAGATTTCGGGCCTCCGGATTTGAGTAAGCGGTTGTAATTGAATTCTGTATGAACAAAGGTTATGTAAAATCCTCTGTGGTGAAGCAGCGTTGCTAACGTGAGCATCGGGCTTATGTGACCTTGAGCTGGATATGGCATGCATACCACATGAGGCTTCTGAGTTTCTGCCATTGAGATTGAGAAATTCCTTTTACTCCACAGTATTGAAAAGAATTATATGTATATATAGGCTGTTTGTTTATTATGAAAATATAACATCGACATCAGGGACAGATCTAGAAATCTTATTAGATTCCTAAACAAAATTTTATAGGGTTGCCCATAAGGTTGTTAGTAAGAGCTCTTGGAATCTTAAGGGGCTCTAAATTAACTATGATTTCATTTTTGTGGATGTGAAGCTCTGCCGTCTTATCCGTAATTGCCGTACTGTGCAAGGTGCACAGGTAACCCAATATTACAAATAATCATCCATTGTCCATATCTCCTGACTCCTGATTCAATCTTTTGATTTGGAAATATTTTCAGTAATAATTTTTTTTAACCTTTTGCAAAAAATTAAAAATGAAAACAGGCCATCCTTTGTGAGTGAGGAAGTTTATCTTTGGAGGAAAAAAATATTATTTAAATTTACAATAATATGTGAACAAGTGTATAGTGATGGAATTTACAAAATTATGTGAAGTTCGAAGCCTGTGATGACAATTCATATATTTGCATAAACAATTTAAAAATGTAAAACATATATGCATACTAAACATTTTAAAATTCTAGGAGGGGCTGCTGCCCAACTTCCTACCCCCTACATCCGTCCTGAATGCTGTTTTTGTCCGTTTAATTTCCTATATGAAGTTATAAACATAATCATACAAAAGTTTCCTTTTTAATTAATTATGCATTATATATGTCAAAAGTTAAGTGTAATCTATGGGATCTTAATCCAAGTTCCAGTTCTCATTATCACCGTTCCCTCTATAATTTCTTTTAATCATATACTCCCTCAGTTTTTTTTTACTTAACGTTTTTTTAGAAAAAAACATAAAAATTAAGAAATACAATATATACTTCCTTTGATCGATTAAAATGAGTATATAATCTCAATATTATCATTCATAATTTATTAAAAAGATAAAAGATAAACAATTTAGTATTTAATGTAGTGATAATACGGTAAACTAACTCATTAATGCTTTCTTAAAATCTACAAATTAATAACAAATAAAAATTAATACTTTCTTAAAATTTTGTTATGTACAAATTATTTTTTATTTTTCTTTAACAAATTGGTTAACCAATTTAATGAATGTTGTTGTAGTCTTTTGTTTTGATTTTGTAGACCTTTAGAATATTATTAATATTTTTCATATTTTATTCTCAAAATTATATTACTAATAATATACTCCATCAAAAAGATTGTTCAAAAGTTTATAGTTAATTTTCATTAGATAACAGTTTTCATTTATAATTACATAATAAAATTATTCATAACAACCCAGAAAGTTGAAATAGGAAAATATACATATTCATATTTTTAGACAGACAATTATCAAACACGGATTTTTACTCCATTCAGCTAATTCAGATTCTATTTGTTAACGCTTGATTTTGTCCGCGCGTCCAATCCACTCTCCGCGCGTGTACCTGCACAAAAGTCCCAACGGCTTGGGCCGTGTGGAGACTCCTCGGGTGTATGAGTAAGTAACCAGCTCAAGATGCGCTAACAATGGAGGCTCAATATTTAGTAGGGTAAATAGTGTCGTACCTGACCTTCATTGTTACTTGGGTATTTATAAGGATCCACTTGGCTACTTTCTACTCCTATTAGGAGTGTTCTGCCCAGAATTCTTATTAGACCCGGATTCAACTACCTTGATCCGATAGAAGTATTATCCAGTAAGGAACCACAAGGACCTTGGATACTGGCTCAAACCTTTTCGGACTGGAGAGTCCTCATATAATCCGCTAGGTGTGATTGGCCTTTGGGCCGAGCCCAACAAAAGGAGCCCAATCCAGCCTGTTAGGATTTATATCCGAACATTGCCCCCTACTCCCTTAGTATATGATATGTACTGGGGGAGTGAGTCAGAAGATTTGATCAGCCGGAAATTTATAACAAGGAAATAGGATAAATGCTTCTCGGGAACCCGAAGGCGTCAGACCGAGGATATCTCTCCTCCAAGTGTCTTCAAGTGCCAGCCCGAAGATAGGGACTCTCGAGGGCGTCAGACCAAGGAAAATGCCCCTCGGGTGCTCGACAGCATAAGAACCGAGGGGAGGAGTTCTTTGGGATCCCTAGAAATGTTGTCCCGAGGACGGAGAATCTGGTCACGACATTGGGCTTCTCTGATGGATAAGCCCCGCTCACAAACGTGTATTTGGGCCCAGTCTTTTTGTTTCGAAGCCCAACAATAATATCCCAGCACAGGCAGCCCAACGGTTGTTTCTTGAATTTCAAAACGCCACAGTCGGATACAGCTGTAAGTCATTATAGCCTCATTAGTAAGAATTCTCCCGCCTCTGGCTTCGTCCGTTAGATAGGATCAATTTCAGCCGTCGGATATTTACTTTTATAGAGAAAGTTTAACCTCGCCGTCATTCTTCACCAGTTCCTCCGTTTACACAGAGAGAGAAATTTCCTCCGAGAGACTTCATCTTCTTGATCTTCTGCTTTAGGAACGATCGTTCAGCCTCTTCCTCGAATATCACAAGTAAGTTATTCACCTCCTTTCTTTTCTCGATGGCTGGGAGTAATAAGAATCAAGCTTCATCTTCCCACGTTGAAGATGAGGTTACAGTCGCTCAAGCCGGAATTCCTGAAGGTCAGGCCTGGAAACCGGTGATAATAGAACGCATGAGAGATATAGAAGAGTACAATAGGACTAAGTATCTGTCTTTAGAGTATAGAGTGGCCAACATTCCTTCTTCTATTAAGGATCCTTTTTTTGATCTGTTGATGACGGAATTCTATATTCCTGAATCGTACGAAATTAGGAGACCCGAGGGTGAAGAAAAGGTATACTGGCAACCCGAAGGAGGGTGGATCCCGATTCACCGCCAGTTGCTTCTCTTCGGGGTGCGTTTTTCCACTCCGCCCATTCGTCGTAGAACTTCTTCATACAGTAGGACTTAGTTTGAATCAATTATCCCCAAATTCTTTCATTCACTTAAATAGTTTCATAGCTTTCTGCTCGTCCGAGAGCATAACCCCGAAGCTTGACTTCTTCTTTCAATTCTTTTCCCTCTCCGCCTGTAAGGAGAAGGGTTTTTATCAAATTATCAAGAATCCGGGTAGAGATACCCTAATGGATACCCCATCCAGTAACAAGGGATGGCATGGGGATTGGTTCCTCATCAAGGGGCCGGACACTGAGTTGGTAGGACCTTGGTCTAACCCGAACAAAGACCAATTAAACCCGAATCGGATTACCCGAAGAAGGTTGGAGGAGTTCGAGGTTTTGTATCCCAAGCGACCATCGGTGAAGTGGAACCGGCTTCTTTTGAATGACCAAGACTGGTTACATGATCATGGCTGTAAGTCCATTTAAATTTTCCGAATGCAAATTTTTATCGAATTGATAACATACTGATCGATTGTATCTTTTGTGCAGTGGCTGACTCCGGAAGGACTGCTGATAATGAAGCTATCCTCGAGGCAGCTGGTGTGCCGAGGACAAAGCTGTCAGGTGCTGAAAAGCTAAGGCTGGCACGGCAGAAGAAATCCTCGGGCAGCAAAGTATTAACCTTGCCCGAGGGAGCTACCGAAGGAGCAACTGGACCGGGCCCGACCCCGGAGTCAGCGAGGGCTGCTGAGCCCAAGCTCAAAAAGAGGAGGCTGGTGCGCCACTCCTCAGTTGAGGTGAGAGAAGGACCTATCCGAATGGTCCCGATCGAGCCTTCTTCTACTACCGGGGGTTCAGCCAGTGTTGCCCCGAAGGAGCTGGTCGCAACAGCCTCTTTTGATGTCGAATCTCTTCTCCCCGAAGAAGGGGTTCTGGTGAGGAAGAAGAAGAAGCAAGTAGAGTCCACTCCTGCCACCGAACAACTAGGGGCGGAAGGAGTGGGAACTTCTGTCGGGGCCTTGGACTCTGCCCCGATCATGCTTGACGCAGCAGAGGCTTGTCAAGGGGGTCTGAAGGTCTTGATGGAGAGGCTGTTCGCTCATCACACCAAGGTACACAAGTGTTTTTTTAAGTATTACCCCTAATTGCTTTGTCTGTCGTATCCTAACTCCCGAATCGTTACTATACAGGGAAACGATCTTCTGCTCGAAGTTTCTGGGCAAGTTAAGAGCTTGGAGCACGAGCTGAAGAAGTCCACCCAGGAGTGTGATGCGGCGAAAGATAAACATCAAAAGGTCCGAGACCAACTCCACCAACAGCATGCTAGCTTTCATGCCATGAAAGCTGATTATGAAGTTATTCGGTCGGAGAAGGTGAAGACTGATCAGGAGCTTACCGATCTGAGGAATCGAGCAGAATATGCCGAGACCCGGGCCGAGAGGGCTTCAAAACAAGCTGAGGCTGCTACAAAGCGAGCCGATGCTGCCGAGGGGAAGATCCAGGAGCTCGAAGCTCTTCTCCAGAGGCAAACTGAACAAATCAGCCAATCGGACGAGGCGATCCGCTTACAAACCGACCAGATGCGCAATCTGAAGGACAATGTCCAGATGATCGTTGACGGTTGGGCTGCGAAGGAAGCAGATTGGCTGAAAGGTCCTATTCACCCCGCATCGCCGAGTGTTCTGGCCCCAAGTCTTCGGCAAAAGGTGATCGAGGACTACAAGGTCTCCGATCAATTCCATGAAGATGTCCAGGATGCTGTGGTGAACGAGTTCAATGACGGCTTCGAGTTTGCCCGAGAACTGGTGAGGACAAAAGGCCATGATCCTGATGCGCTGGGGATTATTATTCCCGAAGATTGAATTTTGTAATTTGAAATTTCTGTACTTGTAATTTTTTATGGAATTTCAATAGACTTTTCGTTCTGCAATGTGAATATTCTATTTTATCTCTTCTCTTGAGTGATTCTTATTTATCAATGTATATAGCTGTTCTATACCCCTTCTCCCCATTAACGTTATTAGGAATTTACTAATAAGGTTAATCGATATATCAAAGTGTATGTAAAAACAGCAAACAAAGATAAAGTAGAAGAATTCTCATTCATCTCGAAAAGATAATCAATATCGACCAACATTTAGGCCTCAAAAGAAACTAAGTACATGGTACTACTGATAATATCGTCGGAGCCGAGCAGCATGCCAAGTGTTCGGGACGTCCGTGCCATCCAAATGTTGCAATTTATAGGTCCCTGAACCCAATACTTCAACAATCTTATACGGTCCTTCCCATGTAGGCATTAACTTTCCCGTTTCCCGAGGTATAGACGCCTCGGCCTGCCGAAGAACCAAGTCACCTGCCTTGAATATCCTTACCTTAACATTTTTGTTGAAATGCCGGGCTGTTCGTTGCTGATAGGTAGCTAACCTGAGAACCACGGTATCGCGTTCTTCTTCCAATAGGTCTAGGTTTTCCCGAAGCCCCTCGCTATTGAGAATTTCGTCGAAGTTTTGGACTCGGGAGGAAGGTATCCCAATCTCAATAGGTATCAAGGCTTCGGTCCCATAAGAAAGCTTGAAGGGCGTTTCTCCAGTTGTGGTTCGAGGAGTTGTTCGGTAGGCCCATAGGACATGCAGAAGCTCTTCGGGCCAGACTCCTTTGGCCTCTTCGAGCCTTCGTTTAATACCATTCAACAAGAGCCTGTTTGTCACCTCAACCTGTCCATTTGCTTGAGGATGGGCCACAGAAGTTCGTCGGTGTTGAATATTCAGTTCTGTCAGAAAACCTTCGAACTCTTTCCCTACGAACTGAAGACCATTATCAGAGACTAGGACTTTAGGGATCCCGAACCGATAAACCACCTGTTCTTTAAAGAATTGAAGACATGTCTTCTCCGTGATTTTTGCTAGTGGTTTGGCTTCGACCCATTTGGTGAAGTAATCTATGGCCACAATAACAAATTTTACCTGACCCTTACCCTGAGGGAGCGGCCCGAGAAGATCTATTCCCCAAACTGCGAAAGGGATGGGAGATAATATAGGAGTAAGTTCTTCGGGAGGTTGGTGTGGTACCGAAGCGAACAGTTGGCATTTGTGGCATTTTTTGACGAAGTCTTTGGCGTCCTGAAGCATGGTCGGCCAAAAATATCCTTGTCTCAAAATTTTATGTGCCAACGTCTTTGCTCCAACATGATCCCCACATATCCCCTCATGGACTTCTCGAAGAGCATAATCCGATTCTCTGGGATCAAGACATCGAAGTAAGGGCGACGAATAGGATCTCCTGTACAGTGTATCCTCAATAAGACAGTACTTTGTGGCCTTGAATTTTATCCGTCGGGCCAATGCTCGATCATCAGGAAGCTCATCAGTTTTCAGAAACCTGACTATGGGGGTCATCCAGGAATCCTCGGATTCAATATCCATTATTGTCTGTACCGTTGTGCTTGGTTCCTGGAGGGTTTCGAGGTATACAGATCCTTCCATTTCCCCCTGGTCAGTTGTAGCAAGCTTCGAGAGGGCGTCAGCCATAGTGTTTGATATAAGCATGAGGGGGTCAGAATTTTATGACATTTGTTCGACACGACCAACTCGATACAAACCAAACCATCATGCAATGGCGGAAACGAATTCTAGCTATATCACATGGCGTTCATCATGGAGATTAATTCAAATAGCTTGGATCCATAATGGTTCGAGTATAGCAGTTTTGGGAATGGATTCCAAGTGCGTGTGCACCATAAACACCTTGCAAACGGATGTAGCGGATCAGAAAATCAAAAGGAAGCAGTTTGCTTGGAACAGGATGGCTCGCCCCGGCGAGGATTTCCCAGCCAAGTTTCTCACCCCGGCGAGCTCTCGCCCCGGCGAGGATTTTCAAGCCAAATCTCTCGCCCCGGCGAGAAGCTCGCCCCGGCGAGAATTTTCAACGCGATTTTCTCGCCCCGGCGAGAACCCCCTGGATGCAGTTTGGCCATTTTTGACTTTCTTGATTTTCGAACCTTCTTTCATCCAAAACATGATATCAGTATTTAGGATCAATTACATGAGTTCTGATTGTAACATTTCCATATTGGTGTGCTTGTATTTCAAAGAGTGTGTGCTTCTAGAAGCTTCTAGTTGGTTTCCTAGACTAGTATAAATAGGCTTCATTTGTAAGATATTAGGGACTTGAATTATTCATTAATATTCAGATTATCATCATTATTGTGAGATTGTTCTCTTCTTGTGGTTCTTGAGAATTCCTAAGTATTCCTTAGTTTTCTTTGAGATTCATATTCGACTTATCATACAACCAATCATAGTTGTGTGTGGCGTCTTCTACCGCATCAATCGTCGATTGTACCAAGATTACCGCTTCAACATAAGCGAGGGGTCGAGGTGTCGTTGGTGTCCATCCTACGCAAACTTCATTTGCAAGCAATTGTACCAAGATTACCGTCTACATATAGGCGAGGGGTTAAGGTGTTGCAAGCTACCCATCCTATCAACTTGTTAGAAACGATCCGGGCGACGACCACCTCACGCAAGCGTGCCGTGGAGTCTATCATTTGGTATCAGAGCTAAGTTTCCTATCAAGTTACTTATCTTTACTTTTATTGTTGAATTATAGTCAAAAAAAAAAAAAAAAAAAAAAAAAAAAAAAAAAAACTGCATAAAAAAAAAATATATATATATTGCAGAAAATTGTTAGTGTTGATTGCTATCATCGGGATTGTTAATTGCAAGAATCATATTTGACGATTGGAAGTCTTGTGGAGAGTCGTACTTTCTATATTGTGTTCTTGATAAGTTATTATTGGATTGTAATTAGAGAATTGAGGTAATATTTGTGAGAATTCAAAAAGAACCTATTAGTGAGAACTACGAGCGGGAAAAGGCAAGAGTAGTGAGATTACTAAAGGGTAAAAGCCATAAGTGTGATACACGAGCGTTTCATATTTGTATTACATTGTTTGAGCGAAACACGTGAGGGAGTGGGTGAGGAAATTTTCTTTATGTACTAACCTTGTTTTGCAGCAATCATGTATGGATATAAATGTGAAAATAATTATTGGCAAAAAGGATCTTTTCAAGGTAGAGCGGATCCCGAAGCTTATCTAAGTTGGGAGAAAGGAAAGGAACGAGAGTTTAGTTTTCATGAATACTCCGAGCAAAAGAAGTTCAAACTTGCAGTCCTAGATTTGTCCGGTGATGCACGTACATGGTGGGCTCAATTTGAACGTGATAGGAGAAAATATGGAGAACCTCCGATCGATACATGGAAAGAGTTGAAAACCGTGATGAGAAGGCGGTATGCTCCAGTACAACCTAGCAAGAGGAATGAATATGTATCTCCAAGGCATAAAGAGCAACCTTCAAGGCGAGCCACTTGGGAGGATGAAAAGAGGGTTCAAAGGCATGAGGAGTCGCATCGGAAACAACCACGCGAAACTCCTAGAGCATATGTGAAACCAATATCATTCGAGGACATCATGAGAACATATAATGAGTTAAAGAATGATCATTTGAAACAACAAGTCACTCTTAAGGCACAAAAAGAGCAAGATCAGCCGAAGGAGGAAGACGATGGAATCGAGTATGCAGTCCAAGGAAAATTGTTAGGTTCCAATGAACATGATGAAGTTCATGAAGATTTAATGATTGTACAAAAGGATTGTAATCGAAAGAGAGAAAAAGAAAAGAATGAAAAGAATGAGAGAGAAAATACTCGAGAGAAAAACAAACGAGAGAATGAGCAAAAAGAAAAGGAGAGAAAAATAAGTAGCTATGAAAAAAAGAGTGGAATTGAAAGTGAGTTGTATTTTGAAAAGCCAATGACTGTACATTCGTACAAGACGGCGCTTTTGGATACTAACCAAAATAACTCTGTTTTGTCTAGTTCTGTTGTTTCTCTTATACAGGTGAAGGATTATATACCTAGCACTGTCATTCCATATCCGTCAGCTATTGGTGTTCTTGAGGAGACGAAGGAATCACCAAGACAAGTTGGTGAGCTGATAGAGGAAGGTATCGTGGATGAAGTCGTGAGTACGTGTGCTATTGATGAGATTATAATACCTAAGTGGGACGAGGCGTCGAGCATGTTTGTCGATTTTAAATGGGTAAACAAGTATCGTTGTCATTTTCTTTACTTGGATAATATATTTGATAAATTGCATAATACTTATATTTTATCTACATTAGATAATAATCATGTGATTACAATGTCTAATCAAATTAGCAAGATAGGTTGTGAAAAAGGGAAAATTGTATTAACATGTAACTTGTATAGATGGATAGTTATTTCTATTAGATTAACTGATGCATCTAGTGTTTTCATGAGTTATCTAAAACATGTTTTACATGCTTCCATTGGTAAATTTGTGATTAGCTATTTTGAAGATAGAATTGTTTTTATCATAAATTATGGAGGATATTTGAACTTTGTTGAGATAGTTTATGATCATGATATTTCTCCTCGTTTTCAAAACTCTAGTTTGCATAAAATTAGTTCTAAGCTTTCTTTTCCATATGCCGAGTTAGATTTTTATGCTAGTCAATCTTTGTTTGATTTGTCATTAGAACAATCATCATTGCATGAGCTACTATCATTTGGTATTATTTCACCAAAGCAAACTTCATTGTGTGAAAAACTATCATTTGATGATATTCCTAGTTGTTTCGACATTTGTGGAGATTCCTTAGCATTTAGTGAGTTTGGATGTGACAATCATGTATATGCTAGTGAGTTTCCATCTTGTAAAATTGAAAGTGAACTTTCGATGCCATTGACATCATTGTGTGATCTTGAGTTTGCTATTGTCAATGGAAAGGGACAGATTGTTGGTGTTTTGAGGATTCGAGATGGGATCTTATGCTCCGAAGATAAAATCATGGTTTGTTGGGTAGATCCATTCGAACATTATTTTGAGAGTCTACAGGGAAGTAATTTGAAATTTGAATTAGTAGACTATACATATGAATTTGAGTTTCTTGAGTTTTCCTTGATTATACAAAAGATTCATATTGATTGGTGTTATTTTGTGTTTAAACCCAGGAGTTCAAGATTGCTTACTTGAACAACGTGATGAGTTTCAACAATTCATATTTGATCCAGGATCGTTAAAAATGATGTATTTACAAAAACACGAGATCCTCAAATTGATTTTTGACCCAGGGATTCATAAATGTAAATTGATGGAATGTGACTTGTACTATGTGCTGATACTAGATCCAGGAGGAGACTATCAATTGGTATCATTTGTGTCTAATCCAGGAATTCGTGTGTATTTGCACATACGATGTACAAGCTTACAAAGATGGATATTTGACCCAGGTGAATTGAAATGGGTATTAGTACGAATCACCATCACAACGAAACATTTCCATCCAGGAATTCGTAAATGGGAATATATTCTTCAAAGGAAGATCTATACGATGATATTTGACTCAAAAAGGGACAAAACTTTTCAGATTTTTATTTGCGTTTATCTTATAACATATGCATGTGTTTTCATAAGTTACATTTCAGTTGTTAACTTAGTTTGTTTTGATGTAGAGTCCGATGTGTGGAACAATCCTTTTCGAGAGAGGGAAATGCTAGATTTGAGGACAAATCCTTGTGAAGAGGAGGGGGATGATATAAGCATGAGGGGGTCAGAATTTTATGACATTTGTTCGACACGACCAACTCGATACAAACCAAACCATCATGCAATGGCGGAAACGAATTCTAGCTATATCACATGGCGTTCATCATGGAGATTAATTCAAATAGCTTGGATCCATAATGGTTCGAGTATAGCAGTTTTGGGAATGGATTCCAAGTGCGTGTGCACCATAAACACCTTGCAAACGGATGTAGCGGATCAGAAAATCAAAAGGAAGCAGTTTGCTTGGAACAGGATGGCTCGCCCCGGCGAGGATTTCCCAGCCAAGTTTCTCGCCCCGGCGAGCTCTCGCCCCGGCGAGGATTTTCAAGCCAAATCTCTCGCCCCGGCGAGAAGCTCGCCCCGGCGAGAATTTTCAACGCGATTTTCTCGCCCCGGCGAGAACCCCCTGGATGCAGTTTGGCCATTTTTGACTTTCTTGATTTTCGAACCTTCTTTCATCCAAAACATGATATCAGTATTTAGGATCAATTACATGAGTTCTGATTGTAACATTTCCATATTGGTGTGCTTGTATTTCAAAGAGTGTGTGCTTCTAGAAGCTTCTAGTTGGTTTCCTAGACTAGTATAAATAGGCTTCATTTGTAAGATATTAGGGACTTGAATTATTCATTAATATTCAGATTATCATCATTATTGTGAGATTGTTCTCTTCTTGTGGTTCTTGAGAATTCCTAAGTATTCCTTAGTTTTCTTTGAGATTCATATTCGACTTATCATACAACCAATCATAGTTGTGTGTGGCGTCTTCTACCGCATCAATCGTCGATTGTACCAAGATTACCGCTTCAACATAAGCGAGGGGTCGAGGTGTCGTTGGTGTCCATCCTACGCAAACTTCATTTGCAAGCAATTGTACCAAGATTACCGTCTACATATAGGCGAGGGGTTAAGGTGTTGCAAGCTACCCATCCTATCAACTTGTTAGAAACGATCCGGGCGACGACCACCTCACGCAAGCGTGCCGTGGAGTCTATCAGTGTTGTCTGCTCTGACTACCCCAATAATTTGATACTTAGGGAAGTGTTCGAGGAGCGTCTGCACCAGCTGTAGATATGCCTGAAGATGAGGTTCCCTGGCTTCATATTCCCCCAATACCTGTTTTACCACTAGTTGGGAGTCGCTGTATATCATCAGGTTTTTCACCTCCAGGCTTCGGGCCAACCTTAGACCTGCTATAAGTGCTTCATATTCGGCAATGTTGTTGGTAGCTGTGAACCCGAAGCGAATAGATTGTTGGACCCTGAATCCTTCGGGGGATGTAAGAATCACCCCAGCCCCGCTACGAGGTCCGACGCTAGATCCGTCCACAAATAACGTCCACGCCGAGTCTGTAGTCGGATTTGGTAATTCAGTTGTCTCTTCTTCTTCCTGCTCCTCAGGGAAAGAACACTCAACAATGAAATCCGCCAGAGCCTGCGCCTTAATTGCTGTTCGAGGCCGAAAGTCTATATTGAACTGACTTAGCTCTACAGCCCACGCTGCTAATCTCCCCGAAGACTCGGGACGGTACAATACTTTCCGAAGGGGTTGATCTGTAAATACTGTGATGGTTCTTCCCTGAAAGTAGTGCCGAAGCTTTCGACTAGAAATGACCAACGCGTAAGCCAACTTCTCTAAGTTCGGATATCGAGTCTCGGCATCTCGAAGAGCATGGCTTACGTAGTAGACGGGTTTCTGACCTTGTACGTCCTCCCTTATTAAAGCCGACCCGACCGCAAACTGTGTAGCCGATAGATATAACTGTAGGTTTTCCTCGGGAAGAGCTTTACTGAGGATAGGTGGGGAAGAGATATAATGCTTGATCTGTTCAAAGGCAAGCTGACATTCTTCCGTCCAGACGAACGTCTTCTGGTTCTGAGCCCCTTTTAGAGTATTGAAGAATGGCAGACATTTTTCTGCTGATCGGGCCACGAACCTCCGAAGGGCAGCGAGTCTCCCTGTTAATCTTTGAATATCTTTAAAACTCCTCGGGATTGCATCTCGAGGATAGCCGATATTTTTTCGGGATTGGCTTCAATCCCTCGTCGGCTAACCATATATCCCAGGAATTTACCGGACCCGAGACCAAAAGTGCACTTGGCGGGGTAAAGTCTCATATTATGAATTCTGACGTTCCGAAAGCACTCTTCTAGATCTGACAAGTGGTCTTCGTCTCCCATGCTTCGGACGATCATATCATCCACGTAAACTTCCATATTTCTGCCGATTTGATCTCTGAATACTTTATTCATCATTCTTTGATAAGTTGCCCCAGCATTGATCAGACCAAACGACATGACCTTGTAGGCGTAAATTGCTCGGTGAGTGATGAAGGATGTCTTCGGGATGTCTGGTTTGTACATGGCAATCTGATTATACCCGGAAAAAGCATCCAAGAAGCTCATTAAAGTGTGTCCCGCAGTGGAATCGATTAGTTGATCGATGTTCGGGAGAGGATAGTAATCTTTCGGGCATGCTTTGTTTAGATCTGTGTAGTCTACACACATCCTCCACTTCCCGTTATGCTTCTTCACCAGCACCACGTTGGCTAGCCATTCCGGATAAGTTATTTCATAAATGAAGTTGGCAGCCAACAGCTTTTCAATCTCTTCGTCAATCACCTTCTGTCGCTCGGGAGCTATATTACGCCTCTTCTGTTTAACGGGCTTGTGGCTGGGGTTGACACTTAATTTATGTTCAGCCACATCCCTATTTATTCCCGGCATGTCAGCTGGCGTCCACGCAAATATATCTGAGTATTCTTTTACCAGCTCGATGAGTCTGGCTCTGACGCCCGTTTCCAAACCGGTACCGATCTGTATTGTCCTGGTGCTGTCCTCCCGAAGCAATGGAATCTCTTCGGTTTCTTCAGCAGGCGTAGCTATCGGCTCGGAGCCTCCCTCTGTAAAAGGTTCTAGCTCAATTTTCATCGTAGTTTTTTGCTTACTCACCCCCACAGAAGTCGCCTGGATAGTCTGGAGATAGCACATTCTGGACAAATCCTGATCACCAGTCACTTCACCAATCCCATTCTCGGTCGGAAATTTCATCTTCAGATGCGGAATTGAGGTGACTGCCTTTAAAGCTGCCAAAGTTGTTCTCCCGAGAATAGCATTGTAGTTGCTTTCCACCTGGACCACATAAAACCTTATCATGATGGAAGCCTGTTTGGGGGCCGTGCCGAAGATCGCTGGTAGCTCTATCGTCCCTGCTATTCGGACTGGGTTGTTCCCGAAGCCATACAGCGGGGACTCATTGCAGATCTCCAACTTCCTTCCCCCCAGATCCAGCCGATTGTAGGCGTGGCTGTAGAGCACGTCCACTGAACTTCCGTTATCCACCAGCATGCGTTTCAGATCCATAGTTCCAATCTGGGCTGTGATGACCAATGCATCTTGGTGCGGCATGACTATTCCCGGAGGGTAATCATCATCGGAGAAGGTAATGGGTTCGGTCGGAGAAGTCTTAGGTTGCCCAGACAATTGATGGACCTCTCTTGCGAAGGCCTTCCTCTTCCGATTAGACAGAGCTGATATTGGGCCTCCCGAGATAACGTCGACAACTCCTCGGGCTGCTCCCGATGATGGAGGCGGTGGTGCTATCCGATCAAAAGCACTTGGTTTGTATCGATCTGCCACATAGCAATCTAGGTTACCCCTCCGGACTTGCCTTTCTAGAAAATCCTTCAACTGGTAACAATCTTCGGTGTCATGTCCCTTGGCTTCATGATAGTTGCAATATTTGTCCCCTTCCTTTTGTCTGGCAAAAACTCTGATCCTCGGGGGCTTTTCATAGAAAGGCTGGTCCTTAATTTCCTTAATGATAACGGCTCTACTCAAGGTTAAGGGAGTGTAGTCCTTATCATTATCCCTGTTACCTCGGTCTCTCGAACCATTATTCTTCTTTTGCCGATTATCTTGGGAATCTTTCTTGTGATTCCCCTTGTCGTTATCGTTGTACTTCTTATCGGCGTCGTTTCCTCGGGGGTCTCTCTGGTGAAAATCACCTGTATTTTTCGAGGTGCCCCGAAGGTTAGCGAGCGCCTCTTCCAACTCAACGAACTTATCGACTTTGTCATATGCCTCTGGTAGGGATTCGGGTGCCTTCGAGATGATTTCCTCGATCAACCTGCTAGACTTATCCACGTTCAATCCCATGGTCAAAAAATGGATCACCTGCTTCGGATCTATATCGTTAATCTCCGACACAGCCTCCCGGAATCTCTTTATATACTGTCGAAGCGTCTCGTTCGGTCTCTGTTTAACCTGCATCAGGGATGTGATCATTTTAGCCCGCCTCTTGTTGCTGCCGAAGCGGGTGTGGAATTGTTCTTTCAGATCATCCCATGAGCGTACTGATGCAGATGGGAGGGAGACAACCCACTCCCGAGCAGTCTTCTTCAAGGTGGATAAGAATAAATGGCACATGGCTGCTTCATCATGACCATGAAAGAGCATGGCCTGCTCGAAAGTGAAGGTATGATCATGGGGATCTCCAGTTCCATCATACATCTCCAGGTTTGAGGGAACCTTATTCTTCCTATCGATCTTCGCATTAGCCAAGTCTCGGGTGAAAGGAGTGGCCCGAGGCTTTTTGGTTCCTGACGGTTCGGCCCTTCGGGGTGATGATTCCCCAGTATGACTTCTATCAAGGCTTCGTCGGGAACCCTCGCGACGATCTCGCCTGGATGGTGACCGGGCTCTCTTTCTCAAGTCCCTTGTAAAGATGGATTCAGACTGGGCCTGGTTATTATCTCGATGCCGTCTTTGGGGTCGGTCATCTCTTCGTCGGCGGGGAGCAGAGCGGGAGGCCGAGCCTCTCTCGCTCAGCAACTGTTGTCCAGCTTCGTTCAGTTCTATGTACTGTCTGTCAAGCTCTTCTTGCTGGATGTCTAGAGCTTTCTTTCGATCAAGGATCTGCTGAAGGCGTTGTCCCCGTTCGGCTGACGTCTCCCGGTGTGGCCGAGATTGCACCGGTCCGTGTGAACCATGGTTGCTTTGTTGTGAATTTTCCATGTGGATTTGTTTTGATCACCAAAGCAATTTACTACTAAAAGGCCCTCCTTCTAGCGCCAATGTTAACGCTTGATTTTGTCCGCGCGTCCAATCCACTCTCCGCGCGTGTACCTGCACAAAAGTCCCAACGGCTTGGGCCGTGTGGAGACTCCTCGGGTGTATGAGTAAGTAACCAGCTCAAGATGCGCTAACAATGGAGGCTCAATATTTAGTAGGGTAAATAGTGTCGTACCTGACCTTCATTGTTACTTGGGTATTTATAAGGATCCACTTGGCTACTTTCTACTCCTATTAGGAGTGTTCTGCCCAGAATCCTTATTAGACCCGGATTCAACTACCTTGATCCGATAGAAGTATTATCCAGTAAGGAACCACAAGGACCTTGGATACTGGCCCAAACCTTTTCGGACTGGAGAGTCCTCATATAATCCGCTAGGTGTGATTGGCCTTTGGGCCGAGCCCAACAAAAGGAGCCCAATCCAGCCTGTTAGGATTTATATCCGAACACTATTATATATTCAGAATTTTTCATTCAGTTTTATTAAACATCCCTTAGATTAGTAATAATTGACAGCATACCAACAATATAACTGTGTATAACTGTCAAAAATGTGTGCAATTAGTTACAGACTTCAATGCCAATGAAGCCTAATTTAATTTGTTGAGACACCACAACTTCTTAATTTGTGAGGTCAATTTATGTTTAATTTCTAATTTAATGTAGGTATTTCTTTTATTATAAGTAGATTTGGTTTCGTCTTAATGTGGGGTTCTAATTACACTATGTGCGTATTCATACGGAGTTTTAAAATGAATGAAAAATAATAAAACGAAAATTTTAAGTTTTTTTGTCAAATTCTTGTGTAATTAAGTTTTTTAATGAACAGAAAAAAAATAGTCAAAAAAATTGACTATTTTTTTTGTCAAAATTTTTCGTTCAAAAATGAATGAGCTTAAGCAAAAAAAAAAAATAATTAAGCAAACTTTTATAATCCTATTATACTTTCTACATTACAAATACAATAAAATTAACATAAGAGTAAATTAATAATTTAAGTGTAAAACTTAAATCTTTTTTAAAATTTATATATCAAGAACATGTAAGAAAAACATACAATTTTTTTTATCTTTTTCTTTTCTATTATAAATTAAATTTTTTTATCTTTTTCTTTTTGGTCTGAAACTCATAAACATAATGTTAGTTTCTTAGTATAAATGGGTTTGTCATCTAACCGGTTGTAAATCTGTTCTCTCGTGTCGTAAGTTTGTGGAGTTTATTGATATTGTCATTCAAGAGAGAATTATCTCATTGTGTAGCTTATATTTATTTTTTAAAAAAGTAGCCGTCTTCAATGCACCAATAATGGCACCGTATCATTAGGTAAACAATACAGACAAATAATAAGTATCAAATTGCCAGGTACGTTTTCCATTATTTAAATAATTATTTATGTGGTGCGGTATATAAATAATTATTATTCGTTCTGTTCTTTTTTACTTATTTTTTTAAAGAGTGAAATTTGTGGTGTTTTTTATTTATTATTGTCATTCCTTCTTGTTTTTAATGTAAATGATATATAGCATATAAAGATCCATAGTAAATGCATGCTATAAATTATTATATATATATATATATATAGCTCGGCAACTTGGTTGTCTTGAACCTTATAATATACTGATGCATTTGATCTGCAATAATTGACACGTTTTTCACAAGTGTTTGTTTCTTGCAAGTATGCTACTATCATTGGAAATATTTTTCAGCACAAGAACTAGGGCGGCAATATTTTATTTTATTGGAAATCCGGCAATTGTTATTCTCTTCTAATGTATTATAAGAGTTGTGTTATACATTGTGAAAATTTTTAGCTGAATTATAATTACGATGTATCATATATAAGATAAGTAGGTATTAAGAAAAGTCTCACTTTAATTTATTATATCTTACCATATATATTTTCGTATTGGTCGTAATTTAACTTCGTCAAATATTTGTTAACATGTATATCATTTTCCGTACTATAATAATGATAACTCATTATCTCAGTTTATATGAAGTTTTGAACACGCCACATTATGTCTACAATTGAATAAACTATATATATATATATATATATATATATATATATATATATATATATAAAACTGATTACAAATTATCGAATTTAAATATTTAATTTTATATTTTGAACAGAAGATGTTTGGAGAGTTGAAAAGTCGGGTTTTGAGATTCGGTGGTGGAGATGAGTTCCGTCTTCGAACGCTAACCAATTAATCCATCCATTCTAAATTGTCTGTATTTTTGACTATTTATACATTTATTAAAAATGTAATTATTATGTCAAATTTATTGCTAAAAGTGTAATTATAATTATATTTATAATTATACAATTTAAAAATTATACATTTATGATGAGAGAGAGTAAATGAATAAGATAAATTTATAAAACAACCATTTTAATTGTCTAAAAAAAATAAAGTATAATTATTTTAATATAATAATTTTTTTTTAAAATATCAGATAATTTGAGATGGACGTAAGCCGACATAGCCCGATACTTTTCTTCAATTAATTTTTGGCATGCTCGAAATGAAACGAAACTAAAGTGTAACCTGCCAAATTTTATGCTTCCAGAAAGAGATTAGATAAATTTTGGTATTTTGATTGGATTGGGGAAAATGGGACAAATTTTTCCATGAGCTCTGTACTTGATGGCCGCTTTCCTCGTCATTGGCACAGCGTAAGAGTCAAGAATATCATGATTGGTGAAAGAGGAAGAAATTGAATCGGAGATTCTCAAGGACAATCAAGTACACAGTGTTATTGAAATTATGATCTAATCCATCTAATAAAGCAAGCATAGTCTCTTTCTTCTTGTTGTTAATTAGTTTATGTTTTAACTGAGTATTTAAAGTTTAAATTTTGTATTTTCAGTTTTATTATTTTTAGGAGTTAGTTTAGGAAGCTACTAGATTTGAATTATTTTAAAACTCATTTGTAATTTATAAATAGTGATCAATGAATAACAGAGTAGTTGGGCCTTTATTTTCCTTCTCTATCTTTTACTCTTCACCTCTCTGTATCATGGTATCAGAGCATAATGCCTAAAGGTTTTTTTTTTCAATCCTGCCTGTTTATTACTCCCCATCAATTTTCTTTTACTTTACATTAATAACACTTCTCCACTATCCGAAATTGAATGTGGTGCTGAAAGTACCATTTCCCACAACATATTATTATATTTGTCTACTAATATATTAACACCTATACCACCTATTACCCTCCAGGCCACCATCTATTTTTATTACTAGTCAAGTACACCACCCCTACCTATTGTCCTATTATCCCTGTCTCACATTTTTTTTCTTTCTTTTTCCTTATCTCTGACTTACATCAAAGATGACCACTCCAATCAATCCAACCATCAATTCAACAACTCTCAATACCAATGAATCTCAACTCATCACCATCAACATCTCTGCCCAAGCTCCACTAAAACTCACCTCCAAAAACTATGTCTCCTGGAAACTCCAGTTTCAAACACTCTTCATCGGTTATGATCTACTTGGCTACATTGATGGCTCAAAACCTTGCCCACCAGCAAATTTGACTGTGAACTCCACAACAACAGCGAATCCAGCCCATAATTTTTGGATGCGCCAAGACCAGTTGATTCTTAATGCACTTATCGGATCTCTCTCTCCCACAATCATTCCGTTTATTTCTCGAGCCAAAACCTCCAAAGAAGCTTGGACTATCCTAGCCAACACATATGCCAAGCCGTCTCGCGGACGCATCAAGCAAGTTAAAAGCCATCTTAAGGATCTGTCTAAGGGTTCTCACAGCATTACGGATTTTCTTCAGACCGTGAAAGCTCGTGTTGATGAACTTGCTCTCCTTGGTGCACCAATAGATGAAGATGATCTCACAGAGAAAATCCTTGATGGTCTTGGTGATGACTACAAAGAGCTAGTACGTGTTGTTCAAGCTCGGGATATTTCAATCTCCTTCGACGAACTCCATGAAAAACTCCTGAATTTTGAAGTGTCTCTTGAAGGAACAAAAGCAGAACCATCACACTTCCCAGCTTCGGCAAATCCTGCAAGTCGTACAAACTTAGGTTGGCGCCCAAATTCTAACCCAGGAAACAACAATACGAGCTGGCGCCCATGGCAAAATACCAAAAATCACTCCACTGCAGCTTCCCATGTTGGGCCCAATTTCTATCACAGTGATCGACCTTCCCCTCGACCTTATCTTGGATTCTGCCAAATTTGTGGTATGCAGGGTCACACTGCCAAGAAATGTCCCTCTTTCCGTTTAGTAGCAATTCAGCCCTCCACAATTCCAAGGGCACCCGCACCCAACTCTACAACACCATGGCAGCCTCGTGCTCATTTTGCTGCGAACATCACTTCCACTCCAAAGTGGCTACTTGACAGTGGTGCTTCTCATCATGTTACTGACGACCTGAGCAATCTATCTCTTCATGTTCCATATTCTGGTTCTGATGATATAATGATTGGTGATGGCTCGGGTCTCCGCATTACTCACACTGGTTCTACCTCACTTAACTCTTCCAACACAAAATTTACATTAGACAATGTTCTTTGTGTACCTAAGATGAAAAAGAATCTTATATCCATTTCACAATTTTGCATATCAAATAATGTCTCTGTTGAATTCTTACCTTCTTCTTTTCTTGTGAAGGAACTTCGCACAGGAGCAATCCTTTTGAAGGGGCAGACGAAGGATGGGGTGTATGAATGGCCATTTTCCTCTCCAACATCCTCTCCATTATTAGCTTTCTCTACTGTCAAGACAATCGCTCACAAGATCAGCCATGTAATTTGACCACACGATGTTCAAACTAGAGGATGAAATTGTCACATTTTTTCACCCCTACGAAGTTTTACGGCTTCTTTTTGTACTAATTATAGCAAATGTTATAATTGTATTGGCCTATAAACAAAGCGTTAGAATTAAATGCAACATTTAATATAATAACTCCTTTGTTATAAAGAATTGATATTTTTACAAGTAAAATTTGTTATTTTCACAATATTTCTCTCATATGAATGTGAGACTCATTTACTATTCATATGAGTTGTGTTTGTGCTCACATTTATAAGAAGGAACCTTGTGAAAATACTAAATTTTACTTGTAGAAATATCAATCCCTTACAACAAATGCAGTAAAAAATTATAAATTTTATAGTGGTCAAGAATATGAAAATCTCTTTTGATCACCTAAGTTATTTAGTATGCTGCAGTTTGGAACTTGTTGCTTCATTGGCACAAAAGAATTTTCATGTCATGTATCACCATTCACCAGGGACCAAGTCAGACATAATGTGGCCTGTTCAAAACTTTATATAAACTGTGATCATGAGTTATCATTATATATGATAACAATTGCCGGACTGTTAGAAGAGAACAACAATTGCCGGATTTCCATTTTAATTTGTTCATGTGCTGTAAAATTAGTGAATGATAGTAGCAGCATACTTACAAGAATTAGACACACGTGAAAAAGGTGTCAATTATTAGAGGTCAAATGCACCAATAATGAATCAATGGTATTCAAGACAACCACGTTGCCGAGCACAGTAAATATTAGAAGCTAAATAATATAATGACAAATATTAGAAGTTAATAGATTGTCAGGCTAGACACCGTATTTCCCCATTTTTTATTTATGAGAGCCAGTACTAATTATTATGTTACTGCATTTCAAAAGCTCAGAGGAATGTGAGAAAAGACTTGAGAAAAACTTGGAAGAAAATTAATTTTGCTACGTAGCGCTTTTAGGGACTCCTAGGCTATCAAATTTGATCAATTGTAACACTACTAATCTAAACAGTAATATTGAACCCCCCACATGGTAGTAATTCAACTAAAGATTTTGATTCCACTTGGAATAGCTATGATCATGATAGCTGCAGTAAGGTTAACCTTGGAGATGAAGGAAATCCAGTTTAAGGGAATTCATTGAACCAAAGGTAGAAATTTCTACGGAAGATAGATTTTCTGCTATTCTGATCATTGATTCCTTTTACCATTCGGGTTTAAGCGGGTGAGACTAGAAAACTCTTTTACTTTAAAACAAGAATTATATATAAAATAAAGTTTTAGTTTGACATAATTTCATATAGATCGTGAAATTAAAAGTTCAATACATAAAACTGAGTACAATAGTTCATATCTAAAATTCTTAAATCAAATTGAGTTTAAAACCTGTATTGAAGTACCCATAGCATACTCAATACGCAAACCACCCTTTTCTTCGTTAGCATTTCTTCATGGAAGAGAGAATCACCTCATCAACCAGTTTACCCAAATTCAAGTAAGTTCAGAGGCGGAACTAGGGGGGGTCGAGGGGGGGCACTTGACCCTGGTATTCCGGCGACTCCCACAAAGGTACTCTGCAGATTTGACTTTGGCTTGCGGCCCTGCCCCTACGCCGCCTGCCGCCTCACCGCTCACGCCTTCTTCAGTTCTTCTGCAACACAGCAACAAGCAAACAGCCAAAAGTTAGGTTTTTTTTAAAAAACTTACTAAATGAAACGACGTCGTTTCATTTAGTAAGTTTAAAAAAAATTAAAACCTTTTTCTTTCCCTTTCAGTCTTTTGTCCGTCGCCTCTGCCTGCCCTCTCTGCCTCTCACCTCTGCTGACCCTCTCGGCTCTCAAGTCTCCAACTCTCAAATCACTGTATTATCACAAGGGTATCAACTTTCTTGATCTGGGTTCTGAATAAATCCATAAGCCTTCCTCAAATCATAGTTTTTGGCTATTAAATTTTTCTGGTTCGATGGTTCCCTTTTTCACTGTTCAAACCAATCTGACAAGAATTGGGTTTTTGATGGTTCCTCAGTTTCATCATATGCTTTAACAGATTCACTCTAATGGGTATTTTGATAGCAAATCTGGTAAGTTCCATCTCTCTCTTTCTCTCTATTTATATGTTTATGTTTATATTTATATTATACTATTATTTGATTGTTGAAGATGTGTTTTATGATACTATTTATTGCTTCTGAATTTTTGTAGTTGTTGGGTTTTGGAGAATGGAGATGAAATCTAAAATTGCTACTTGTGTTCATCAGTTCATGTTTATGGTTATTGACTTATTTCGCTTCCATCAGCTGTTTTTCTTGCTGGTTCCTCAGTTTTTTATTGGTTGTTTTATGCTCTCTGTAGATCTTATCATCTTATTGTCTATAAGTGTCTTAAAGATTGTGTTTTGTTTGTTACATCCACCATTTTAGGATTCTGATGTTACTTTGATTTGCCTTTCCCTTGATTGAGTTTGAGTCCCTACAAAATGTCATCTTTTCATTTGTTAATTTGTATACCAGTTTTTGAATAGGATTTATGCTGATAGGGTAAACTAATGTCATTTTTGGCAAAAAAATGAGAACTCTTATTTTTTTCAGTTTTAATTCTTTCAGTGGGGTATCGAAACACCTAGAAACTGTTACCAGTGAGATAATTGGCATCTGGGCTTAGATAGAGGGTAGGGGAATGGTTGGTGTTGGGAAACTACCTCTCTCTCCTTTTGCTTATTCCACAATTTTCTCTATTGTGCCTCCCTGAGAAATTTCTGAATATACATCGGATACAATCGAGAAATTGAAGAAAATGACATTGTCTTGATACGGAAAATAATTTTTACCGATGTATTTTGACCCCCCTAGAAAATTGTTCTGGTTCCGCCACTGAGTAAGTTGATCTCTCATATGGACTAATAGCATTCCTAGTTTTATTCTTCCACTCCACCACCTTTTTCTTCATTTTCTTCCCTTTCTCTCTCTCTCCATCAATTCCTTCACCACCCTCTCCACCCCCTCTCTTTACATCACTATCAATTTTTAGTCCAATACCCCATATTGTTTAAAATAACATTTTTCGAGATTTTATTGCTTGAATTTATAGCAATAATAGTCTCATTTTCAATAGTTATAAAAATTTCATGGTCAATATAAGTTACTAAACAACGAGAAATAGTAGAGTGACAGTGTGAATAGAAGGTTGAGATATTTAGTAGATTTTTAATCTAAAATTTCATATTTTATCTAAAACATCTTTAAAAAAATGACCTCATCAATAGTGGTGAAGTCATTTGAAACCATTCTTAACAACATATCAAATCATTTTAAGATTTTTGAAACAACGGAGTGACTTTTGGATACTGAGTGGTCAAAAGACCATGAACCGTCATTTTTCATTTTTGAAAAAGTTTAAACAGAAATTCATCTGTAAACCATCTGGTCTTACGGACACGGAGGATGATCAGTTCCGCTGTGCCCTGTATTGATCAACACTATATAATACATCACCGCCATTGGCGTATAAAAATTAAATCACCGTTATTAGCGCATAAAAATTTCCCATTTAGGGTTGTTCATACTCAGTCTATGAGTCATAGAACTTCAGTAATGAGATACTTTTAACAATAAACGAATCGAAGGAAATTCGAATTTATAATAATTATAATAATTTTTACAAGTGAGGATCTAGGAATTATACTAGAGTAATGTTAACTACATAATTAGACTAAAATTGACATATATAGTATACTTGGACGAAATTTTACAAGGTTATGCAGTGCAGTCGTGTTGAGTTTTATCTAATTAAACTAGATATGCAACCTTTGTCTACTTACTTAACATTATCTTTATACTATGTGCTTTAGAAAATAACTACAAAACAAAAAATTAATTAAAATTCAAAAAAAATATGTGAAAATTTACAAAATTATGTGGAGTATCTAAGAAATTTGAAACTTCTGATGACAAATTCATATATTTGCATGAACTATTTAAAAATTTAGAACATACATAATAAAAAAAAATTAAATTCTATTATACTCATATCTGTCATCATAAGTATTTTGCACATAAATTCATTTATTTATAAAATACTTGTTGCATAATATAAAAGTTATTTAAACTTTTATATCACAAATATATATGCTTAAAAAGAAGCATATCACTCATTATAAAAATTATTTAAACTTTAAAATTTGAAATCAAAGTTATATCTATTTAACATAGAAACACATTCTTAATTTATTTATAAAGAAAAATTAAACATTTTATAAATCTGCATTAAATTATATATCTGCTTATTTAAAAACATTTTTTATCTAAGCTTAATTTTATATATTTGCTTAAACATAAGCACATTTACACAAGTATAAAAGTTTCATAAACTTTTATAACTAAGCATAAATTACTATCTACTTACACAGAAGCATATCACACAAATATAAAAGTCTTTGAACTTTTATATAAATATCTGATCTTTAATTGCTATCTGCTTATTTGAGAAACATCAAATATAAAAGTTATTTAAACTTTTATATATCTGAACTGAATTTTATCTATTTATCTTAGAAGCATAATTTTGTTAAATATTCTGTAAAAAGAAAAAATTGTAGAGTTAGTTTATTTTATGTATATATGAGAAAGACGAGTAATTCTTTGACCAAGATCAGAGTCATAGAGAGATCAGGTGAGAGCTGTGTCTCTAGTGTACTTGTGAGGTAAGAAAGATGTTGTCGTTTCAAGACTAGATCATAAAATAAAATTGAACTCAAAGGAAAGGTGCAAGTAAGCTTGAGGAGCGAGCTGAGAGCGTACTGTCCAAGATAGTTAGTTGTATATAGTTGAAAGTATGTCTTTAAAACTTTGTAAAAGCTTCTCCGCCTGTTGAAACAGTATTTATTACTGGGAGTAATAGGATCTCAAGTCCTGGAGAGGAGCTTGAGACTAGACATAGCAACATACTCGAGATGTATGTTGTGAACCAGACAAATCTCTGTGCACTGTATGATTAAATTTTTATTATCTTACATATTAATTTCTAACACTGCAAATTAATTAACTAAAAATTCAAAAAGGCCTAAGATAATTTTTTAATCAGTAATAATTTATTCAACTCCCCTTCTAGATTATTATTCGACTTTCATATTCGAGCTCGACTCGAAATATAAATGATTCAAATATGAACAAATTTTAAAGTTCGATAAATTACTCGAATCTTTTCAAATTAAAATTTTCTATTGATACTCAGATCATATTCGCTTGAAAAGCTCAAACTGTTCAGGTTTGATTCGAGATCGTGCTCGACTCGGTAGTTAAACGAGTCTCAATCCAATCTTATTTTATACTCGATAAATTTTGTGAACCAAATCTGAACAACTCAATACTCAGCTCGATTCGATTCATCTACACCCTTATTGTATGGCATATATATATATATATATATATATAATAGGACTACATTCCCGGGCTAGACAACTTATTGCCTTTTCTGTTATTTATTTATTCATTTAAAAAGAACTTAGGTTATTATATTTTAATTTGAATAATGTTAGGGGTATCAAATTTTTTGTCTCAACTAAGTCTCACATAACATGACATTGAATATTTTGATGATATTTTATGATATAGTCAATCACATAACTTTTATCCAACTAATGAAATGATGACACATCCTTTTGAGATATTTTTGGAGGTCAAAAATTTGAGACACTTAACATTACTCTTTCAATCTAAAGAGTCTAAACGGGAATATGAGAGAGGAGTTTAGAAAAAATTTAGATAATAAACTTGACTTTGTAATGTATGTAGAGATTTTGTTCACTATATTGAGTATTCAACACTAAACCTTAAACTACCACATTTGATCTACCGTTAGAAGTGTCATTGTTCAAGCAATACTCAAACCTCGGAATTTAAGTTTGAAAGTTTATAAGCAATAATTCAAGTAAGCGTGCAAGCCTTTTTCATAAATATATTTTCACAATTAAGAGGAGCAATTGACATAGTCACACATTGACATTTATATATAACACAATTAGCGACTAAAATTCTTAAATCAAATTCAGTTTAAAAACCATATCAAGTCCTTTAGTGTACATACACTAACAAATTGGTTTGTCAGACAAAATCTATGATCTTGACAAACTCTCCCATCATTGTTTTTCATTGACATTTCTTCATAGGGGAGAGAATCACTTCGTTTACCATTTTGTCTAAGTTTAAGTAAGATGATCCCATATATGGGTTAGTAGCACTCTTAGCTTTATTCTTCCACTCCACCACCCTTTTCTTAATTTCCTTCCCTTTCTCTCCCTCCATCAATTCATTCACCACCCTCTCCACCCCCTCTCTCTTCACATCACTATCAATTTCCAAACCAACACCCCATAATTTACAAATGCAATAACAATTCGTTAGTTGATCCGCGAAAAAAGGCCAACAAATCATCGGCACTCCTGCTGACAAACTTTCGAGCGTCGAATTCCATCCACAATGTGTTAAGAACCCTCCGATTGACGCGTGGTTCAATACTTGTTCTTGGTCACACCAACTTGCTAACAAACCTCGCTGTTTAGTCTGCATCTCGAATTCGGGCGGAAGAATAGCCACATGATCACCCATGACAAGGTCGGGTCGGATTATCCAGAAGAAGTTTTGCATGGTATTGGCAAGTCCCCATGCAAACTCTATCAAGTGTTGAGGACTCATAATTGTGATACTACCAAAGTTTATGTAAACCACTGACCCGGGTTGTTTTGAATCTAACCATTGGATACAACCCGAATCTTCTTTCCACAGATTTGATCTCAAAGATTTGGTATGGTTGTCGGGTATGACCGATTTGGAAAGGTTGTGAATGGGTCCAATGCTGTAGACCCGATTCAGCATGGATGAAAGCGGCTTTAAAACCTCACACTCCAATTCATCAAATGTGTTCAAAATTATAGCAGAAGCTTTATAAGTTCTTGAAATTTCTTGAATGCAATACTGGACAAAGCTATCCGGTAGGTCCGGTGACCAAATCAAAGATGAGGAATCCCGCATAAGGATACTCCCAGTTCCGGGTATCCAGTCAATAACGGAGTTCAGGTATCCATTTTCAGAACCATTTACTACATCTGTATAACAGTGAAATTGTGAGGATATCAAAATAAAGTCAATCAAAAAATGTCCGAAAGGCATTATAGTCATTTCACTCGGATGCGTTTGAGACATTCCTTAACAGCCAAGGACATGATGATAATTACTACATATATCTACCTCTACAAGACCACTCCTAACCTTTTTCATTAACTCATCTCATTCTACACAAGATTAGAGAAAAATTTAGACACAGATATAATCTCTTCTCATCGATCTAAAACTCATATTAACTTTTATAACGGAGGAGCTTTCAGGGACTATCCCGAAGGTCTTTCTAATTTGTCTATTGTCTTGCAAGAATTATTATACTCGGACTGGGACTATATATGACTTCCATCGGACAGAAACTCATCGACCAAGACCTAGATCAACAGGATCATCCGAAGCTACCCCTAACTTAAATTTAGTGCTACAAAAGAAATCATGTTGTTAATGACTATATATATATATATATACACACACACACACACGACACATGGTTTCAAAAAGGAAGGACGTGATCTATATTTATTCATGAAAATTATGTAATTAATCAGGAAAATACTGAAATAGTGGTTACAAAATTAAATTATTTTTTTAATTCTTTTAAAATAAGAAATACATAATTCTATTTTAATATAATAAATTGATATGATATTCTTAATTTATGATTACACAATTACTATCATTTCTAGTATCACACTACCATTACTAATTAAAAAATTTGTTAATACTAATTGTACATTTAATTTGGAAACATAAATAATCCCAAAAAAGTGTAGTTTTAAAAATGAGTAACGAGTATTATCCTTTAAAATTTAAAAATATATAGCACGCATGTAAGATTTAAAATTTTTATGGTAAATAAACTAAAAGCTTAATTTAACCACGTATTTTCCGGATTTTCCGGACATCAATTCCGGACGCAGTACATGGACAACTCTAGTTAGTAGGAATATTATATGAATCCATTATCATATCATATAATTAATTTAGCAACCAATAAAAACAATTAAAAAAATAGAATTTCATCTTACTATATATTTATAATTAGGGTATACCTTTATGTAACACACAAGCTAGCTGACGGAGGCGAGAGTAGTGCAAGTAGCACATCAAGGTGAATGCATTAACCGTCCAGAAGAAAACATTGGGAATGCCAAGTTCTTCAGAAACCTCAACGCTAAAAGCCATGCTGGCATCAGAGACAATACAAGACACCGGAGGAACATGATCCGATGAATTGTTGAGCTTGATAAGTAGATCCCGGAACGGAATAGAGCAATTTTTGGAGGTGGATACGCAAAGTTCTATGACGTTCTGCGTGGCGTCAGGGTTTTCCGGCGGTGGAAGGCCGTCAGGGATGGTTTCAAAACGGAAAGTAGGAGAGCCCGTAACAGATTTCGGGCCTCCGGATTTGAGCAAGCGGTTATAGTTGAATTCTGTATGAACAAAGGTTATGTAAAATCCTCTGTGGTGAAGCAGCGTTGCTAACTTGAGCATCGGGCTTATGTGACCTTGAGCTGGATATGGCATGCATACCACATGAGGCTTCTGAGTTTCTGCCATTGACATTGAGAAATTCTTTAATTTTTACTCCACTGTATTGAAAAGAATTATATATATATAGGCTGTTTGTTAATTATGAAAAGATAGTGAATAATGGCATCCACATCGAGGACAAATTTAGGAATTTTATTGAAGTAATGTTAGCTATATAATTAGTGTTAAAGATCTAAAATTTTACCTCGGGCAATTAAAATTTGAAGACTTCATATAATTTGAAAGACTACTTCATTCATTATCAATTAATTTTAAATTAATGTTTCAATATAATATCAAAATAAACATTATTAATGTACAGACTCAACCACTCATCTACTTCACGTCACCCAATTATGTATACGGTTGTTATAAGCAAGAGCTCTTGGAATCTTATGGGACGTTAAAATCACAATGATTACATTTTTGTGGATGTGAAGCTCTGCCAGCTTATCCGTAATTTCCGTCCTGTGCAAGGTGCACAGGTAGCCCAATATTACAAGTAATCATCCTTTTGTCCATATCTCCTGATTCAATCTTTTGATTTGGGAATATAATAAAAAAATAAAATTTAACTTTTTGCAAAAAATTAAAAATAAAAACAGGTCATCCTTTGTGAGTGAGGAAATTTATCTTTAGAGGAAAAAAATATTATTTAAATTTACAATAATATGTGAACAAGTGTATAGTGATGGAATTTACAAAAGTATGTGAAGTTTGAAGCATGTGATGACAATTTCATATATTTGCATAAACTATTTAAAAATGTAAAACATATATACATACTACACATTTTAAAATTCTAGGAGGGGCTGCTGCCCCACTTCCTACCCCCTACATCCGTCCTGAATGCTGTTTTTGTCCGTTTAATTTCCTATATGAAGTTATAAACATAATCATACAAAAGTTTCCTTTTTAATTATGCATTATATATGTCAAAAGTTAAGCGTAATATATGGGATCTTAATCCAAGTTCCAGTTCTCATTATCACCGTTCCCTCTATAATTTCTTTTAATCATATACTCCCTCAATTCTTTTTTACTTAATGTTTTTTAAGAAGGAAACATAAAAATTAAGAAATACAATATATACTTCGTTTGATTGATTAAAGTAAATATATAATCTCAACATTATCATTCATAATTCATTAAAAAGATAAAAGATAAACAATTTAGTATTTAATGTAGGGATAATACGGCAAATTAAGTCATCAATACTTTCTTAAAATCTACAAATAACAAATAAAAATGAACAATTTCACTCTTTAAAAACAAACACAGAGGGAGTAGTAATTATTTAAATACCACACCACATAAATAATTATTTAAATAACGGAAAACGTAGCCCTATACTTTTCTTCAATTAATTATTGGCATGCTCAAAATGAAGCGAAACTAAAGTGTAACCTGCAAATTTTATGCTTCAAGAAAGAGATTAGATAAAATTTGGTATTTTGATTGGATTGGGGAAAATGGGACAAATTTTTCCATGAGCTCTGTACTCGATGGCCCCTTTCCTCGTCATTGGCAGAGTGTAAGAGTCAAGAATATCATGATTGGTATAAGAGGAAGAAATTGAACCGGAGATTCTCAAGGACAATCAAGTACACTAGTGTTATTGAAATTATGAATCCATCAATTAATTGATCTATTGACAATCTCTCACAAGATCAGCCATCTAATTTGACCACACGATGTTCAAACTAAAGGATGAAATTGTCACATTTTTTTCACTGCTACGAACTTTTACAGCTTCTTTTTGTACTGATTATAGTAAATGTTATAGTTGTATTGGCCTATAAATAAAGAGTTAGAGTTAAATACAACATTTAATATAACAATTTCCTTGCTATAAAGAATTGAAAATTTGTTATAACAAGTAAAATTTGTTGTTTTAACAATATTTATCTCACATAAATGTAAAACTCATTTACTATTCATATAAGTTGTGTTTGTGCTCACATTCATGTGAAAGGAACTTTGTGAAAATACCAAATTTTACTTGTAAAGATATTAATTTTTTATAACAAATGCAGTTAAAAACTATAAATTTTATAGTGGTCAAGAATATGACAATCTTTTTCAATCACGCAAGTAACTTAGTATGCTGCAGTTTGGAACTTGTTGCTTCATTGGCACAAAAGAATTTTCAGACCATGTATCACCATTCACCAGGGACCAAGTCAGACATAATGTGGCCTGTTCAAAACTTTATATAAACTGTGATCATGAGTTATCATTATATATGCTAACAATTGCCGGACTGTTAGAAGAGAACAACAATCGCCGGATTTCCAAATAAAATAAAATATGGCCGACCCATTTTTGTTCATGTGCTGTAAACTCAGTGAATGATAGTAGCAGTCTAAGGGAGTAAACGAGTCAAACCGAAGCGAACAAAAAGTTACTCGAATTCGACTCGAAACGTTAAATTAATACAATTCGACTCGAATTCAATTTATATTTGAAAATTTATGCTCAGATTCGACTCGACTTGAATATTTATTACTCGAATTCAATTCGACTCGGATTGAATTATATTCAAACTACTCACGAGTTTCAAATTCAAGCTCAAATTTGAGTCTCCACATAATAGCAAGTTTTATAATAAATATAATTATAAATTGAATTTGTTATTTTACTTAGAAATGAGAAAATACATTTACTATTACACTTTACAAATATAAAATTACAATTAAAAATAAAATAATAATAATTAATTATCCTAATTTGATTTAATTTTGTATATATTATAAGAGAATGAATCGAGTATCTAATCAAATCTGTATCAATCGAGTATGTATCGAATCACAATCGAGAATTCGAGTAGTTTGAATCTTAAATGAATCGAGTATAACCTTGCTCAGATTCTACTCATATTTTTATTCGAACTATTTTTTATGCTCAGATTTAAATCATATTATTAAGGAATTCGAGTGTCGTTCGTATTTTTTCAAGTCGAGCCCGAAACGATTTCAAACTATTTGGTTGTTTACAGCTTTAGTAGCAGCATACTGTTGGGCATATTGGTCCAAAGTCCAAACAGCTTGTGGCGGTGGAATAACACGGAATTGGTGATTGGAATAAAAGCCGTGCGGCGGCCTAATTCTATTTTAGGCACGAAGTCAATATGTTGTTTGTTTTTGGAATTATGGTATTCAAGACAACCACGTTGCCGAGCACAGTAAATATTATTCCCTCCGTCCCAAATTAATTGCATTTCTAGAACTTTTTAAAGTCAACTTGACTATTTTTAAAACTAATTTTTTTACTATTTTTTCTAACATATAGGTGAAGATATTATAACCAAAAGAAAGTATATACAATTTATTACTAATTTCAATTTTTATAATTTTAGAAATATATTTATATATGCTTAATTATTAATTTTAAAAATAGTCAATTTGACTTAAAAAAGTCCTAAAAAAGCAATTAATTTGGGACGGAGGGAGTATTAGAAGCTAAACAATAATGACAAATAGAATCACATTGTCAGGCTAGACATCGTATTTCCCCATTTTTTATTTATGAGAGCAAATACTATATTATTATGTTACTACATTTCAAAAGCATGTGAGAAAAACTTGGAAGAAAATTAATTTTGCTGTGTAGCGCTTTTAGGGCTCCTAGGCTATCAAATTTGATCAATTGTAACACTAATGATCTAAACAATAATATTGAACCGCACATGATAGCAATTCAACTAAAAATTTTGATTCCACTTAGAACAACTATAATCATAATAACTGCGGTGAGATTAACCTTCGAGAAGAAAGAAATCCTGTATAAAGAAATTCATGAATCGGGCAATAATTTCTATTGAAGATAGATTTTTTGTTATTCTGGCCATTGATTCCTTCTATCATTCGGGTTTAAGCGGGTGAGACTAGAAACTCGTTCGCCTTAAAACAAGAATTATATATAAAATACAATTTTAATTTAACATAATTTCATATAAATCGTGAAATTAAAAGTTCAATACATATAACTGAGTAAAATAATAGTTCGCATCTAAAATTCTTAAATCAAATTGAGTTTGAAACCTATACTTAAGTACCGAGTAAAATAATAGTTCACATCTAAAATTCTTAAATCAAATTGAGTTTGAAACCTATACTTAAGTACCCATAGCATACTCAATACGCAAACCACCCTTTTCCTCATTACATTTCTTTATGGAAGAGAGAATCACTTCATCAACCAGTTTATCCAAATTCAAGTAAGTTGATCCCTCATATGGACTAATTGCACTCTTAGCTTTATTCTTCCACTCCACCACCTTTTTCTTAATTTCCTTCCCTTTCTCTCCCTCCATCAATTCCTTCACCACCCTCTCCACCCCCTCTCTCTTCACATCACTATCAATTTTCAGTCCAACACCCCATATTTTGCAAATGCAATAACAATTCGTCAGTTGATCTGAGAAAAAAGGCCAACAAATCATTGGCACTCCTGCTGACAAGCTTTCAAGCGTCGAGTTCCATCCACAATGTGTCAAGAACCCCCCGACTGACACGTGGTTTAACACTTGTTCTTGGTCACACCAACTTGCTAACAAACCTCGCTGTTTAGTCTGCATCTCGAATTCGGGCAGAAAAACAGCCACATCACCCATGACAAGGTCAGGTCGGATTATCCACAAGAAGTTTTGCATGCTATTGGCAAGTCCCCATGCAAACTCTACCAAGTGTTGAGGACTCATAATTGTGATACTACCAAAGTTTATGTAGACCACTGATCCGGGTTGTTTTGAATCTAACCATTGGATACAACCCGAATCTTCTTTCCAAAGATTTGATCTCAAAGACTTGGTATGGTTATCGGGTATGACCGATTTGGAAAGGTTGTGAATGGGTCCAATAGTGTAGACCCGATTCAAGATTGATGAAAGAGGCTTTAAAACCTCCCATTCCAATTCATCAAATGTGTTCAAAATTATAGCAGAAGCTTTATGAGTTCTTGAAATTTCACGAATGCAATATTGGATAAAGCTATCGGGAAAGTCCTGTGACCAAATTAAAGATGATGTTTCCCGCATATGGATACTCCCAATTCCGGGTATCCAGTCAATAACCGAGTCCAGGTACCCATTTTTGGAACCATTAACAGCACCTGTATGAACAGTGAAATTATGTAATCTATATATTTTAGGACTATATACATGTTTGAAAAAGGAAAGACATGATTTCCATGTTATTTGGAATCGGTTTATAGCAAATGTTGACTATAAACCCTAAAGAGTTTCAAGATCTTGGATTATCCTGGAGGTTAAGATTTTACAAAATTAAGACAGGGCCTTCCGCAACAACACACTACTACAACACGGTATTACGAAAAGAAAAAGTACTAATGCGCATCAGTCGACGAATTAACAAAATGACCACTTCCCCCAAATACTACGCCGCAATAGTTAAGCATAGTATAGCGGAGAGCCCTTTTTTTTTTCTTTTTATATTTTGATTCCAGATGTTGCCATCGATGATGCAAGATCTGATTACCACAATTAGGGGCTCATAATCACCATTTATTATGTTTCACCCCCCAAAATATATAGTATCTAATTAGAAAAATAGGTGTTGCTATTGCTATGTAACAAATTTGTTTTTTAGCCGATTAGCTCTTATATATATGGACTAATCCATCTATATATATAGCCTTCAGCCAAATCATCTTTAGCTCGCATGTCAAGACTTAAATATTTACTCCCTCCGTCTTCAAAAAGATAATTAAAGGTATAATTTTTTTTGTCCTTAAAAGGATGAGATAAAGTACATAAAGTGAAGGGTAAATATGTCATTTAATGGAGTCTATTAGTATAAAAAATAAAAAAAAAATCATCACTTTATATAACCTTGTGAGACCACTATGGATAAATTGAAACTTTTTTACTCTCTTTTCTCTATTTTTATTTTTCTTAATATGTGTACAAATTGTACTTTGCTCATCTTTTTGGTGACGGGGGAGTAGTAATTACTAGTCTGCAGTTCCGTGAATAATAATATACTAAGAATTTTTTATATTTGGTACTAAGAATTTTAATTTAATACACCTCGAACAATAGTTTTAGGAAACTGTTATTTCCACATAATATTTTGATATTTCCACACGTATGGCCCACATATTAGCTGACGTGTCAAAATTTTATTGGCTAATATGTAGGCCATATGTGTGGAAATATCAAAATGTGATGTGGAAATATCAATTTCCTAGTTTTATGAACGTTGTTCTAATTATCCAACTCCAGTTATAGATGAATCTCATACACATATGTATACATATATACTTCACTTGTCTTAAAATATAATATTATTATTAAGTATTTAAAGTCAGCCTGGGTCATTTTTAATTTTAATATTAACATAGATTAATTTAATTTTAATTAATGTAAAACATTAAATGTTACTATAAAAATTATAACTAACGCGTACCGTTACGTAGTTCACCGGCTAGCTCATGGAGACGAGAGTAGTGAAGATAGCACATGAAGCTGAATGCATTAACCGTCCAGAAGAAAACATTGGGAATGTTTAGTTCTTCAGAAACCTCAATGCTAAAAGCCATGTTCGCATCAGAGACAATACAAGACACCGGAGGTACATCCGATGAATTGTTGAGCTTATTCACTAGATCTCGGAACGGAACAGAGCACTTTTCGGAGGTGGAAACGGAAAGTTGTATGACATTCTGCGTGGCGTCAGGGTTTTCCGGCGGTGGAAGGCCGTCTGGTATGGTTTCGAAACGGAAGGTAGGAGAGCCCGAAACAGATTTCGGGCCTCCGGATTTGAGTAAGCGGTTATAATTGAATTCGGTATGAATGAAGGTTATGTAAAACCCTCTATTGTGAAGCAGCTTTGCTAAGTTGAGCATTGGGCTTATGTGACCTTGAGTTGGATATGGCATGCATACTACATGAACATGAGGCTTCTGTGTTTCTTCCATTGAGATTGAGAAATTTTTGTTACACCACAGTATTGACAGAATAATAATCTTATACGGACTGTTTGTTAATCATGAAAAGATAACGAATAATGGCTTACACATCGACATCAGGGCCGGATCTAGCCTCTCTTGGTTAGGTGGGATTAAATTTTTTTTAAAAAAAAAATTCTCACAAAAAAATAATAAAATAAATTACAAAATTAAATAATACTCAAATATTGTTTACAATAATATTTTTCGAGATTTTATTACTTGAATTTATAGCAATGATAGTCTTATTTTTAATAATTATAAAAATATTATGTTCAATGTAATTTACTGAATAACGAAAAAGAGTAGAGTGAGGGCATGAGTTTCTAGTTGAGATATTTAGTAGATTTTTAATCTAAAATTTCATATTTTATCTAAACATCCTTAAAAAAAATGACCCTTGAATCCGCCTATAGATATAAGAATTATACTGGAGTAATGTTAGCTATATAATTAGATTGAAATTGACCAGTATACTTGGACGAAATTTTACAAGGTTATGTAATGCACTCGTGTTGAGTTTTGTCTAATTAAACTAGATATGTAACTTTTTTCTAGTTATTTAACATTATCTTTTATACTATGAACTTTAGAAAATAAAAACAAAACAAAAATTTAATTAAAATTCAAAGAAATTATATGGAATTTACAAAATTATGTGGAGCATCTAAGAAATTTGAAATCTGTGATGACAAATTCATATATTTGCATGAGCTATTTAAAATTTTAGAACATAATAATAAAAAATTTTAAAATTCTAGGAGGTTCTGCTGCCCCCACCTCCTACCTACATCCGTCCCCGGCGACCAGCATGAGATGAATGCTGTTTTTGACCGTTCAATGTCCTACATAAAGTTATAAACATAATCATACAAAAGTTTTCACAACAGTCCTTTTAAATTATGCATGCATTGTGTCAATTTACACTTTTTTAATTACTAATTTGTGTCAATTTACATCAGGGTCGAAATAATAAAAAAATTCAAGCAAGGGCTCTTGAAAACGGACACTTAAACTTGAACTAAATTTTAATTTTGCAAAAATTTTAAAATATTATTTATATTTTAATAAATCATATATTAAAAAAAATTTATTTGAAAAAGAATTGCTTGTGAGGTGAATTCATATTAATACAAAATGAAAAAAGAAATTACTTATACTTGTTTTCCCCGCCTAAAATAGACCACCGAGCATGACTAGATACTATGTAATTTTATTATCGGAGTATAATATTTGTTGTGTTATTTGTATTTTAATTATATTAAGTAGCATATAATCCATGTATATATATATATATATAATTGTGTAGCTTTTTTTGTCGGTAAAAGTACATTTGTATTAAAAATATATATATATAATTTGTACAAAAATAATTGTGTAGCTTTTGCTTTTGAAGAAAAATAATTATGTAGCTGAAAAATAGAAAGATGGCAAGAGAGGTGAACTAAATTGGAAAGAGTTGTGATAATTGAACGTCCCGCGTTTAACACACTAACATTTACAAAAAGTAGCGATCGATCAGGTGTATCATGTTGCTAATAGTTAAAGTATCTGGTTAGACTTTGTAGAGAAGAGAAAATAGGGAGGGAAGCAGAGAAATAGGAGGTCGGAAATTTGATTTGTTTGATGTTTGATATTTCATTTTCAGTATATAGATAATTTTATATAGATTTCATTTCACAATTAATCCTAATCATTCATCTTAATTTTAGCCCTCCAATTATTTAGATGTATTAGGCTATATTCGTTACATTACCTAACCCCTCAAAATCCACATTAATTGTCCTCATCTTTTATGGAGTAACTATTTTTTTATTATTAAATTATTATTTGACAAATAATATCACATGAGTAATGTTACGGTGATAAAATGTAATTACAAAAATTTAGATCCTAAATGATTTGTCAAATTCTAATTAGTGATGCTTCACCATACCACTGTATTGAAACCCAGCTCGAACTAGTCGGTTCGACCGGTTGATCCGAGAATCGATTTTATGTTCGGTTCTGTTTGGCCAGGTTGAACTAATTTAGTCAAAATTTGGATTGAACCGGTTAACTATAGGTCGAACCAGTGGTTTAACTGGTAAAATCGGTTAAGTTGACTCATTGAACCCATTTTTAATTATTTTTTTGTAGCAAAATTTTTTTAATATTAAAATTTATCACTTTTAGTAATATTGTAACTCAACTTTATTATGTTTTAGTTTATACTTTATTATGTTTTAGTTTATAAAAAACGATATTTTTTAAAATTTTATTAATTATTAATAATATATATTTATATATTTATGACATCATCGGTTCAATCACTGGTTGAATCAATGACTCATCTACCCGACAATTTTTTCGGTTCAATGATCGGTCCGAGTTTGAAAACATTGCACCATACATGAATGAGTCCAATTATTATAACTAACCACATTAATCAGACACATCATTTTATATCTCATTTTTGTTACCATTCTTTAGTCACCATATATATTATTGTTATCACATTGTCGGGCACATTTGCTCACTTAAACAAATAATAAGGACAATTACATCTTCTGATACAAAATATAAAATTAAATTTGATAATTTTGTAATCAATTTTTGAATATAAATGTCTAATCGTAAAAGTCAAACTTAATCTTATATTTTAAAATATATAAAAAATGTAAGTCCGACATATAAATTAAAGTTTCATAAATTGTTAGTGTATACACAAGCGTTAGGATCATGACATCTCATTAATCTTATGTTGGACATCATTTTTTTTTATTTTAATATCATGTCATGAGTTTGACAGTGATTATATATATGCTCTCATTGTATTAAATTTTAACACATTTTATATTTGATATTCGATTATTAATTGAAATTTCAATATACGACGACCTAAAGTTTAAATCAAGTTAAGTTAAAGATCGTAACAGGCCCTTTAGTGGTATACACACAATATTTAGTGTATATTTGGTGACTCAGCGTTTATTACGTTTAATGCGTTTAGAGCATTTAAAAGTCCAAACGCACTTGATAATCTTATTCGTCTAGTAATAACTTCTTTCAAACGCAATTTATTTTACTAACAAATTCAACGTTTGGGACTCAAACACAACGTAATAAAATTGGGATGGTACGTTTAGAGGACTAAACGTTGCAAACGCTACCGTCGCAAACACTACAAATACTGGTGACCGAACAAACACGTAAATTGATATTAAAGTTACCATATACGATGGACCTTAAGTTCCTAACATACTAGTCTCTTCATTCTTTTTTAATTGACGTTTTAGGAGAGAACACAAAAATTAAAAAATGTAGTTAGTGTTTTTTTTATTGATTAAAATGAGTATAAATCTCAATATTACCTTTCAAAATTTATTGAAAATAATGAAAGATAAATAAATTAATATGTAATATAGAGATAATATGGTAAATTAAATTATTAATATTTTTTTAAAATCTATATAAACGACAAATAAAAATATTCATTGTCTAAAAAAGACAAAAAGAGAGAGTATTAAGTAATTGTTCAAGAAATAAGCGGATCTCCAGGGAGGTCATTCCCAACAACTTACCACCTCATTCTCGAATTTCCTCAAAAAAAAAAAAATTTAAATGATATATTAGAAAAGTTGAAGCATAACATTATTGTGAAAATTTCACTTTAACGTATTTTTAAAGTCAACTTAAAATATTTTCAAATTCAAAATTTACATAAATTCTTTTAATTTTAGTCAATATAATAATGAATATAATAAATTATTTAAAAAGTATTATTAATTATAAGATTCATTATTTTTAATTTTCAATTAATCTCGTCAATTTTGAGTCTGAAAATGTTTTAAATTGTCTTTTAAAAATTAATAATGATCTTATAAATTAAAATGCAAGAGTATTATTTAGATGAATACATGCAAGTTTTACAAGCCAAAGATAAAAATTTTCTAAAATATTACTATAAGATTACCATTAAACATTATAAGGGATCGTTACCTAGCCCTAAACAATTATTTCAAACTTTAACAGTATCCGGTGAAATGCCATGGTTCAAAGCCTCGGGTAGTTGCCTAGCCTACAATGCAGCTCGGGGATGGGCCAGGCACCAAAGCCAACCCACATAATGGTTAGTGTTTAATCAAACTCCTGTCTCCTACCTAGCTTCTTATGTACCCAATCAGAAAAGTTTTATTGATGTTTGGAGTCTATATACATATCATTCACACAAAAGTACTGAATAGCACTGGTTCTCTACATTAGGTCCGGTCACATACCAACACATAAACTAAATGAGTGAGAAAAGGAGTCTTCTATTGGATGTTATAAACAAATGATTCAGTCATAATAGTTTTACATCTTGAAGTTTCCAGCTAATGGAAACAACACCATTACAAATATTCCAATAATGTGACAAATTAATTATAATGGAACAATTGAATGCCAGCATTGGAAAAGATCGTAACGATTTTTTATGGCTGGCAACCAGCCAAGCTTACTGCAAGGGCGTGCAAGTGATTCAGGTGGCAGTGACAACATTTTGAAGCAATGACTCTAAGTCTGACAATCTGAATGGGCATTTAGCAGGAAGGAGTAAATATGATATCCGCAAAATTCTAAACTGCAAGAAGTAAATTAGCAACCATACCTAACATCACTCAAGTCAGGGTAGATGGCTATCGCATCTTTAAAATCCTACATCAGAAGTGGGACAGTAAGTCAGTCTGCAGCTTATTACGCTGAATTTCCATTGCCAGCAACAATTTTATTATAAAACTTGTGTGCATAAAATTTTTCTTATCCAATTGAATGGACTCTATGCTATTGTTCTTATGAGAACCAAGGGATATGCCTCACCTGTTCAGCCGTTGATGATGTATACGTAATCACGCATGACATCCCAGCTCCAGTTGCTGCCTGCAGAGATATGATTTAGTCTGAAATTATTTTATTTCTCTTTTACCAAAGAAATGGTCTTCCTCTCTGAGAATATAATAATGTCTAACATCAAAAAGGTTTATCCGCTATAAAATCTTCACCAAGATAAAAAAATTCGAAGCAGCTTCATCTTATAACCAAAATATTTAATGGAGTAGTATAATTAAGCAAACTAAGAGATTAACCTGTAGCCCAATGACACTATCCTCCACCACCAAACAGTCTTTCTCTGACACCCCCAGTCTCTGAAAAATTTAAATGAATTTCAATATCACAAAGAAATAACATTAGAAATCAGAGCATTGTATGCACAAACAATAGTCTTTGTTCTGTATTGATTACCTTGATAGCTGTTAAGTAAATTGAAGGGTCGGGCTTCTTTTCCTTCACATCGTCACCTACAAAAAGAAAAAGAAGCAAAAAAATCATATTTTAAGGAATCAAATAGTTATAGACTACATCTTGCTGTTATATGTGAAAAATGCATTTGGCTGGAATTAAGACAATTTTTTTTTTATCTTGTGAAAAGGGAATTATGATACTTTTCAATAAATTATTGATGTTAATGTCAAGTTTCTAGACATCAGTGAAATAAAGCTATCCCCATATATCCATAGCCTTTTCAATGGAGTGTGATTCAGTGGCTAATTTCTGATAGGATAGATTTCAGAATGTAAATACAAGATCCAGTTGCTATAGGTTATGAATGTTATGCAAAATCAATCTTTAGGATCTATTCATGTAACAAACATTAGGGGATCATTGTCTGCAGGGTAAAGACCTTGCAATTGGTAAATAAGATTATCCTTGTTGTTTAATAGTTGGCCTTAAAATTGATCAGATAGAATATTGACAACATAAATGGTATCTTGATACAATTTCCATCACAAATGGATTAAAGCAAATAATTGAATACATGAAAAACTATATTATTAGGAGAAACTTTACTAAACTATATGCATGGCAACCAATAATTATTTCGAAAAACTGGCCAATGTACCTGCAAGGAAGCAATCAAGACTTTGGAACCGCTCCTATAACAAACATAGAACACTGAATAAATAAAAAATACAGCAAAAATAAACAAAAATGCAACAGTACTCTGAGAAGCAATATACGAGGAAACACTTACAATTCCAATAAGGTTTTCAAGGCAGAGTATAACAGAACTCTTAGTTGCAGCAGAACAAACCGCTAATTTTTTACCCTACAGCAAAGAATTATGCATGCACAAAAAACCTGTAAAACAATTGAAATAACCTTCATATAAGAAGGGAAAAAAAACTTTAGACTAGGGGTACGATTTTTCGGATATAATACACACAATTAAAACATGAGTACATGACTGACTGACGGAATGAATAAAATTGAAGTACAATGAAAGAGAACTTAAGAAAAATAAAAATCTATCTTACGGCAGCCTTGGCTTCATCCATCAACCTCAAAACCCCTGGTCTTGGCTCCACCTGTCAAAAAATAATACCAATCGAATGATCCTCCCAATTACTCAATAATGATAATTCATTCCTAGTTATTATTACCAAGTAAATTATTGCTTACAGTGCCAGATTTGATAATTTCTTTGTACCGTTCAGTCTTCCAATCCTATAGAAATATTCAAATAAACAACACACCATACTGAATAAACATCCAGAACATAATCAACAAATGTTTATTCATCCAGAATATACATTTCTATAATTATCCTAACCCGAAACTTCAACAACTATATAAGCAAATAAAATAGTATTATAGCTAAATTCATCTATTTATACAAAATTATAACTTAAAATGATACCTGGAGAGTGTCAATTAACTTTGCCCTATCGGAATCAGTCTCTGGAGGTGTATGGGAGATCGTAGAAGACGGCCATCCGTGCTCCTTAAAGTACCTGATTTTTCCAGTTCCACCCATCAAATTAACACAAAACGAATTCTATATATATATAAAGAGAGGTATTCATATAGAGAAAGAGAGAGACCATCGCATTTTAGGTTTACCGCCGCCGATTTGATTCTGGAGAACGTCGTAGAAATCAGGTGTCCAATTGAGGGGTAGAGAGGAGGGAGAGGAGGGGCAAACGACATTGAAGTGAGAGAAAGCATCATTATAGGCTTGACGGTGAAGGTGCTCCGACTCCAGAATGACGCCATCGCAGTCGAATATGAGAGCTTGCAGTGACCGTGAAGAAGATGCTGAAATTGAGACACGCCGCCGCCCCACTGAAGAAGAAGAAGTTGGGAGAGTAAAAGTGGGAAAGAGGGAGGTGTGGAGAGAGAAGAGAGGGTGGCGATGACAGATAGAGGGGTTTGGAGGGAGGAGAAGCATCGACGCCATTTTTGAACTCCTTATTTATATGGATATATTATGTATGTATAGATTGTGGCGGGTGTGATTCGTGTGGCTGGGCACTGGTAATTTATAGTCTTTGCGATGTTCCAACGGATTTAACCACCTTTTACCCTACTGGTGACCAACGGATAAACTACCGTTACTATTTAAGTCTCAGTTAGATGTATATATATTTTTTTGGCAATTGATATTAACATAGCAACAATGATGGGCACAGGGCAAAGGCAAACTCTAATTTTTTAACAATTTTACCCTTATTAAGCATTTTCGTTCTCTCCAGATTGTCGACATTTGAAAATTCTTGGAAGTCTATTGGTTATAGTAATACATTGTGCAGAATGGCTATGAGGAAAGGCTCAGTTCCCGACTTTGTATTGCTTTACTGATTACTCAACATCTGAAGATCTTTTTACTGAATTTATACTGCAGACTAGGCTTGATGGTACTGAATTGGTTTATAACTACGCTTTGTGATTGTTCCAGAGTCCAGTCCAAAGATTATCGCTAACAATCGCATTGTTACTATAGCTACAAAACCACCCAAAAGCCAATAAAGGCACCTAATTCAAACTGTTAGCACTCAAAATCTCAGAATTCAACTCCAAAATGAAACCCTCATTCTCGCCGTCAAAATCAATCGCATCAAAAATCCCCAAACCACATGTTAGAGTGTGATTTGATGGGTTCAAGGGATTCAAAGGAATCCTGGTTGAATATTTATATTGACAGTAAGAGGCTAGATATTCTTGAAGGGTTACAGTTCAAGTTGACTTATGATTCTCTTATCCGATTTAACTTTCTATTTCTAAGGAAATTAAATCCAATTTAATTATGATACTTACAATTATAAGGAATCTTTATACAAGACTCCTAGTTCAATTGGTAGATGAGCATGTAGGGGAGGTGTGGTCAAGCTATAAATACACAGCCATAATTCAGGTTTCAGGTACCTCACACTTTATCTATTTTTATGCACTAAAGCAATTATGAACCTTCATTGTTGACTTTTTTGGCCTGTACTGATTCTCACACCGGAGTTATCTCCCGCCGGCCCCAGTCGTCAAGCTTTTTGGTTTGTTCATTTGTTCACTGTGCAGGTTTAGGTTCGTTGTTTAGTGATTCGACGAGCCGACAGATTTTGGCATTAACATTGGTGCTACAAAGAAGACCATGTTTTAGTGTTACATCAAAATCACCAAATTTAATTTGTCTAAGTTATTGAAATTTCAATTGCTATATTTTGCTCGGAAAAATATTTGAGATCGATCGGCATTTTCAATATGCATGTTACAGTCTCCGATTCACACTGCTCAAATAACCTAATCTTATTGGTGTTGATTTACCTACTACGACAAGAGGGCAGAGCCTATATATAAAGCTAAGTTGCTCTCTTTTATCAGATCAATAATCATGAGACTTTTGTTATTAATCTGATCTGTTCAATAATTAAAGTTGTAGCATCGGCATAATATTATTGATACTTACTTTACTTGTATACATATTATGAATACAAATTCATACAAAACACCCTTCTTGAACACAAATATTTAATTCCGATTGAACACAAATAGCATCGGAAACAACCACTGAATTAATCATAAGTTCCACAAAATTCCACATCAGAATTCTGGCAGATTTCGGCAACTTTGGGCTTGGTAGATCAAAATTTTCAATCATGGTCCTATTCCGCTGCCCGATCAGCCCACTCAGCCACGACGATTTCCCCCTTAACTTCGACAAATCTAAATAGTCTTCGACAGATTAAAGCTTCGAAAACAATATCTCTACAATCTTCGATTTTTTCTTGGGTAGAGCTTGAGCCTTGGCATATCTTTGGTCTTCGCTCCACTTCGCATAGTTGCCACTCAAGCGAACCCATCATTTTCTTTGGCATTACAACTGGAATTACTTTGGGTTCTAACTTTGCTCCAATATTACAATTTAAGTTCAGATTTCAACATACACTTCGGCGGTCCAAAATGTAGCGACTTCAACCATCAAGAATTGAATTCACGGAAGACCATATTCACCCATGACAATTCGGACAACAGCAACTAACTTCGGACTCTATCACATCGGCTATTTTCATTATGCCTTCGGCTAGTCCAAATTGCCACCTTCACAATTTCATTTTGCCAAACATAGAACTTTATCTTCGGACAACAAACTCTAATAGTGTTGTCATCCACTCTCATTCGGATTTCGGCTGCCACTCACGCAAACCCATTATTTCCTCTTTGGTAGCACCACTTGAGTAATTTCTGTTGCAAGGCTTCGGACACCCACTTCAGCGGTTCTTCCCACGACTTCGCCTTTCTAAGCCCACACCGCTATTATCATCTACCATTTATAAAAACAAGTCACTTTGGTCGACTTCTTTATGGCTTCGGTCATGACAAATTGGAATTCAGATTCAACCAAGGCTTTGGAGCCTATCTCATCAACATCGAATTTCTTCAGTACAGAAGAGCAATTTTAAAACCCATTACTATGGTTCCCGACCAACTTCGGCACATTAACTAGTTTCGGCATATCAACACCCTTCGAAAGTATTTACTTCGGCCATCTTCATTGTGTCCCAAGCTGCTACTGCCTCCATAATTTATTTATGCCAAGAATCGAACCTCGTCATCTACTCTTCTTCGAACTTCAGTTGTCACTTCAAATACCCATCATCTCCTCTTCGGCTGCGACAGCAGGTTGGATACACACAGATCAGAGGCATACATAAACATATTACGGGATAAACATCCTTCAGGATAAACATTATCTGGGATAAACATCCTCTGGGATAAACATCTTCCAAGATAAATGGTGCAAATTTCCCTCCAAGGAAGCCACCTCGATATATCTTCCTGAATAAAATTTCCTTTCAAAAAATGATGTAAGCTTTCTATCCCCGAAGAAGGTAGACAACGCGAAGCCATCATCAATAAAAATTTCTTACTCTAAGTGGAATAAAGGAGTGGGGGCAATGTTTGGAACCAGAAGTTTCTATCTAACGAGTTTCTTGGTGTTTTAGTGTGACGAGCTTAGTCGACTCCGGTTTAACAACAACCATTTTCTATAAAGTCAGAAGGCTATCAATCCCCACAAACGTGGGACGAACAATCAGTCCCGAACCCATACCCACCAGGATAGGGATCGGGGGCAAGACTGGCGGGAATTAGTCCGGATGCATAAGATCCAAATAGGTGAATGAGGCTTTAGAGACCTTATGCCTCCAACAGGAGGAATGGGATGTACAATTGGCTGAATTGGAGGGGGGAAAAAAGGCTTTCCAGGGTCGGCGTGGGCATCGGGAGACTACACCACAGAGTCAGTCTAAACCCACCAATCAGGAGGCTATCCGGATAGAAGAAACAAGTGCAAGCCACACTCCCGGGACCCAAAGGAGGGACGGGTACAGTCAAAGCGTCGCCAATGAATTGCTTCGTCGGATTACATGAAGGGTCGACATGCAAGAACATCCCCGAAGGGGATACCCGATTCCATTATGTAGAAGTTTATGAAGTTAAGAAAGAAAATACCAGCGACAAACTGCTCGGCATTACAATCGGAGGTTAAACAACGAAAGTTCGAGGTTGGCAATTTGGTACTTCGGGAGGCGGAGGCTTTTAATCCTCAGAATACAGGAAAACTTATGCCTAACTAGGAAGGACCGTATGAGGTCATTGGGGTACTAAGCCGGGAACATATCGACTTTGGACTTTGGAAGGTATAGGCATAGAAAATATGTGGCTTGTTGTGGTATTGGTTGGACTTTTTTAACATGATATATTATTTGCTAACTAATTAATGTACTCTCTTATTTTAAGTTTCTTATAATAAGAGAGTGGGTTGCAATGTTGGAGTGTGATTTGATGGGTCCGAGGGATTCGGGGGACCCACGCCACGTAGTTGGATATTCTTGAAGGGTTACAGTCTAAGTTAACTTATAATTCCCTTGTCCGATTTGACTTCTTATTTTTGAGAAAGTCAAATCTAATTCAATTATGGGACTTACAGTTATAAGGAATCTTTACACAAGACTCCTAGTCCAATTGAAGGATAGGCATGTATAGGAGGTGTAGTCAATCTATAAATACACAGTCATAATTCAAGGTCTAGGTACCTCACACTTTATCTATTTTTAAGCACTAAAGCAATTACGAACCTCCATTGTTGACGTTTTCTGGTATGTACTAATTCTCACACCGGAGCTATTTCCCGGCAACCTTGGTCATCAAGTTTTTTGGTGTGATCGTTTGTTCACTATGCAGATTTAAGTTCGTTATTTGGTGATTCGGCGAGTGGACAGATTTTGGCGTTAACACCACTCATTTTTCTTTCTCTTGTAATAGTACAACTGGACATTTTCAAGTTCCGATGGCAAGTTCTCTGTCGTAATCGGAGTTGTGGTTTCTTGAACAAAGGGATCTACGGGGAAACTCGACTCAGAGACAAAATCTGGTTTTTTAGGCTGGGTTTGAGAAAAGTTGGGAAAGAATTGGTGGGTTTTTATGGGGTTATTGAGGTTATGGGGTGTGGCGGTGAAGGAGAAACATAATGAGATACCGAAGAAGTGGCTCATGGTGAGCGTGGTGGTGGAATTTCTATCGAGTTAGAATGGTGCGTTTTTTCCTGATCAGCTAAAATTTGAAACTCTTGAGAGAGGATTATGATCTGGTTTCGACAACTAATGTTAATAATAAGGGTAAATTTGTCTAAAAAATAAATATTGTCCTGTACCCATCATTTTTGTCTTGTTAATATCATTTCTCATTTTTTTGTCTGTTTTGAAATTATAGTATATAATATTATAGTAAAAAAATTGTACTGATATATGCACACCCTAAATTACTAGTTGCGCACCCTAAAGTAATAAAGCGACCATTATACCCTTATTTAATAAAAAATGAATTCACTCATTTATCAAATGTCCAATTTGACTATTAACCTTTTTTTAATTAATGTTAATGTGTGTGTGTGTGTGTATATATGTGTGTGTGTGTGTGTTTATATATATATGTATATAAACATGCACACAAAAGACTGATGAATTTTTATAACTTTATACCATAAAATATCACTGAGCAAGTATTATTTGTTTCTAACACAATATGTTTTATCCTACCAGTATCAAAATATTGATTAAAATACTTTTAAAACGGCGTTGTCGTTAATTTAATTCATTGTATTATCTTGTACTTAATTCACAAGAGCACTGTTACTTTTATTAATAATTTCACACAATTTTATCATCTAAAATTTGTATTTGATATTTCATATTCAAATAAAAAGATATATTTTACAAATGATAATTGTATTTGATCTAATTGTGTTTATTTTATAGTTACTAAACATAATAGGCTAAATTAAGGGAGAATTGAGTAAAGGGTGAAATGTGAAATAATTTACTATTTATTAAGGGTATATTAGTCAATTTATTATTTTTAGGTATGCAACATACCCAATTTTTTTGGTACTTTATCCCCGATTTGCCTGGTCTATTTTTGTGTCTTATGCGATTCAATTTCAATTATAGTTTATTCTAATTAATTTAGTATAAAATGCAGTTGAGTTAAAGCCTTAAAGGATACCGCCATATGGCAATTTTGAAATTTCAAACATATTTGATAATGCAATAACACATCTTATGCTTCATTTTATTTTTATGTTTTCAGGGAAAATAAAAAAAGAAAAAAATGAAAGGTAAGTTATGTATCTTAAACTCTCTATGAGACATACTCTTTTCGTTTCTAAAAAATGAACAAAATACTTTTTCACATATTAAAGAAAGAGTAAAGTAGAGGAAATATTGAGTTGATTGTCTATATACTATGTTAATACTAATCCTTACATGCCTTTGTGGTACTCCCATTATGTATTGTAAAAAAAATTGTCCAATTATAATTATGACGTATATCAATCTATGAAATTGTGTAAAAATTTTAAGATTAACTTATTACATTAAATACATCATTAAAATATTACTAATTGATATATCATTTCCAATAATATAATAGAGAATTTTGAACCGAAGCCGAACATATAACTGGCCTTTTCGTTAGGTGGGTTGGCCCAGCTAATGCTTTAAACCCCAAGCTTGAAATGCCAAAATTGATGCCAAGAACACCATAACAATATTTAGTTGTATGTAAAATGCTCCTCTCGTCACTTAATATATACTCCCTCTGTTCCTAAAAGATTGTCGTTTTAGGAAGTAATTTTTGTTCTAAAAAAATTGACGTTTTGAGTTTATCAATACAGATGGAGTAATTTTTTCCAACTTTACCCTTATTTAAAATTTTTTCCTACTTAATGGTTTTTCTCAAAAAAAACAAAACTCTTCTTGGTTGTTGAAACGTCCTTACAAATTCCTTTCCTTCCCAATGCTTATTCGTCATAATCTCATGGCTAGTAGTATACTCCTTTTTAAAATCTACAAAGTTAATAATTGGTTGAGATGATTAAAGCAAGGGTAATATAATATTTTTTATAGAGAGTAGTTGTATTTCTTAATCTACTTGAAATAACCTTAAACGACAATCTTTTAAGAACAGAGAGAGTATTGGTTTAGAGTTGTGCACAAGTATTAAGAAAATAATTGTATAATATTAAATATAATATCAATTACTTATAATACTCTTAAATTCTCGTGATTACCATAGTTGTTTCATAGTCTCTCTCTCTTTCATCTGTAATATTTTTTCCATAATTTTCTCCTAAAAACTCATTGCTCTCATTTATTATTCTCTTTCTTTCTCTCTCCCTCTCTATAAAACAACTCATCCGATTATTTAGAAATCATCTCCACTCTCTCTCCCTCACAATTAACATTATACTTAAAAACTTGAGTTCTATCTTTTTCATTTTAAACAAGTTAAAAATTGACGTCATGCACTCTAAGATTTTTTTTCTTAAATTTTTATTTTTTTTTAACTTTCCCACCATTTTTGTTTATAAAAAACTATGTAAGCCATACGAATTTTTAAAAGGAAAAAATACAACTAACTCCAATATGACAACAAGTAGAATTATAAATTTGAATATTCTTCCAAGTGATGAAGAAAATCCAATGAATGAATTGAATGAAAATCAAGAATTTCTGAGAAATAATTTTGATTTAAATGTTGATATTAATTTTTGTGGAGAACTTTCATCTCAAGCTAGTGAAGAATTTTCAAATTATATTGATACAAATTTTGATGAAGGAGCACATGCTAATAGAAAAATTCAACCACGTTAAACACGATAAACAAGAGAAAGAGAGAGGGAGAAGAAAAAAGGTGAAAAGAAAAAATAGATGTAGCAAAAATTAGGGAACTGCAATGAAAGAAAATAAGAGTGAGTTTTATTGTGATAAGAAGATAGAGAGAGTTAAAGCATTCGAGAATTATGAATAAAGTTCTCAAAAAATTAGGTGAAGTAATGAGGGGTAATTTTAAAAAGATTGTGGTTAATTCTTTTAGATTATATCAAACGATAAATAATTAAAGAAAATAGAAAACATCTTAAACGATATATATTAAGGGACAGGTGGAATAACTAGTTGTTAGAATTGTCTACAATCAAATAAAATAAATTCCCATATTCCTTAAATTAAAACTAATTTACTTGGAAAATTTAAAATTATCAGTAGTTTCACAACAAAGAAACTGGAATGGGAATCTTGGCACTGAAGAAGTACTACCCCCAACATAATCAAAGATATAACTTGGGGTAATGCTACCTACGAGTATCGTAACTCATTGGAATATGTGAATATCTCTCTTGAACCCAAGCAAGATCGTAATTGGGCAATGTTAATGGATTTTCAAGAATTGAGTAAATATTTCCTTGATTCTTATATATATTCTCTTGATCTATCTTAATTTGGATCAATGTTCATTGAAAAGCCCACCGGATTATCAAAAGTCTCACACCAACAACGATACCACAAGGAATATAAATTGATACTAGTATCTACTTATCAGACAACAATTTCAGAAACAAAATAAAATTAATTACTTTAATCTAACTATTTACGACTGCAATGGAGTTGCATATACAACTTCCATTGCTTATTTGCTCTCTAGAAAGTACTCCTTCCTTGCATATCAAAATTAGAGATTTAACTTTCTTAATAATTCGTTCTTTTATTTTAATAATTATGAAATGATACGATATTTATTTGAAAATAATTAATTTTAATTTTAAAAATACATCAATACTTTTAGAACGAACGAAGTACTTGTCTTGGGGTGTTTGGAACAATATCTAAAGGTGCATGATTTCATAGATTCAAAATATGACAAAAGTACTTGGTGGAAAAAAATAGTTTAATCAACACATGAAAATACACCCGAAAACGTACTAAAATAACTTTTCCTCGGTGGACTATATGTTTGAATTATTGAATATAATTCTCTTTGGACAAAAACTCAAACTTTTATCTTAGATTTGAGAAGGGTTCTCCTAATTTTAAAGAAATTCTCCCTTAGATCTCTTTTCTTATGATATAATAATTTTTCCTTTTTTGTGGAGTTTTTTTTTTGTGGGACTTATTTTCTCAATGATCTAACTGATTTCTTTCTTCTTTGTGAGAGGATTTCATTATCATCTCTTGGGAGACTTTACCTTTTCTAGTTGAAATTTTTTTCCAGTTCGTGAGAATTTTTCCGATGCGTGAATTGTTGAAAATAAATTACTCAGATTTAGTTGTAACGACTCTCCCTTAAATCTCTTTTCTTGTGATCTAATAATTTATCATTTTTTGTGAAGTTTGTGTTTTCCTTTTGTGAAACTTATATTTTCTCTAAAATATGACTAATTTCTTTCTCCTTTGTGAGAAGTTTTCATTATCATCTCTTGAGAGACTTTACTTTCTCGAGTTGAAAGATTTTTTTTCTGTTCGTGAGAATTTTTTCAATACTTAGACTGTTGAAGATAAATTATTCAGATTTAGATGTAGTGTTATCATGATAGTCAATTCTTTCTTTACTCATGTTGAAGAACGACTCAAATCTGAATATTCTGTTATTATTTTTTAAATATGACTAATTTTAAGGAGTATATATATAGTGTCTGCTAGTTGCTGCTACAATTGACTATTTTTCTAATTATCTGTTATTTTGTTTGAAAAGATTAACTTTTTAATTTTTATATTATAATATTTTCATCATTTGTAACAGTTTACAGTTTTTGATATATTTCAATCGATTTGACTGTTTGATCCAAAAAAAAAACATACTAAAATATTAATAAACCTAATTAGAGGTATTTTAATATCATAACATGAATAATCAGAAGTGTAATTCGGCCAGTACTTTAATTACAACCTTATCAAGCCTAATTAAGTGACTTAAAATGGTCACGTGACAGGGATAAAAATATGTGGACGCCTCATACTCCCAGGGGCGGACCCAAGGCTGGGGCAGGGAGCCCCCCTGGAATTTCAAGGGTCGGGATAACTTAAATTAAAATTAAATTGAGTCATTTTAGGGCGACATTGCAATTGGAACATTTCTAGCGATATTTTTTTTTTTGATTTTTTTTTTGTTATGACTCCTAAATAATTTATATAATTTATTGGAATAAAATTTTTTTTAAAAAAACAATGATTTAGGTGTGATTTGGATATATATACAAAACAGTGTTGTACAGACTAAAAAAACCCAAAAAAAAAATTGTCGCTAGAATATCACTAGAAAAATGTCGCCCTAAAATTTTCCAATTAAATTTGAGAGGATGTTGAATGAAATTGTTATGTTTGACATAAAAAAAACCCAAAAATAATTAAAATTTGATGTTGAATTAGTTTTTAAATATTTATTGATTGTCAGACATGGACATACGTAATTGGGTTACAATAATTAAACGTACAAAATTTGAATCTATTCTTGAAAATGTCCAAACCGAAGAGATTAGTGACGAACCTGTTACTACTAATATTTACCAAGAAACTCACTCGCAAAATAAAAACCCCCAAACCCAAGTACCAAAATCTTTTACCTAAAATATTCAGTTTCAAACTCATACACCGGTATCTCCTTCTCTTAATATTGAAGAAGATCTCGATAAAAGACCATCAATTTTTTTTTGAACTTTACCCCCTCCCCCGAGACTAGGGACGAACATGTCACTGCTGATATTTATCAAAAAATTCACTCGCAAAATAAAAATCCTCAAATCCAAGTACCAAAATCTTTTACCTAAAATATTCAGTTTCAAACTCATACACCGTTATCTCCTTTTCTTAATATCGTAGAGGATCTCGATAAAAGATCATCAATTTTTTTTTTGAATTCAATCCCCCACACCCTCCCCCCAAAACTATTTTTTGAAACCCCACTCCCCAACTCAAACTGAATTACGAAGCTAAATCCGCCCCTGCATACTCCGTAGTCTCCGTGTGTCCCAAAATAAGGGTATCATCTCGAAAAATCACACAATCCAATAAATGAATAGACATGGTGAAATAGGCTTCAGGGGGACACAAAACTACAAGCAATCTCACATGTATGTATGTATATTAGGTCATAGGTGGGCACTAGGAGGTGGTATAGCTTTATTTATTTAGTTAATGTACGTACGTACGTCTGTCTTCATACATAACCTATACTGAGGAGAAATACGATTACACTACGATACGGATGAGCTTTCGTCCATCCGTCCTTTGATTTGGGTGATTCTATCCTATCTCTTTGTGATACGCAATATCCATGTACAAGTAATTTAATTTTTTTCTATCACTAAAATATGCACATCCCAACAATTATTCTCTCTTGTATATATAGATCACTACCGTAAGTAAATATTTTCTTTGTTCCAAGAAAAAAAAAAGTTTTATTTGTAAAACTAGTAAATTTAAAAGATATATAGTGTTTTATGGATATTTTTTAAAATAATAAATTGTTAATTTAGCATATGTTTGATTAGACACTTTTTAAAACGTTTGAAAGTTCACTCACAAGTAAAAATTTTAATCATCTAATAGCAATTTATTTCAAACACAATTTTAACTCATAAAAACATCGATCGGATTAAAATGTAACATAATAAAAATAGTAAGGTATTTTTAGACTTCCAAATGCTGTCATCCCCAAGCAAACTTAGTAGTGTAACAAAATAATAAAATTATGATGTAAATTCTAGAACATTGTTTTATTTAACTATGACTAAAAAAAAAATTACACAAATTTAACACTTTCGTGAAAAAGAGAGGGTATATATATTGACAATCATACCAAATTGATGACAGAATATATGACCATGAACTGAAAATATGATACTTAATTTGGAGTGAAATTTAGAAATATCATAAATTTTAAAAACTAAAGAAATGTAGGAATCTAGTTGGGTACCAAGTTAAATAGATAATTCCAAAAATACTACCACAACACTTTTGAAAACTGGAAAAAAAAAAAGAGAAAGAAAAAATCAGGAAAAATTTAAAAAAAAAAAAAAAAAAACAGAGCAAATTATTGAGGAACTCTGTCACTACTCAGAAACTTACAACTTCTTTCTTATACATCCATCAATATCTCTGTACTGTATATACAAATTTCAATGTATTCACAATAATCAATGTAACACCCACAAAAGCATATGTCTTGTCTCTACCCACAGACCCCATTTATTTACTCCAAAAACAAAATTCTAAATAAAATAAAAAAGAAAAACAAGAAAAATTAAATTACATACAAAACAACATAAGCATATAAAATTAAACCCATTATTTGACATATACCTACTAAAAATCTAATCTTTTTAAGGGTTGTAAAAGTCATTATCACATCTGCATTTCCAACCCAGTGGCTTGTAATTTGAATACCTGTTCCCTGCTGACGAAGGTGGTGAGTCATAATAGTCCAAAGGATTAATGCCTGGTCGACTCAGACCGGGTTGGACTCGGTCGTGACTCGGTAGAGTAGGAACTTGCACCGCCATGCACGGGTGGCACTGGTTGCACTTGTTGTGACAGCTCGGCGGAGTTGAACCCAATCTGGTCTTCTCTCCAAATAACAAACCCTACATAACAAACTCAGTCATTACATTTAATACAAATAAATTCAGATATAAATGCAAAATAGTAGAAGAGGGCTTTACATAAATATATATATTTACCCGAGTAGAATCAGGGGGTTGTTTGGGTGAGTACAAGCAAGAGGATGGAGAAACAAGGTGGAGAAATGTAATAAATATGGCTAATTTGGTAAAGAGATTAAATGAGGAGTTAATTGAAAAATTCGTAGCCATGGAAAAGTATTTCTTTCATTTCCCCATTAACAAATTAAAAGAAACCAAGGAGAAAGAATTACCACTTGAAAATTAATTCTCTGTTTGACAGACTACAAGGAAATTAAACAAACAGTTAAGGTAGAGAATTTTGAGGATGAAAGTGAAGTGATCTACTTGGTAGCTAGGGAGGGTGTAAAGATAAAGGAGAAGGAAAATAAATAGGAAGAGGTGAGAGAGAATGGCCCGGGGGGATGGGGGGAGGGGGTGGGTTTGGGAGGGGGGAGGGGGAGTAGTGAAAAGAACAAGTCGGGGAAAGGAAAAGAAAATTTGAGAGGAGTAAAAGGACGGACTTTTTGGCCACTTTTGTTTCTTTTCTACCCCTACTGGATTGCCTATTAGTAGCTAGTCGGATTGGGAAAATATCCTCTAGACCCTGGTATATAAAATTTGCGCGCTGTTAGTTAAATAAGTTTTGATAATGGGCGAATATGGTCTAAGGAATTCCTATTCATACTCGTCTTGTCAAATATGAAACTATCCTTCAAACTCGGGCCAAATTAGTACCAACATATACTGAGTTAAAAAAAATCAGATTATCCGATTACTCTTTTTTTTTCAAATTAAATTTCTTAAATTTTTTATATTACTTTGTATAATTATTTTTAATTCAAAATTAAACAACATGCAATATTTCTATTACTAAAAATATATTATATTATAATTATTATGAATTTGCAATAAAATAACTTCAGTACATAATTATATGTACAAAATGTTGATTTTCAAATATATATATAGATAAAATCGGGATGGAGGGCGAGGGTGAGAGGGTATATCTCATATCCGATTCTAACCTTAGTTTAAAAAATTAGCTCCCATTAGGGTCGGGATCGGATGGGCCTCATCGGATTCGGTGAAATTGTCATGCCTAGAGTTAAATAAGTTATATTTGAAATAATTTTTTTTTTATAAACAAGATTTTCAAGTGCATTTGAACTCTTAATTCATTAAACTAAACCCTTCAAAGGTCGATAGACAAACAACGATAACCTTATTTTTTAAATTAGGTTGATAACGTTTGTTTCAATTTATACTCCTTCGCTATACATTTAAATTTTTAAAAATCTAAAATTTAAAATTGATATAATCGGAAAAAGAGTTCACCCGCCATTCATTAATCGATCGTTATCAGTGAATTTAATGTCAAAAAAAGGAGTGCGTCCCCAGCTGACGAGGATTCCATTTAAGTTTTGTAAGAAATAAATATTTTAATTAATAACAATTTTTAACCAATAAACAATAATTATATTTGTTTGTATTAATTTTAAATAAGTTTTAAAAAATGTAAATTAATTTTAAAAAACCAATATATATATATATATGTATATATATTATTCCCTTATCTGTCTGGTTTTATTTATTCTAATTGACTTTTTAAGGTCAAATTGACTAATTGTAAGATTAATAATTAAACAGATGTATTAGAAATTTTGAAATCAAATAAGTTAACTTTGATAATATATTCGATATACTTTTTTATGATAATAATTTTATGTCTATATCTAATAAATATAAAAATAATTTTTTATTCTAAATATAAAAAGTCAGTTAGAATAAATAAAACTGCGCGGAGAGAATATTTTGGAAGAGAGAAAGTATAATAAAGTCTATGCATATTATGACACCAAGAATTGAGGGCTGAATTAAGTTACCATATATACCTGCTACAGTTAAGTTTGGATATTGATAGTGGCCTTCGGCACCTAAAAGCCTTGAACGCATGGGCCAGCTTTAGAACAGTCTTCCCTGTAATAGTAGTTTACAATTAATGATCAAAGTCATCATATTCAAAACAAAAACAAAAAAAAAATGATCAAAATCATCAAATCCACCAAAATACCTTAAAATTCTACGAATTCTAACACAGTATTATAGAATAAAATTTGCTAACTAATGATTGCTATTATAGGAAAAACTTTTGATCTTAGGTATATAGACAAAAAAAAATATCTAAATATACCTGGACAAATATTGATATATTATACGGTACAAGTTATTAACTTTACTTTTCTTTTTCTTTTCTTTTTTATCACGAAGTTTTCTTCAGAGATTCTTTTTACGTGAAAAGACTTTGTAAATAAAGTATTTTGAGTCGTGCTATATTAAATTTATAAATGCATCTACTCGCAGTAATTTTTGTATTATAAGATATATCAAATTTCAAATTATTTTTGCAGGCCTTTTAAAAATAACCCATCCCCATATTAAATTGAATGCAATGATGAGAAATGATTTTTTTGGCAATGGAGAGTGGAGTACTTGTTCTAACTTGTGTGCTTTAATGAGGTTGGAGAGTGGCTATGGCTGTGCTGTGGATTGATGTAACAACCATATTTATTGTTTTAGACACTGAAATTGAACAAGAAATTGGTGGTCTTCAGGAAAAGGTAGACGACAAGTTTCAGACTCACTACTATTCAGTCGTCTACTGTTCTTCTGGTCCTGGTCCAGTGGTCCTCCCCTTCATCAATCAATGCATGCCTGCCATAAATACATTATGCTTCAATGAATGTACCATTCTATTTTAAACTGTGTGATATAACTCGTAAAAATTTATAATAAAATGAAAGTTGTGATTAATAATTTTTGTTATATATTATATAATTATAATAATTGTATCAATTAAAATTGAATACATTCACATCAATTTAAAGTTTAATCTGTCGTCGTTTGACTTTAAAAATCAAATTATATTTTTAATTTTGAAACAGAGGAAGTATCAATTTTTCATTTAATTATTTGATCTCTATTAATCCAAACAAAAACTTCTTCTTCTCATCCCTTTCATTTCTTTCCTTCAAAATAAAACACACTAACACAGTAACACATCTCAAGATAAATGTTCCAACTACCGTTATTTTAATTATAAAAAAAAGAAGGTTAAATATACTTCTGTCAACTTACACAAGTGACCCTAAACTACAAAAACTAATAATAACAGTTTTCAAATATATTTAAGTAAGCAAAAGTGACCCTCCGATCATAATTTTGGTCGGAATACGAGCAGTGTCATTCATGTAATATAATTTATTGTTTGACCGTATGAAAATTGTATAATAAATGTTGACTATACGATTAATTCTCAAATACAACCAAAATACTAACTTAATTCAAATAAAATAATTAAAAATCATTAACTAAATAAAATAAAATAAATAATTCAAGTTAAATAATTAAAACTCACTAATTATTTCAAATAAAATAATTTATCACACTAATTAAATAAAATAAAATAATTAACTCAACTATTAACCTAAATAAAATAACTAACCCTGTCAATTAATACAAAATAACAATTAAGGGGAAAAAATAATAACTAAAAAAACAAAACAATAATATGTATTTTAATACTTTTTAATGTATTTAAAGCCATTTAATAATATTTTCTTATATAAAACAATAATATTAAATAGTATAAGCATATATATACTACTTAAAATAAATAAAATTCACTACAAATTAATTCACTACAAATTACCACACTACACATAAAAACAATTAATTTAATTAATTAAATAAATAAAATTGATAATTTACTCAAATAAAATAGTTAACTTCCACTAATTAATTAAATAAAATAACAAACTCCACTAATTAATTAAATAAAATAACTAACTCAATTAATTAATTCAAATAAAATAATTAACTCTGCTAATCAATCAAGTAAAATAATTATTTAGTTAGTTATAAAAATAGGTTAATTATTTAATTATCTAAACACGTTAAGATAATTAAAATATGTTAATTATCAAAATATGTTAAGATAATTAATTCAAACAAATTAATTTAAATAAAATAATGATCAAACTCCACTAATTAACTTAGTTATTTTTAATGTATTTTATCGTATTTTAATTATATTATTTGAGTTAATTAATTGAGTTAGTTTTATTTAAGTTAATTAGTAGAATTAATTATTTTATTTGAGTAAAATATCAAAGTTAATTATTTTATTCACTACGCATTACTATGCTATATATAAAATAAAATAATTAATGAGATTAATTATTTTATGTATAATATGATAATGTGTAGTGAGTAAAATAATTAATCTTATTAATTAATTTAAATAAATAATTAACTTTGATTATTTTACTTGAATGATTAGCAAAGTTAATTATTTTATTTGAATTAATTAATTGAGTTAGTTATTTTATTTAAGTTAATTAGTTGAGTTTATTATTTTATTTAGTTAATTAGTGGAGTTAACTATTTTATTGAGTAAATTATTAAATTTAATATTTAATTAATTTAATTAATAAGATTAATTATTTACGTATAGTGTAGTAATTTGTAGTGACTTTTATTTATTTTAAGTAGTATATACATGCTCATATCATTTAAATGTATTGTTCTATATAAGAAAACACAATTAAATTGACTTTAAATATATTAAAAAGTAGTAAAATCGTATAAATACATTACTTCGCCGTTACATGTTAGTATTTCGGCCAAAGATATGGTCGGAGGGTCACTTTTGCTTACTTAAATGTACTTGGAGGTTGTTATTATTAGGTTTTATAACTTATGATTGTTTGTATAAGTTGGGTGATACTTCGAAGAACAGAAATATATTTAACTCTAAAAAAATAATATTTTCAATGCTAAAATTATCATTTGAACACGAATATTGTTATTATGCATAATTGTACCATACTCTTTAAAATTGTATAATTACCATTGAAATGATAAATTCAAAATTGAAAATACTCTTTAGCTTCCACAAAAAGTGTTCATTTTTAAATTAAAAAAATCCTATTTTATTTATGATAATTGAAATGACATAGTACTATTCTCAAATTTGACCCCATAACTGTATTATTGTGTTGCTGTTATTAAATTAAACCATCGTTATACTTACAATTAAATTTTAACGAGACATCAATTAATAATATTTAATTTTTTAAATGCAACTATTTTTGTATAACAGAATGATAAAGTAAGTATACACAAATGTTACACGCAAGTGACGTGAGTTTAGCATAACTACTAGTAGGTAGTACAGTTTAGGGTTACTTAATTTTACCAGATTTGTTAGTTGATCTGATATTACAGAACATAGCAATTAGTTGACAGTGAGATTCCAGAATCAGGCATGCCACTGAAATGCCACCTCACCTCAGGTCACACACCCATATATATATAAATATATATATATATATATATATATATAGAGAGAGAGAGAGAGAGAGAGAGAGAGAGAGAGAGAGTAGTCACTGGTGAACTGCCACTCTTTTGTACCTTAGGTAATTAACACCTTTTTTACAGTGATGTAAATAAAAGTAAAAAGAAGTAGAAGATATCAGGATGCAGAAACTTACTGATCTGCTTTTTTAATTACGTCTTCTCCCAGCATAGGAAAACGTAAAAACTAAAAAGCACCTTCTGTTATATGCTGTGAAGCCCATAAATTAACAGCAATAACTTGTGTTATTTGTTTGGAAAAAAGCAGCACAGTTTACAATTTTAAAATTTATAAATTAATTACTTTCCATAAAATTAATCATAAATGTACATTGGACTGTATAGTATAACCTTTTCGTTCATGATCAGTTTTTTAAGTTATACTCACTACTCTTTACATTTACGTTATAAGAGTCTCGTTTAACTTTAATTTTAATTAATTTAATTATAAAACTCTAAAATTCAAATCATTACATGGATTTTTTTATATTTTTTTTTTTGAAATCACAAGAAATTATTATTTATTAATACTTTTTAAGTAATATAAGATTGCATTAATATAAGGTTAATATATTCACGTCAATTTTAGTTTCAAAATAAACACGTGCTCAAGATTATTGTTATGTTTTATGTAGAATAATATTTTTTGAAAATGTGTAACCAAAACTATTTTTTAATATATTTGTTAAAAAGAGTAATATATAATTTTTAAATAAATGAAAATCTGGAAACATTACTACACCTAGCCATCTACAGACTACAAATGAAAGCCGCAGCTTGATTCTAAGCACTCTTATCCTCGTATAAAATTGTGTACAAAATTAGTTTTTAATGATACACGATATATTCATGCGTGTGTGTATATATATATATATATATAATTTCCCAAAGACATGAGAAGATCTAGAAAGGAGGAGTCTGAATAGATCTTCAAATTTTTTTTTATTAATTAAGCAAATTTGATTTACTTATACACAACGAAATATTAGTTTGAAAACCCTTTTAAAGATTAAAGAAAAATCTCAGCTCTGAATTTAGTTCTTGTATAAATAAACCAAATATATAAATATAAATATAGAAATGTAAATGCAGGAAACTAAATGACACAACAAATTTTAAGTGGTTTGGAGTATAAATGACTCATAGTCCACTCTTCTACTCTACGAGTAGGAAATCCACTAAGGATGCAGGTAGGGGTGTTCATCGGTAATTTACCGTACCGAACCGGTCCGGACCGAACCGAACCGGTTACCGAATATACCCAAAATTAAATACCGATACCGGTACCGGTTGGACCGGTGTACCGAACCGATTAGCCGGTCCGGTACCGGTTCGGTACCGGTCTTTACCATGTTTGTACCGGTTGTATGTAAGCAATGATGCTGGTTTGGTTCAAGCAAATTAATGAATTTCTCATGTTGCTGCTACTGCTCGTTTTTGATTTGCAATAATGCATATATAAGCATAACCTTTCTCATCTATGTCTACAGTACGGTTGAAAATGATCATTTTATATTTTAATTCTTCTCAAAATAATGGTGACTTCACAGCTATAAATATAAGTTAGATAACCCTTATAACAGAGCAATTTGATTAACTGATTAAGAAATAGAGGATAATTTTAAGAAACAGCTGAGAAAGAGTATGTATGAACTGGTGCTTGCTTTTGATGTTTTGGGGACATTATTGATGGAATAATTTCCCTCAAGTCTAAATTCATGCATGACCCAGTTGGTTTTTTCAATTGACATAGAAGTTCCAGAAAGTAGGCCGAGCTCTGCTTCCTACATAAGCTTCTGCATCAACATTTAAATGCTCAAATCGGACTTCCAGTAGCCAGCTTCAGTTGCTCTGTTTGTCCTCAAATTAGTTGGGTACTTCCTATCTCTCACAGAAAAAGTACCACTTTTTTTCACCCATTTTTGCCCTCGCTTTGATTTCAAAACAGATATAAAGTTTGAAGTTAGAACAAAAATCATTCATCAACATATTCAATAATAACATTAAAAAAAAAAACAGGAAAAACATAAGACTTACAAGACAGATCCCAAGGCTCAACCTTGTTCAAATCAACCACCCCAATTGCTGTAGCTGAAAAGCTGTTGTTACAAACCTTTGAGGACGGTAACGAGTTATAAGCTATTCATCTGTTCGGTACATACCGGTTCGGTTCGGTATATACCGAACCTCTAAAATACCTTCCCGAACCGGTACCGAATAACCGGTATATACCGGTTATTTTATACCGATCCCGAACCGTTTTTTTTTGTCCCGAACCGGTCGGTTCGAACCGGTTCGGTTAACCTAAAAACCGAAAAAACCGAAAAAAATGCCCACCCCTAGATGCAGGGGTGATCACTAAGATCTATTACAATGTTGAATCACTCAGATTTCTTCAAGTCACTTAAACTTGACAAAGGTCACTAAGATCAGGTCACTTAGACTAGTTCACTAAGAACTCTTCAAGTCATTTGGACTTGGTAACAAGAGGTCACTTAGACCAACGAATCATTATAGAAGTGGTGATTTCTGAGGTGTTACTAACTTATGTTGAGTTCGACTTCTTAAGGACTTAGTAGCAGAGCAAATTGTTCTTGATTTCGTAGAGTTGAGCTTTCTTGAAGATTGGGCAACAAATCAACTTGAAGTTTGTGATTCGTACTGTTTGATTAAATCTTCATACCATTTTATAGACAGCCTCGAGATTTTTCCGTTAAAAAGTTGTCGTTATGCATTTAATGTTTCGATCCTAGAGATCTTTGATGTTGACTTTTAGGGAGGATGTATCAGCTTACTTTCGACTCTGATAGGTCATTTCTGATTGCTATAATATCAACCACGTGGGTGATATCACATCGCCAAGCTAGCTATTAGACACAACTCGATCTGATCTTCGATTTGAACTTAGGATGATCGACAAGCATCTCAGGTTCTTCACTTTACAAGGCTCTTCAATGTTAGACCTAACATGCTCTACGACTTTAACTGATAGTAGAATTTCATAGAGATCGTAAAACTTTAGCTTGATTCACTCAACGTTCTATACTTTACGATCGACTTGTTCTACAAATTGAGAGACACTCTACGATATGTTCCACGATTTCTAAGCAGACTCTGTGATCTTCGCTTCACTTTACGATCTTAGAGTGAACTCTATAATTTTTCTACAGACTCTGTGATCTTGATTTAACTTTATGAACTCCTGCCAGACTCTGCGATCTTAATTTAACTTTATAAACTCCTGGCAGACTCTGCGATCTTACTCTGAATGCTCTACGATAGCATGGCTAATTCTGCGATCTTTAACTTTATATAATCGATTCAGTCCTATGATCTATACACTTGTTCAACTCAATAGATCAACCTTACAAGTTTGATCTTCTATTTTAAGTCCTTATACATCATATTCTCATTTAAGGACTTTACAAAAGTTACTGGCACAAATATACATTAATATTATCTTATCATCATCAAATCAAATATGAAATTCCAAACAATATATATACACACTTTAATACATACAAAATAAAACCAAAAATCAAATGAAAAATCCCATTTAGAGACTAAACCTAGCTAGCTAAATAGCCATTGACCTAGTTATCTAGTAGCCATTAAAACAGACCGGTAGAATTATTTGTGGGGGTACTGGAACTGGAGTCTGGAGAGTTATGTTTGCAAATCATGTATTGCAACTACAAATATAAATATTAAGTCGTTGGATCGATAAAACAAAGATTGACACAAGTAATTTTAGTTTTTAAAGTGTTTATTGTCCTCTCATATATATATATATATATATATATATATATATATATATACACACACACACACACACACACACACACACACCAAGTTTACAGGTTAGAATTTATTTTAATAACAAATTAACGAAACCCCACTTGTACATTAAGGTACCGCGCGATTGTAAAATCCTACATCGGAACAATGAGAAAGATTTATGACATATATGCTCTAATGGACCATAGACCTAATAGGTTAATCTTTTGAGTTAATATATGGTTTCAAATAAATTTATATGGATCGGATATTTTTAACAACTGGTATCAGATCCATGATTATGAGCTAAGCTCAAAAGAGTATGGTTAAAAAAGTTTAACAATCAGTTAAGGAGAGACGTGATGGGCTAGACTCAAAAGAATATGGTTAAAATTCAAAAGAAAGCTTGGTGTCGATCAAGGGCGGATGCAAGATTTTCAATAAAGGTGGGCACTCTTTTAATTAAACTAAAAATAATAATAGTAAAATTTATCAAATAAAAATTTTAATTAAAAAAACATAAAAGTTATTACAATGACACAACAACATTTTCTACCATACTCTTCTTCAGTCTTTCCTTCCTGTCTCGTGTTTCTCTATCTGAAAGCGTTTGAGTAATACTATAAACATAAACTATACGCAAAAAATTATGCACAAATAGTATTAAAAAAGAGAGAAAATAGGGAGCGCAGCTTACCGAGAGTAGTTTTAGACATTTTATTAGTAAACAAAACATGAGTCTTACTCTTTGTGTATAATTTTTTATGTATAGTTTGTGTACAAAGTATTATCTTTTAGCATTTTGTTCCTTCCCACACTGCCTGCTACTATAAGTTAAAATATTTTTTTAAAGGGGGCACCATTTACTATATTGCCCCTATACTAATAAAGATTTTCAAAAACCAATGGTGGGCACTTGCGCTTTGACAATATGTAGATCCGCCCCTGGCGTCGATGTGGACGGAAAGATCATGCATTAAGAGTTAGGGAGATTGTTGAGGCACCGCGTAATAGTAAAGTCTCACATTAGAATACAAGAGAAATATTGAAGACATGTATATATATTCTAATGGACCATAGACCAATAGGTTAACATTTTGGGTTATGGTTTCAGATGAACTATAAGGGTTAGATATTCCCAACATCACTAGCATTACTTTGTAAGAGTTCTTTAAAAGAATACAATTGAAGAAGAAGATAGAAATTTGTATAATACTCAGATTGTTATCATATCCTTTTATATCAGTTTTAAAAAGAAATAAAAATGATAGGATAATCAATTATGTAGTCATAATTTTCACTATAATAGACATATAATTAAACCTCTAAAGTTATGTTTAATTATTACTAGTAACTGGCAGAGATTCAAAGAGTCTCATTTGAATTTTAGGTGCACTCAATTTAACTTGTTCAAAAATGATAGGCGGGAATTGTGGCTCCAACATGACAAGTTAAAACCAAAAACCCCATTTTCTCTTATAAAGTAACAAATTGAAGACATTTGTAAATGGGTAAGTGCGTTGAGGTTCCCATATGGATATATTTCTAATATATCTCGTTGCAATAAGGTTGAGAAGTTAAAAATTAATGGGTTCAAGAGTCACAATTGTCATGTATTCATGCAGAAGTTGATGCCAATTGCATTTTGTGAGATGTTACCGAATAAAGTTATAGATGCCTTGACCGAACTTTCAAATTTCTTTCGGGATCTATGTTCAACGGTTATAAGGTACAGTGATGTGGAGCAGATAGAGAAAAACATAGTGCTTACAATGTACAAGCTCGAAATGATATTCCCTCTAGGGTTTTTTAACTCGATGGAGCATTTGCCTATTTATCTAGCCTCGTAACTTAAGCTTGGAGGACCGGTGTAATATCGGTGGATGTATTCTTTTGATCTAGTAAGCATATTTGATATCAAATTAATTTAGTTTGGTTTACATTTACATTTATCTATATGTTATATTTACACAATATATGTATTATACTTACAGATAATGTTAGTCGATGTCGTTGGAGGACTAACCTCGGTTTATTTGGCCGTCCGCCGACAGTTCCACATGTCTGCCCGATTTCTGTCTACTCTCATCAGTATGTGCCATTAATAATATGTTTTATTTACTAATTTAATTTGATGGCATAGTGTATTATTTACTAACTTAATTTATGTTCTAGTATATTAAAGCCTGTAGCTAAGGCCACTTTCCACGCTATATGATTCTCTCTCCTTCCCATCGAATGCATGCGTTTTACGCAGTATCGCAGTATGATGCCTCCTTAATGGAGAATGTGCTGCGCAAGTTTCACGTAAGTCAAATTTACATAAGTTAAACCGTATACGGGTGTACTAGTTTAACAGGATAGCATTTCTAATGTATCATTATTTTTGTATAGACTTACTATAGATATGAGGAAGGCGTTTCGCTTTTTGACGGCGATGCGGTCATTATCGCCCATGTCGAGAAGAATTACTCGAGGTGGTTGTACGAGTTGAAACAAAGGGCTACCTGGGATGTTGAGAACCACCTTGGGAGTAGCCTCCGCGATCATCATCCACTTTATATATCTGATGTTACATGAGCGACTATGTGTTCCTACTGGGAGGATGATGATTTCAAGAAGAAATCTGAACAGATGAAGAAGAATCGCAGTAAGCTCAGAGTGGTACATACCATTGGCTCTCAGTCATTCAGGAGTGTAAGGAGGTATGCATATGTGTTTAGTTCTTAGTTTTAATGTTGTTATTAATTACTAATTAATTGATACATGAATGTATTTATTAGGTCATACGGAGGGCTTTGGGCCGACCTCCTACCTTATCGAGCTTTGGGATAAAGCCTATACGTTGAAGGACACACCCACTATGTCTCCCGCAACATTATCTATACGGGTAATTGATTAGACATTACATTATAAAATTATTTTAAATATCAGGTAGTTAATAAAATTCTTTAAATAACTAATATGTAGACAATAAATTATAGGATCGATTTCAAAAGCTTCGAGACTAACATATAGCTGAGTTGCGAGCTACTATGGGAGATCCCGGGCTGTTAGATTCCACCATCCCTCCGCCCGAGACTAACTTATCTCATGATAAGGAGATGACTCTTTGGGTCGCGTATCAGGATCCCTCAGCAGCACTACGGTTAGGTATCAACTATTGAGTCAGTCGCATATATCATTATATATATTCCCTAGAAGTATTCATTCTTTTATATTTCTTGTTATTTTAAAATTTATATCGTTTCGTAAATATTTTCTAAAGTTGTTTCTATTTTCGCAGACTCTAGCCATCGTCAGCGTCCGAGAGCACCTGTTGGACCATCTTATACGGGCACTGGCTTATCCGACGAGATATTCCAAATAGTTATGACGCAGGTGTCAGAAACATTTGGTACGAATTCGATATTCCGTCAGCAAAACTTGCCTACCTGTGCTCGCCTGCATCAGCTTGCACAGGATATTGCAACAAGGGTCACCGTCAAGAGTACGGGTATCCATCTGAGCAGTTCGACACGATACGCGATGAGGTTATACGGATGGTGGTTACCCGACTGTTAGAGGCTTTTGGGCAGCTGTTGAGTCAGCTCCCGACCACTCCTTTGGTATTTTATTCATTTTAAGTTTTATATTATGTCATTACTTAATTATTAGTTAGTTGTTTCTTTAATTCTCATTTATTTTTACTAATAGGTTATATTTTTATTGTATTAATATGGTGGCGATGCCGAGCAGGGGGATGATGCCGAGCGGGGGGATGATGTCGAGCATGGAGGGAATGAGGTCGAGCATGGCGGGGATGATGTCGAGCATGGCGGGGATAATGCTGAGCATGGCGGGGATGATGCCGAGCATGGCGGGGATGATGAGGATGATTTTTAGACTCTGGAGCAGCAGCGTCTACCCCCACCCAATGATCCTCATATCGATAGTAGACCAGTCGTCGTTTGTAGATAGTTTTACTTTTACTTAGTTTATGATGTAAATTGTAGTCTTATGTTATTGTAAATTATAGTTTACCTTATTTTATGTTATAAATCATTGATGAGTCCTATTTTTTGTTAAACTAATTATGATATTAATTTTATCTATCCTAATTTAGTTTATATTTGTTATTCGGGGGACGTGTATGTTGTTGTATGTATGTGTTGTTGGAAGGAGATCATATTTTAGCATATATGTTGTTTGTTGTGATATATATTGTTAGGAAAAACTGGCTGAAAATAGGAATATGTACAAATTGTGGTTTAAAAATCTAAAATAAAGCTCGACAGAATAAAAACTATTTTCGACTTCTATCGAAAATAGGTTATTTCATTTATTTCTCCAATTGACATGTCTCAATACGTCCGTCGGGCATAGCCTATCCCCGACGAAATTTTCGACGAATTTATCCTCAAGGCACATATTTCGGACAAAATGGCCGACGGAATATTTCATCAAAATTAGAGTATTTTCAACATAATAAGTCTAATTTCGACGGAATATTAATAGACATTTTTGCTGTAGTGTAGTATATCTATGTTTTATTTATATAGGATGAGTGAACCATGCCATGCAACTTCTCTTGTTAATTTATTGTCTTCCTATATATGGACCTCCCTGGCTCCCTCTCCTCTCTTTCACATGGCAGGCTGCTCCCTCCCATTTATTTGAAATTTCAGTAGAATGATACCATTCCTTCGCCGGTGCAGATGAATCTAGTTATGTACAATTCAGTTATATAAATTTTTCTGAAAATTTTGGCCTTTAATTTTACTTGATGAATTTCTCTGATAATTAGTAACTTAATATCGACAAAATAGTTTATTTTATCAAAATTGGTTTAAATTCAATCTAGGGTTTACAGTAGAAGTTGCTAAGATCAGTAGTTTCGATAAAAGTTTAATTTTTGTTCTTTCTATTATTAAGTAAAAACAGTCTAGAAAGAGACCTGCATTACGCTTTTTTGTATAACATATATGAAGAGAAAATGTTTCTAAATATTAGCCTATTTGTGTTAAATAATCATTGTTATTATGTTATGTTTTATACTGCACCTAATTATTTATAGCTTTAAAGTTTGTTAGGTAAGTCAATATCACGTACTTCAGTGTTTTGCATGAACATATTCACATGGCACTACAAACTCAATGCAGCATGCGCATGTACATGTGTTTGTATGTTGGATCATCTTAATTACTAGGGTTTCAATTCACTCATTTAGTTGATGGTACAAATCAGTCGAAACACTCAGACCTGTGTTTCTAGTTTCTACCGACATGAAGCTCGAGTCTTGATAAGTACCTCTCTTTCTCTTTTCTCTAAAAAAAAAAAAATAAGTGCCTCTATTTCTAAACGTACAAAGTCACACCAATTCAAAAATTAATGTTGTCCTTTGCGGCCACCTATATAAAATTTATCTATAAATTTGTCTAATCATTTGTGTATGCTTTGAAATTAATTACGACTTGATTCAACTTGAATTCTTTAAATAATTGAATGCTCGAATAATTTTATTTGTTTAATTGTAAAAATGAACGAGTCTATCTCGAGTTTGATTCGTGTTTGACTTCTTTAAGTTAGCTCAACTCGACTTGACTCGTTAAAGTTCAAACTTGTTTTTAAAATCAAGATTCAACTCATTTATACCGTTATTTTGAAGTGATAGTTGTAGTTCCTTGATATATCTATTATGACAAAAGATATTTTTTTGTCGATTTTATTTAAAAATATTAAGATTTTTATTTGAAACAATAACGGAAAATGCCTAATAGCTATTTTCTTAATAGCAAATATAACAGTAAAAGTTTAATATCGAAAAAGCCATTCAAAATAATTCTAAATATATCAGATGAAAATTTTAATATATAAAAAGAAATAATATTTTCAACGCAACTTTTTGTATTTCTATTCCAATGTAGGCATATTATGTTCTTTTCACATATACGCTAAATATTTATAAATAAATAAAATTCCTCTGAAAATCGTTTATTTTCTTGATAAACTAAGGGAGGAAAAAATAGTACTGAATGGACAGACACAAACACATGGGTGGGGAAATTATGCACTTGAAGCCCCCATCTTAGTTTGTCATTTTGGACCAAAAGATATTATTTGAAGAATTTTGTCGTTGTACAGAACGAGAGACCTTAGAGACATAGCATCTAGTCGTCCTTCCTCTAAATGCATGTCAATTAAATTAAAATAAATCTTTGTAAATATAAAATAATATATATATATATATATATATATATATATATATATAAAATATTTAGTAGAAGTAGGTGTTACTCCCAACATTTCATAATTAGACTTCTATATACAAAATTTAATCCATAAATATAATGAGAGTGTAATTGTATGCTCTGGTATTATCATGAAATTGTGATGATGGATTTAAGAATATTGCATCATTTTACGGTATAAATAATAAAATAATAATTTTTATTTTTTTAAAAAATAATAAATAAAACTTTTACTGTGAAAATGGAGTATAATTTGTTTGAGAAACATCAAATAGATCATGAGATTACCATTCCAAACATATTTTGTAGATTCTTTGATCAGTTTTCTTGTGAAATGGACGATCACAAAATTAGATGCCTTAGAAATTTCTTCATATATATGAGCAACTTATGTCATAGCTTCAAACCAGTTGTCATGTGTCAATACTAATGATTCTCATTTTTGAAGACCTGGAAATAGAAACAAAAACTTGAACCTTTTTTTATCCAAACGCAGCATCCATGCATATTAAAAATATATTTTCCCTGTCCTTTTAAAAAATAAAAGAATCTTATCTTCTACTTGACAGTTTTTGTTTTCCAAATATTTAGTTTGAAGAAAATAGGATTTGCTAAACTACTTTTTTTGATGATATATTTTCAATATTAAAAAAAAACAATTATGCTAAAGTATATCCTATGCAAAAAATTATAATCAAATAATATATCAACAAAAAAAAAAACAAATAACACTGTTTTTTATGGCGGAGTTTGTAGTGATTGTTAAATTTTCGATATCAATTAAACAAACAATTTTTCTTTATCAACCAAATGTAAATCTACGTACGGTATTGTTATTAATCAAATTAGGGCTTAGTTGTTATGCTAATTTAATCGTTTATACATTTCTGGTGCTATATGATACTTGACAAATGATTATATTATTATTATTATCAACAACACATAAGAAATTACGGAAAACTTTTTGTCTCAAGTTTTAATTATATGGCGAAGAGAGAGTAAACGAAAATAGACGTTTTTGGAACCTATATCAAAAGCCATTAACTAGAAACTAAAAATGAATTAAATAAATTTATATTTTGTGGTAAAAGTACTCCATATTAAGGCTACTGACATTATTTGTTTTTCCTTTTCACAATTGAAAAGTCCGACAACAAATTTTAATTATAGATTGCCTTTGACGTTTTCAATACAAATTTTAAAATTATTTGAAATAATTTAATTTTAGTTAAATATTACTATAAATTATCTAAAACGTAAGTTTATTACTCTATTTGTTTCATAAAAAGAGTGTCATTTGTTAAAAAAATTATTTTATAAAAAAAATTATTGTTTATTGATGATAGTATAAAATGACATAATATCCTTAAATTTAAAATTATAATTTTATCATCATACCACTATTATTAAACTAAACACTTATTATATTTAAAGATAAGTATAAAAGAATAATATATTCTTAAAATTTGTAAGCTTTATAAATATGACTCTTATGAATTACTAAAAATAATATATTTATTATTTTAAAAACTCAAATGAACTAATGCCATTTTTAAATTATAAAATTTTATAAATTGATTTCACAAAGCTTAGTCAAGTGTAACTTTTTTGTCGAAGAAATAATTACCGGGTGAAACTCATTTATTATTCAACCTTGTAACTAACTTATTTTTTTTACTTTTAAAATATAAAATTTATTAATTTTTTGAGGTTAATTTTTTAAATTTAAATTTAATATTATTTTTTAAATTTTATTTAATATAATAATAAATATTATATATTATCTAAAAAAATTATTTAAATTTAACAAAAGAAAATTTATTATTTTAAAATTTTTAGTAAATTTTCTCTAAACTTAAAAATATTTTTAATTAATTTTTAAAATTGATAATAATTTTATAATTTAAAATGGAGAAAGTATATAATAAATTAATGGCAATCAAAATAAGCAAGCCAGCTTTCATAGTAGTAGAAATAAATAAATAAATTAGCAGGTGGAATTAATATTTTCACCCTACAATTTTCTTTTCTTTTTGTCCTTTCATTTGTCTCTCCTCTTCGTAAATAGTACAAATCTTGCTTCTGTTCTTGGTTTTTCTGTTGTTCTATTTCTCTCTCTGAAATTCTCTCCCTATCCTTCATTTTAGCCGGATAAAGCGGTGCCTTTTTAGATCCAAGAGTACATATACCTGCTAATCCTTATCTCCCTCTCTCTATCTCTTTTCTTAGTTTTTCTTGTACCAATTTTCACCAGTGCAAAGATTAAATTCACAAATTTCATGAAAAATGCATTAACTTCTATTGATGGTCATACAATTGATGATACTGTCTTGCTTTTGAGTTTTCAGGTATTTCTGATTTTCTTGGAATCGGTTTTTACTGAAAGCATTTAATTTTCACCTGTTTTCTTTTCTTTAAACTGTACATTTACATTTATACAGTGATGTAACTGTAAATATCTCTGTTTTTCTCCTGTTTTCTTGAATGGTAGCTTTGCTTTAAACATTTTTCATTTGGGTATTGCTTAGTTGATTGAATTTATTGGTCTATTATAGTTTTGGATTGACTATTTGATTATATAAACTTGTGGGTTGTGTTATTTTTGGCAATAGTTTCTTCCTGAGGATTTATTTTCCGTCATTTTTTTTCACCTGGGGTTTTACTGTTCTCTTGAATGGTAGCTTTGCTTTAAGCATTTCTCATCTGGGCAATGCTTATTTAATGCAAATTTTTGGTATCTATTATAGTTTGGATTTGTCTATTTGATTATATAAACTTGTTGGTTTGTGTTATTTTTGGCAATATTTCTTCCTGGGGATTGAATTTCCTTCAGTTTTATTCATCTTGGGTTTAACTGTTTGTTGTGGAATTTAGAAAGTTGGGGTTTTTCCATTTTTGCTTTTCTTTATGGTATGTTTCAGTGTTTTCCTAAAAAAATATTGTTTTAGTGATGGTGTTCCTTTCTCTGTTTTCTATATCTTAATTCTTTTCGCCTGAGTTTTTTGGGGTATCTGTTTCTTTATAAAATAGAGTTTAATTAATCTGTAGAGGCATCAGAATTGAAATCTCAATATATTCCATCTATTTTTAGTATTACTATTAGATTAAAATACTAATACCTTTCCTTTTCTTGTATACCAATGTCTCTCTCTTCTCTCTAACATATGCATACATATTTTTGTAAAGAGGGAGAATCTTACATGTCACCAATTTGTACAAAGTTGATTCCTTTATTTGGTATGCACTACTTATGTAATGCTCAATCTTTTATTATTTATTTATTGACAAAATATCCCACTAGAATATGTTGGATTAAGAATTAATGAAGTCATTTTAATTATGGGAAAAATCTATGGTACCTGGAAAATTTCCGGGCAATCTGGGTGTAAAATTTCTGGGCACTGTAGCATTACTTTTAATTATGGTCTTGATTTCTATATGGGCCTTAAATTCATCTTATTTTCTTGTGTTTCTTTATTATTTTGCAGCGAAAGAAAAGACTAAATGGAGGAACGATGTGGTAATGTTAGGAATTGGGACGAACTGTTACCTGATGCACTTGGGCTAATATTCAGAAACCTTCCTCTACAAGAGGTACTTACTGTTGTCCCAAGGGTATGCAAATCATGGGGGAGAGCAGTGATGGGGCCTTATTGCTGGCAGGAGATAGATATTGAAGAATGGAGCCAAAATCAGCGGCCTGAAAACATTGATCGAATGCTTCAGATGCTTATCAGAAGAAGTTGCGGTTCGCTCCGAAAGCTTTGTTTTTCTGGCCTCTCCAATGACCAAACTTTTTCCTTCATTGCAGTCCAGTAAGTGCAATATAGCATTCACAATACTACTATCACTCTAATGTCATTCCAGTTAAGGTACATTTATTCAATTGGTACAATCTATACTGTCCTGCTTCATAATCTTATTTATGAACTTGAGAATCTGAGTTTTACTTCATTTATTATTTAATCTAATATAGTAAGTACTGTCTATCATTTTTTGAATAAAATTGTTGGACAATTGCCGAGCACGATATTTGTAAAATAACTGCGATTATCATTGTGGTTTCCTTAATCAAGTTAAACAAGTTTCATGAACTTCATGATGTGTTTTAGGTCCACCAAGCTTCAACTCATCTATTCATTAATCATATATTCTAACCCTCTCATAGAGAAACATTAATTATACGGGGATAGCATGGCTGTGGTTGCAACTAGTTGTGGTAACGACCCAAAACAATCTAGTTTTGGATATTTCAAGCAAATTTGTCATCTCACTAGTTTCATTGATGAGTCGATGATGGTTTTGTCATTTCACCATATTACTAACTAAAACTATGGGCGGTTGCCCAACGACATCCATGTTTTTCCCTACTTATATGCTCATTATCGGAAAAATATTATGTTCTTTATGTATTAGGCGTGGTGATTTTTTCCCTTTTTGCTATTGTTTATTGTTTGGTGTCTTGGTTGCTAGCGCCAAGTCTCTTCAGACTTTGCGGTCCTCAAGAAGTGCAATAAGCGATCCCATAGTGGAACAGGTTGCTGGGATGCTCTCTAATATCACTTTCTTGGACTTGAGCTACTGCATAAAGATGGGAGCCCAAGCACTAGAGGCAATCGGAAAGCACTGTAAATTCCTCACTACATTGCGGCGAATAATGCACCCACTTGAGGTAATTGGCAAGCTCTCTCAAGACGATGAGGCTCTTGCCATTGCTGCCACAATGCCCAAACTCAAGCACCTTGAAATTGCCTATTTGCTTGTCAGCACAGAAAGTGTGATTGAGATACTCACAAACTGTCGGCTGCTTGAATTGTTGGATGTTCGTGGGTGTTGGAAAGTGAATCTTGATGAGAAATTTGTCAAAAATTTCCGGGGCCTGAAGGTGGTTGGACCCCTTGTTGTAGATTATTATCATGAGACAAATGGCTGGGACGCATGCTCTAATTACTCGGGTTCTTCAGGCTATTTGGCATGGGATTTTGTGGCTGGTGATATGGATGATTACTCTGATGAGAATATGTCAGATGGGTTTTTGGAAGATGAACAAAGTATCGAGGATGTGGAAATGTGGTTTTACGACGGTCCCGATGCCGAGGATGCCGGATATGATTGGCCTCAATCCCCTTGAAATTTTTCTTGCTTAAAGTGTTTGATGGAGTTCTTAGTTGAAGTTTAGAGGTTCTATTACTATTCTGTATTCTGCTGCTGTTGGGAAGTGTTGAAAATGTTCAACAAATAAATGTTTCATACAAAATCTTCATACAAATTGATCGACTCACTGGGATTTCATTTATGTGAAACAAATGAAAGTTACGAGTTTCAAAATGCAAGGGCACATCAATTTGTATGAGAAATTTGTAAGAAATTTTTGTATGTTTATATTTTCCTTACTTATGCATAGACTACTACTGTTACTACTTGTTGGGAAGTTCATATGCTTTCAAATATGTATATATGAACGAGTTGTGGCCTTGAGTATTCTGCAGTTGTTTTCTAATAAAAAAGAAGAAGAAATCATTATTGTGTTAATCAAAGGAGTAAAAAGTAACTGGTGATGGACTTTATTTTAGTTCTTCTGTTGGCAAAATCTGAATGGATGTACCTTTCATGTGAATATATAGTTTGACTTCTTGATATTTACAGAGTGAGAAACCCAATGTCATTGTGTGGTTATGTAGTTTGCTTCCCTCTTACTCAAACATAAAAGCTAGAAAAAAATTATACAGAAGAGTGGGTCAGAATGACAAGATGAGTGAAATGAAAGCTAGAATCCAAAGTTACAATTAATCATAGCACAGGGCAAATTACTTTATGATAAGATTATGTATTATTTTTCCCTTTTTTCCTTGATTTTGTCCTACGAAGAAATATAATATACATTGGACAAGGTTCCATGTATATTATTATATTAACATAGCTGTTGTAGTCAACAGTTAGTTGAATGGATGGTATTAAACAGTTTGGCAGATTTCTTGGATATAGTTGAATGTATTTGTGGATCTATTAATTCATATCAAGTGTTGGAACTTTTATATTTTCAAACGTATCAACAATCATTGTCTAGAAATGCAGTAGCAGTGGTATTAACATGATAGGTTACAAGTTAGAAGTTTCAAGTAATTTTATAATCTAAAAAATATTCTAATTTTGAAATATAGAAGGCAGTAATATTAGTATAAACTTTTTATGTGGAGAATGTGTAAAACATGGTTTTAACTTTTCAATATGCTAATATATTTTCGTAGAAAGAGATGGATGGTAAACTAAAATCACCCTGGTAACAAAAATTGAAATATAGAAAGCAGTAATATTAGTATAAACTTTTTTATGTGGAGAATGTGTAAAACATGGTTTTAACTTTTCAATATGCTAATATATTTTTGTAGAAAGAGATGGATGGTAAACTAAAATCACCCTGGTAACAAAAAAAAGAAAGGGTAAAAGGGTTTGTTCCTTGGTCAGCTGAAAGGTTGAAAAAGACAGATGCCATACCTGTGAACGAGGATGATGCTTATACTTCATCATAAATACTACATATATGCATAAAATTGATCAAATTTGTTGTATGCACTTTGGTTTCTTCTAGTTGCCAATAAAGCTGAGGAAGATGCCTTTTGTTTTGGGTAATGTCATGTCATTTTTCAACACAAGGGGGGACAATAGGCTGTCTCTATATATAAAATATGCTCTTAACTTTTTGTGTATCAAGTGAAAAAGATTTTATATGACTCACATGGTGGGATGGCAAATTTTCTGAAATTAGAGCACTCATAATATATTTACTAGTATAATTCAATGGACAAGACAAAAGGTAACAGTTATACACAATAATCTACTTAAGAATCTTTGATGGGGCCCTCATTCTTCATCCTTCTGGTTTTATGCTGGCATGGTCTCTAAATTGATAATGCTAAAATATTAAAAATAAAGAAAAAATAAAAATAGTGATAATGAAACTATTAAATTGTGAGAGAAAATAATTGTTATTAAGGTGATAATGCAAAGTGCCAAATTACCACCCTTTATTGGATATTTATTCTATAGCCTGGTATCAAATCTTTTATGGTGTTAAGTAAAGCTAATGTTTGCTTTGTGGCAAGAAAAGATGTTTGTGACCATTATTTCACCGAAGGGACAACACTCTTTTCTCCTAAATAAAGAGGTCCGGAGGGGAAAACATTTTATAACAATTATTACTATTAACATAATCTTAATATTTCGAGATTAGATATATATTTTTTTTAAATTACGACTTTTAATGAAAATTTTATTTTATCAAACATAACCTTTAGATTTACTAAAATTGTAGCATTTGTTGCATAATAGTATTTAATGTATTTAAAACATAAATAACGAGTGTTCAGAAGCAAATAGTTTAACACTTTAAAACTACTAGTTCCGGAGGCACATGCATTGCGTACAATTATTATAAAAAGACAAAATAATTAGTTTTTAGACTGCAAAAGTTTTGAGTTCTGATCCCCAACTTCATTCAGTTTGATGTTGTGCATTGAGGTGAAACTAATGGTTTATAATTCAAATGTTCAGATCGATATAAATCTTCATCTTCAATTACTGGTGGTATATTCCAAGTTCCGAGAGGAGGACCCAACTTCTTGCCACCTGAAAGACAAATGACCGGGATTTTGAAACTTTTAAAGATAAAAGGAAACAGTATGTATGCAGCCGATCTAAATAGTTGAAAAAAGGGTTTATCTTTGCTCTATAGGCAATGGCGACATATTTTACCTTCACACGTGGCTTCTTCACATCTTCTTTGATAATTCATTGACAGTTTTGGATCCAGAGCTTTTAGCAAACGAATGTACTTCTCTTCAGCCTCAGTAATGGATTTAGCCTAGGAAATAAACGATAAACGCTCTCAGATAACGTAAGGTTTCACACAGTGCTAGTAACTTGAGTTTTCAGGCTCCACAACAGTAAGTTCGATAGAACGTCAGTCTTACAGGCAAATCTTATAGTCACACACTCACAAGAGAATCTAGAACATGTGTTGCAGATTTACAGTGCAATGTGCTGTATGTGCTTTCTACGTATGGAGGAGAAATTAGTTCACAAATGGTAATTTCAATTTTTTCTTCTTAAGCATCTTTGGGATTGGTTCACAATTGATTAGGTCTAATAGATGGCAAATGAGTAGACATAATTCCAAGAAGCTTCAATATGACAACTGTGAGATAGACTAGAACTCACCAGCATGGATGGTGCTGTGGATGCTCCATATATTCTGACAAACATGCGAAGAATATTGAAACTGTTCTCTAATACATCATCCTACAGAAACAACAATCTTTTATTTCTGAAGAGTGAGAAACATATTAAGGAACCAAAAGCATTGGATTCAGAGAACCCCTTTATTTAAATGGGCTTACCTCATAGTCAAACCTACAGCATAGTCATCATGTAGACTCTGGTTGTTAGAAGTCATATTATGCTTTCCACATGCATTGCAAAATTAAAATTGAGCAGACATATTAACCAACATAATAGAACAATATGTAAGAGAACAGAAGCAGAAAGACACACAAGTGCATGCTGCAATAGCACTAACTCATAGATTTCAGCACACAAGGACATGATGCAAGGATCTCAAATGTAACTGGGACTTGCCATTGTTGCTCCCACTAATTTGAACTATGGTGTTTAGTGTGAGGGTGTATTCGACAAGATTAAGTACTAAAATTTGGTACTATTTGCACAGAAAGTCAAGTAGAATTTTTCACACATAACAGCCCAAGCTTTCCCGTCACACCAAGCAACGGCCTGGCCACCTGGCCACTTGCAACTATCCAAGGGCTTAGGTAAATGAAAGCTCATAGGAACCAACAAAAACCTATCCTATACAGTTTACTTTCATTTATGAGGCATATTAAAAAATAAGAGGATGATTGAAGGTTTCATTAGAATTTATTAGTAAATATAATAATCACAGAATTTCTCAATGTGGAAGTAGAAACTACGTAATCATTAGCTTAAAAAGTAAGAGTACTTACAAATCATCAGATACTTCTACAAGGAATTCTGAGATTGAAAGGAATTCCATATGCATTTCGTTAACCTTCACAGCGCTTCAAAGAAAACAAAATAACTTAGCTAGTATATGTACTACCTCCAAAGACATTTCAAAACTGACATAAACTTAATTTCATTCATAGTTGAATGTGAAATGGCTAATTTTGTTATAAAAAAAAAATTAAATAGCAAACTTTATAAAAACATTAATGAGGGGATGCTAATATAAGAAGCACTTGTATACGTAACATTTTTCCCCTAAGAGTAAGAACAATATTTGAGTAAGATGTATTTAAAAATATTCTGAAATGAAAATTTTATATAAAATAAAATCATATAAATATGGGAGATCTCCGCATAATAACTGCATTCGCATACCAAGGAATCAAGAAGCTGTGACCACTGACAGGAATTTACCTTTTCTCCTCTCAACTGATACAACAGAAGATTCAGAACTCGATAATCAAAAGATTTCAGGTGAATTGCTCTCATCACATCTTCAATTGAAATCTGTAGAGAATATATTTACTTAAAACCAGCTACATAAAACACAAACCACGCCTATGTTACACAGATACTTGGTCATAATAAACATCAAAGCCTGGTTACGCATTTCTAGAAGAAAGAGTCCATGCAATTCACCAATTTCCGTACTGGACCCTTGGTTGTGCGCAATGGGGATTTGCAAGGAATGGAAAATACATGGAAAAATTAAGGAAGATAAATCAGTATTCCTTCATTAGTTGATTCCAATTAGTCTAATTATTTTAAATCATTGCTCTAACATACAATCCAAGGGTACCATCTGTTATGGGCTTTAGATTATTGTTCCATATGTTACAAACCTTAATAATGGTTACTGTTTCCCAGATATTTTCCACACTGGACATAATAGTGTCAAGACACATATGAACAAGTGAAAATTAGACTTAGAAAAAATGTAAAACTTAAAACAACAAGAACAGATTGAACAATTGCCAACACCCGTCGTAAGGATATAAAAGAAGGAAACTACTCTTTCCGCAAGGGAATATGCTAGGTCAAAATGTCTCTCACATGAATGTGGGATCCACCTGCATTCCACGTAAGAGGAGCTCGTGGAGCTAGTGTTTCCCCTTGTGGAAACAGTTTGCCCCTAAAATATTGAATGATTATTTATTAGTCAGTCAAAAAAAAAAAAAAAATGACCCCCCTACCTCCAGTTTGTTTATTAGTGCATAACAGAGCTTTCTTTCTGCAGTCCAATATTGTTCTCCACATTCAAATTCTTCTTTTATCCTGAACAGATTAAGTAGATATTAAAACAACAAAATTCATAAAGCATACTTGAACCACCCTATATTTTCATTAAAGCATCGCAATATAGCTAGAGGTTGCACCGCTGGGTCAAAATTCCACGACGCTCGAGAAGAAGGACAAGTGGTCTAAAGGGATCAGTTCTGAACAATTCCGTGAACTTGGGGATCCAGCTCCAATTTTCCTCCTGCACCTCAGTCAAAATCATGTGGTCCAAGTAAGAGTTTGACACACAACTTAAAAGATTTTGTACGAAGTGGTACTGTAGGTGTTAGCATTACCGAATCAGTTTGTCTGTCTAAAGCTCGATTTCTGCTGGTTGGCACTTGCAGTAGTTTTTCGTTTAAGTTGTCCAACTGTAAGAGCAGAACCATGAAACCATAAGGCACAAGGGAGAAAGAGAATCTGGCAGCTCATGATTTGCAATGCACAACTGGTTCCAAGGCCATAGGAGAATTTCTTACTTCAACACAGTTATTTGTCTTTAGGCCAAAGACTCTTGTCTTCTTTTTGGTAGGGGAGGGGGGAGGAGGGTTTGGTGTTTGATAAACATAGGCCAGTCTTGGTTCATTATTCTAATAAATTAGACACCACACTCGCAAGTGGAGGTTGCATAAACACTTCACAATATGGTGAAAGATCAAATATCCATATCTTCAAACCCACTAATCACACTGACAGTATTTGCCATAACGTGAGACCCATGTAAGATTGTTCACCTGATAAATATAACTTTCTGTGAATGAAAGCAATGGTAGGTATCTGAAAATTGATTGTGGCTTGTTAACATCCATTTCGTGAAACATAAAATAAGATCTGCACTGTTAATTTGATACTGAATCAATACATCAATAATAGGAAAAAATGATGGATAATTCTCAGCAAGCAATATTTGTTCATAAGCATATAACAGAAAGTAAGATAAGCCTGATAAATATCACTTCTGAATGAAAGCAATGGTAGGTATCTCAAACTACTCCACGTGTAACGTGTTATTCATTTTAAAACCCATTAAAAATCTAAATCAGTTCATTGAGCATTACATGGAAGCTAACACAAATTTGTTGGTGGGTTAAGGAAAACAAAGCATAATAAAGAGGACAAAGAAATGAGGTGTTCCACTGATTATAAACTGATAATATCTCATAAATGTACTGAGGAGAAAGATATATTTTTTCAAAAAATTGAACCTTATTTATTTTACTGAAACACTAATTTGTCCAACTCAAGTATAGATCTAGAGGGATTATAATTATGAAATTAAAAAGTTATATACACTCTACAGGACTGGTTTAATATCAGCTGTTTGTTGATACATTCATTTTGGCACAATCGAACACCATACCTCTTTGGTCAATATATCAAAACATTCAAGCAGATAGGATGTTATTTTCTGGTGCTTTGCTGACTTATACACAACATATTAAGCATTGTAATAGAACTATTTTGAAATTAGAAATGATTATTTAGTTTCCACTTTCCGATATTTTAAAAGTTCAACTTTGACAGCTGAAAATTTGTAAATGCATCAAATGTCAAGTTCTTCTGCTTACAAAATCTTCTAAGGTCGAATTTGCTCGTAGCATTGCATCCAACCCAACCATTGCTATCTCTTCAGAATCATTTTGCAATGAGCAAGAAACGGCCTTCTTTTCATCAGAGTGGGACGGGACAGCATTTTCAATATGTTCATCTCCTGCAAAGTGCTTAGAGTTTCATAAGCTTAGATTATTCAAAAACAATATTGTGCAACCAATTCTAGAAAACTAACCAATTTCTAAAGAAAGAGGGGATGTCATAAAATAACGCTTCCTATTATTTTCTTATCAAATATCTCAAATTACATTCCAATTTTATGGAATCTTAATAACTTGGTGACAGTTCAAAACTACAAAACAGACATAAAAGATTTTCAACGTTTTCAGGAAGTATATTAATGGAATTTTTTTAAACGGATATCCACTCACTCGGTAGGTCTGTCAATAACAAAAATGGATTGAGTGACAACAACCCTTTTGTTTTCCAGAAGTTTCTTAAAAATATATTTAAAAAATCTAGAAAACTATAGAATTTGTTTGTGTAAATGATATTAAAAACTAATGTACTTTCACAAATTTTCTGTTTTTACCAACCAACTACAAAATTTTCACTTTAAACAATAATCGTAAGAAAGAGATTCTATTTTCTCTAAAATCGTTGACAGACGTTAGTTGAATTCGTTTGACTGTTTATTTTTGTATTACGTGTCAACTAACATCTGTCAACGATTTTAGAAAATATAGAATCTCTCTCTTACGTTTATTGTTTAACTGAAAATTTTGTAATTGGTTGGTAAAAACAAAATGTTTGTGAAAGTTCATTACTTCTTAACGTCATTTACCCAATTTCTTTTCAAATTCTTTTGACACTACATTTCTAGTATTTAAAAAGCCAACATAACAGACTAACAGTAGAAAAATACTAATAGGAAACATTGTTAATATACCTGGCAGGCAGTCAAAATTTCAATGAAAAGACACCAATAACGAAGGATTACAGTATTTATAGCTCCAAAGATCCAGATTGCTTTTCTAGTATCTTACCATCTTCACCAAGCAAAAATAATGCATCCTCAAGAAATGCAGCTGAAATCTGTCAAATAATAGACAAGCCTGCTCATTGCGTCCTAGGCAATTTCTGAAATGTAAATAGAGAAATTGGCAAGTAACACCTACCTTTGACAAACTTGCAGAAATTAACTGGGATTTCGCATCCATGTCAAGTTTGCCACATGGTTGTATCTTCAGCATGAAATTTAACAAAATATAAAAGGATGAGCAAACAGCCAACTACTTTAGCTTAATTTATTGGAAAAAATACAAAATCACAAACAAGAGACAATTATGACAAGAACAATTGGATGCTTTCAGTCACATACATGCATCAAACAAAGAAATCTAAGAAACAAAATTTGCATTTACCTTCTCTAGAATCAATAGTTTGCTAAAGAAAATTTTCATGCTAAGAGTTAATTTAGTCTATTGGAGCAAATGTGTGACAACATGCCCTAGGAATAGAGTACACACAGAATGCACAAGCATGTGCAGGCACCTGGATACAAGGTGTGTGTGGTGCCGACACAAGTGCGAGGGAGAGAGAGAACCCAAGGGAATATAACTACCCTGACCACCTCAAAAATTCACATCACATGACTCCCTCTACCATTAAATAACTTGATAGAAGAAATAAAAAAGACCCAAGATTGAGGCATGCATTATAGATGGCAGAAAATTGAACAATTTGTGCTGCTGGCACATAAAAGAAACTTGTTATTAGCTTTTGTTTCTCAAGTTGGATTGCAGAAGCACGTTGTTGGCACCAGCAAGTATTTGAAACTGCTAATCAAGGGAAACTTCTTAAGCAGTAGAAAATTATGGCTATATCGTTCTCTTCACCATTATGGTCTTCTTCTTCTCATGGTGTATTTCAAGCCAGTTTCTATAGCATTCAGGAAAAAATAAAATAAAATGGGCATTCAGGAAAATATAAAATAAATTGTGTACTTCTTTGCTTGTACTTCAAACTGGTTGTTGACTTTCTCACAAGGGAGAGCATCACTAACAGTCTGTTAGTGTCCACCTTAACTTTATTGCCTCTTAAACTTAAAAGGTTTCTCTTTACGCTTCCACCTCTCTCTCTTTATATACTCTTGAAGCCTCATTTTATACATGCAGGTATGCAACTTAAAAAGAGGGAAAAAGGAATTCATTTTCTTTCCATAGGCACCACCTAGTTGCATGAGATGTTGAGGCTACTACTTGTAATTATTAGAAAAAAAAATATGATCAAAAAAAAAATATCATTTTAAGAGACTTTATCCCCGATAAATTTTAAACAAAACTAACTTTGATTGTAAAAAGCTGTTTAAGTAAAATGAATTTTAGAATCATATGTTATTAGAAATCTACCCATTTTTCAAAAAGTCATCAAATAAGCTCAAAGCTTCGACCTTTCCTCCATTTTTTCTTACCTTCAGTGGCAACTAGAGCTACTAAATATTAAAGCAAAAATAAGTTTACTCCAAGCTTATTGAGAAACTTTCTCCTTTGATAATTTGAGTTAAAATAAACCCTAAAAAACACCTTAACCAAGAACAGCAAAATTAGCAAACAAAATGCAAGCATATTAAAAGCAAAAATACCAAATGATGATCATCTTAAACAAGAATTAGTAAGAATCTGAAGAGGGTATTGGTATTTATTTACCAAGAGAAGGATGAGATTAGCAAGAAAACGATTGGAATCTGGATCGTTGAATTTGTAAGAATCGACAAGGCCACGGGATTGGAGGAATAAAATAGTCGTTTGTACTTTTTCTAGCTTCCTTAGTCCTTCCATCCTTTCTCTACGCCTCTCCCTCCTTGAACTGAAGGTAAGTAACGAGAGAGATGGTGACTTTGAGTTTGGGGTGCCAAAATCAGAAAAACGTCGTCGTAGATTTGCAGAGTAGAACTTGTGAGAGGGGTTGTGGCTTGTGAGAGATGGATATATATATAATTATATAATTATTACCCAAGATAAAAGTTCGAATTAATTTTTTGTTCGTATTAAAAAAATGATAAAATGACAAAATTATTCATACTTAAATTCTCATTTAGTTTCATAATTTTTTACACATAACTAGTGATATTCTATAAATATGCATAAAGATGTATTATAAACAAATTATTATAAAAATAAATTATTTAAGGTAAGTAGACATTTAACTTGAGACTACCTAAAATAGTAATAATGACTTTTTATCATGGGACGAATGGAGTATAATATAAAGAGACAAAATGGGGTCAATTGTTGGTTTGTTAGTTCTTTTAGAGTCACAATAAATTTCTTCTGATAGATATTATAGACCGCAATAAATTTTCTCTAGGTAAAATTAATATCCTTATTTTGTCCATATGTTACAATTCTCCTATAATACTTCGTTGAATATAACCAAAATATTATTATTTAAGGTGAGTAAACACTTATTGTTTTATTATTGTGTGAATTACAACTCCATAATATTTCATTAGTAGATGGAAGTTACATGTGTTACATTTTCATATGTTACATTATTTATATAGATGGACAATGTAAAGAAGGTGTAGGAGAATAAAAACGATAGAAAACACACACCATATTGGAGCTCTCACTTTGAGATTGAGAGATAGAATATGGAACATAATACTGTATTAGTGATGTTGTCATTGATGAAGCCAATTAGGATGTTAGAAATTGTGGTCATGCTCATCATTAACACAATCGTAGCATGATCCAATCGTTGAGTCGAAATTTGTTTGTGATGTTCATGACTAGCAAAGAAAGAATGCATGTGATTTAGCACTGATCAATATGAGTAAACTTTGCATGCACGAAACTATGTTAGTTTTAATCGGTTTTATTTTTATTTTCGCATCGTATGCATTATGTATGTGATTCTACATTAGTTATATTGCAGCTAGGATGAAACGGAAGATTAAAAAGAATAGAATAATATTTTTGACTATTGTCTCTTGCTAAAATTTGTATATAACCATAAACTCTATTTTTCAGCACGAATTAAACTGAAAATTTTCTAAATGAAATGAATTATTAATTAACAAGGGAGACATGCTAGAAGCATGACATAGTATATTATGGTAAGAATGGGAGATAATATTTTTCTCTATTACTCTATATATATTTACATAGTTATATATATGGTTAGATATTGATATTGTATGCACATGAAGATGTAATTTATTTATTTTAAGTTATGTTTCTCATCTTATTTTTTTACATTATGGTTATATTTTAATATAGTAGCATAATTTATCATAAAAACTAAATGTATTAATTTGGTTTAGTACAAAGAATTAATTTTTTCATATATATTTGCTCCATTTACATAAATATTATTGATAAGATGGGAGTACTATTTTTATTTATCAATCTCTTTTTGGAAGTACTAGGAAAGAAGGTGAAAAACATTTGGAGAAATATAAAGACAAGTATAATTAATTTAAGTTTCACCTCCTACATCTTAGTAATATATATTAATATATAAAGAGACACCGACATAAATTATTACATAGAGTTACGATTAGTAATATATATGCTAATTATTTATTGTTTCACATGAAGGTGAAGTCATGATGAGTATTAAATCACACATACTTAAATGATAGGCGGTTACGTTTTTAAAATTTATTATTTATAAATAATAAATGGTCTATAACAACAACAATATATAAAAAGACAAAATGAAGGCAATTGTTGGTTTGGTCTTGTGAGTTTATTAAGACTAAAATAAATATTTATCGACGAAAATAATTAGGATCGCAATAAATTTTTTTTGGCAAAAATTATTACAAGAAGTTACGTTTAATATATATATATATATATATATATATATATATATATATGGGGATGAATCTAAAACATACCTTTAAAATAACATACATTTATTAAAATTACGTCGTTTTGGATATTCTTTTAAAAAATAAAATAATATTAAAAGAGAGTGGTCCCACTTGCTTCCCTTTTATTTACAAAAATGTCACCTGCGACCTCACTTATTTTTTAAAAAAATCTCAAAAACGATGTAGTTTTAATAAAAGTATGTTATTTAAGAGAGATATGTTATTTAAGAGGTATGTTTAGATCCATAGTCTCTCTCTATATCTATCTCTCTCTCTCTCTATATATATATATATATATTAGAACCTCTATAAATTAATACTATTGGGATTGGGAGATTTTATTAATTTAGAGAATTATTATTTAATCGATAAATTAATAATTTATTAATTTAAAGAGTGTTTTTCTATTCGTTGAACATAAATTTAATTACATTAAAATTATTGCATTTTATTGATGTTTATATCATACTTTTTTTTGATGCAATGTATCATACTTATTAAATTAATGTAATAATAGAATTCATTGTAAGTGATATTAATTATTTTTAATAATTAAATAATGTTTATTGTATCCACTTTTCAAATTACATTCACATTTTATTTCAAAAAAAATACATTTAGAGCTAATAACGCAAAAGAAAACACTCATAGCGTCAACAACTCTTCACAAGTTTTTATTACAATTCGAAAATGCAACACCTGAACTTCTGGACGCAATGAGAAAAATTAAGGATGAAATTCAATTAAATTTGAATTTCAAGACAAAACAAACGAGAATAGAATCATATTTTACAAGATTACCCTAGATATATTTGTAATTTAAAAAAAATTATTAATTTATGATTTTGATAGGACCATATATTTATATAAGGGTCTTTTTAAAAATTATATCGAAATTATTAATTTATCCCATTAGCCCAAGTCGGGACTGAGAAAAAAAAATATTATTTTAGAGATATTATTAATTTATCGAGTATTAATTTATAGAGATTCTACTGTATGTTAACTATTTATTAGTCGAATCAAGTGAAGTTATGATGAGTATTAAACTATACATACTTAAATAATATGTTGTTACAATACAAAAATTATTGTTTATAAATAGTAAACGAATTGAATCAATTTTAAATATATAAAAAAAAATTAAAACTTACAATTGATCTAATATTGAATAATAACTGTATTTGTATACGTGTAGAATAAAAAATTTAAATAATAAATAATTTGACTTGGATTAGTTACTTATTATCTTTCTAAAAAAAATAAATGAATTAACATATTTTTATTTTACTATATAGAATTATACAATAATAATTAATAAAAATTAAGGTAACTAATTTATGTCCACCACGGATTTAAGGGCTAGTCAAAATTAAATTAATATATATATATATAGAGAGAGAGAGAGAGAAAAGAAAAATAATTTTAAGATTAATTACCTAAATAGTAACATGATTTTTAGATACTCTCTCATTTTTACTACAAAAAGAGTCTTGTTTACAAAAGCCTGTTCTAAAAAATAAATTCTCATAATCCTTCTGTCCAAGTCTTCAAAGTCAAGTAAACAATAGAAAATAATGAGTTTCTATTTCTTCCATTAAAGAAGATTCGAGAAAAGATAGAACATATTTAGCACAAAAAAAAAAAAGATGGAATAGGAAGACGTCTTTTTAGGACAACTAAATACCAAGTATATTACCCTAATGCTGCATTTGAATTGAGGGAATGAAATAGAAGAATAAATGAAATAAAAATAACGTATTTAATGATCAATTTTAGAGTATAAACCATTCTAATGGAATGAAAATTCATTTCATCCATTTGTTTTTTATTCTATGTGGAGAAGGTAAAATAAAATTCATTCTAATGGAATGAATATATGTGATAATTTTGTCATTACATGACAACACCCACCACCACCAACAACTAAACATACACTTAAAATACTTTAAAATCATTTTATTCCATCCTACATTCCATTCTTTAAATCCAAATACACCATAAAAATTTTGATGACATGATAATTAATTTTGACATAAACTTGTAGATATTGTGTCATTTGTGAGCCTTGGATTATTTACTTTGACTTATATTTTTTGAAGAGTTTATTTTTAAGTATTCTGAAATAAAATAATAAGAAAATGAAGGAGGACTCTTCAACTAGAATTCTGAAATAAAATACAAAGAGAAGGGAAGGAGTTTTCACTAACCCACTATCACTTTTAAGTTTGAAATTCTAACTGCTTCCCCCAAAGAAAAGGTCCGTATGAGCAAGCTCAGCCACCTCGAGGAATTATCCATCATCCAGAGTTGCTTGTAACACAAATGTAACGTGTTTTTACCATGTTTCCAAATCGTTTCTAAAAAATTACATAATTTCCATTGTGTTTCTTAGCATTTCCGAAACATTTCTATCTTTCAATCAACCGAATCGTACTCTCGAAATGAGACTTTGAACCATGCCTCAGAACTAAGAAAATCAGGCCCTTAACTCCCACTTTTCAGAAAAATAAGCAAATTTTAATCAGATCCTTGCTGCATGAAATTCTACACTTCGTCATTACTGGTTCCCTTTTGTCCAGCCAAAGCTTCAATTTGGTTGGGTGAAATCTGTTTTACCCCCTCGGTGGACGAGTTACGCGTGTCAACTTTATCCTCTTGACTCGGTGCCCGCTTGCTTTCCCATAACTTTCCATTTTTTGCAATTGCAAGAATCAACTCAAGTTGTTTTTGCTGCTGCTCCTGTGGAAATAACACCATAGAGCAATAATAGTCAGCTTAAAATCTCCAAGCTTTGATGTTAGTATGTTATATTCAACCGAAATAACAGGACCTAAGACATCAAAATAAAAAATAAATAAGTTTTTTTTTATAGGTTTAACAATATGATCCAGTAAATTTTCCATCCCGATGCATATACATGAAGTCAAAAAATGATGCGAGAGAATAAAATTCTTGCTGGAACTATGATGCCTTAGTTTGAGCATATATGCAGGATCGACATTTCTTGTTCTTTTGATTGATAATGCTAAGGGCTCCTGACTTCTGATTTTCAAGAGATTGCTAAACTGGATTACAATGATAATAAGAGGAAAAGACAATTTATGCTTCTAGTCTTTGAATGGTATGTGCATCACACTGTTCAGCTACATGCTGATTAAGCACAGGGTCAAGCACTGATGCATAAGAAACTTAAACTGATTTTCTGATGCATTGGTTTCAAAGGAAGAGAGGAGGACAAAAACAAAGAGAAGAAAAGAACAGAATCTAAAAGGTCAAATTAGATCTTCTCATCTCATATAAAAATGGAAACAAGGCCAAGCAGATATTAGGTTATTCTTTTCAGCCATATCAAGAATCACAAGGTGGAGAAACTACAAGTTCTACTAAAAGACCTACCAACTGCCAAGCCATGATCACTAGCAGAAAACTCTTTTTTCTAATTAATGGTTCCAAGAATCAAAAGGTAAGGTAAGTGACAGTCACTGAGACAATACTATACGTGTCTATTTAGTGGCAAATGCTGCGCAAGTTCAGTTCATAACATGAAAATTCATTGTCCTCTGTAAAATTACCCATCCCTCTAGGTTTTACTGCTCTTTTCTATGAAGGACATCACTCGACAATCTAGGAATTTAAGCTTCAGCATTACCCAGTCTTGCTGGAACTCATTGTTTAGACAGAGGTGATGTTATAATCTTGAATAGAGGTGCTGTGTAGACTCGAAGAAAATTATTTATAACATTTGGCAGCAAGTATACTGTATACTACAATAAACATCTACTAAAACCTCTATTTTGCTTTGTAAGATAATCAAATTGAGTTTATTTACCAGCAATAAATTGTTCAACTCATGTTTAAACATGTTACAAACTTACAATCATGATAGGGGTGGGGATGATATATTGATATTGAAGGAAAAATGTAAGATATTTTGCACCAACTGTTAAACACTAAACTGCATTTTGGCGCCATGAACACAATATATTAATGCACTTCTAGGAATGAAAGTTCCAGCGGCTAAAATGAACTCAATAAGATTCTGAAAGGTGTAAACCTGCATTGCCAGAAGGACTTTTTGAATTTCCCCAAGCTCTTTCTCCAGAATGTCTTCTTGCACTGCCAATGCACGAGTGGCCTCGGAATTCTTCTGAGCCAAAGCTGCAGTCTATTAAACTACAAGTTAGTAGTTATACAAACAAGTGGTTGCAAAGGAAGGCAACAAGAGGGCTTCTTAGTAAGGTTGACTAAATTGTAATCAAAGAGCCTTAGCCCATTAGTTTGGTTTGACTATCATAATTTCTCATCCACATCTTATAAACAATTTTCATGGATAAGTGTATTTACAACTCAAAAGTGATCTGTTAAACACCACAACCTTAGCATAAGGTATTCCTTTCTGATCAGCTACTGGTACTACTGATTTCTCAGTCAAGAACTCATGGTTCCATATTCTAGAGATTCTTATCCAAAAAACTAGATTTACTTGTGTCTCCTTATATTTGACAGTCAGAAATAGTTCAGAGCACATTTTTTAGCATTCTATATATGTTATTTTCTTCCGTTTTCAAATGCTAATTAATTTGTCTGAACATGTTTCATCACACCTCGACCAATTTTTTAAATAACCCCCTTACTTAGCTGTAATATATTATTCAAGCAACTCCGTACAGCTACAAAAGGGAAAACACATATTTTCAGTGCTTTGAAATTCAATTAATGACTGGGAAAAAAAAATCTTCTTAAATAATCTTTCTTATGATCTTGAATTTCCTACACTTTCTGATGTATGACAAAGGAGGGGTGGGGGAAAAATAAGGGATAACCAAGGCTCTCAGACCGCAAAACTCAAAGCTCTCACATCAATTCTAGTCACTGAAAAATAATAAAAATCACAACTCTTTATATAGTAGGAACTCTACGACTTAGCGACCAAGTAAAGAATCCCGACATAAAAAGAAAATAATCTCCTAATTAAAATTTATTACTATAATTAAAACTTCTAAAATATCCCACTTAATATAAGTAGTAAATAATTACATTAATAATCACACATTTATCTCCAAATAACAATACAAAATTAATAATAAATTTATTGATTTTTCTCTTCCCTTCTCCATCACTTTCCATACAAGAATAATAGAATTTCCATCTCTACCAGAACTGTCCTACCAACAACTCAAACTTTCTCGACCAACTTTGCATCCCCCATAGAATTAGACATACTGATGTACTTTCAAGTTTCACCTAAAGAAGTGACAAACAAACAACCACAAAATATATGTGCAAGGCACCCAACTATAATTCTGTGCTACCTTCTGATATGGACAACAACAGCAATCTCGGATGATTTCCAACCTATCCTCTATACACAGAATTTAGCATTACTCCATCATCAATTGGAATAGTATATGTTAATGTCTCCTATTCTATTTCATTTCAACTCATTTGAACATCCAACAAGCTAACAGAGGAAGTAGCCTCAACTTGAACTAAACTCAATGGGCTACTGTTTCAGTTTAAATTATCATCAACATAATTAAATAATATATTAACTGCAAATCGCCTATATGGTTGAATGACATTATTGTATTATTTCTGAAAGGATGCAAGAAAACTGAGTCATCAATCAGGATGGGATAACAACAGGATATTATAGGACAATCCAAGCTACTACCCACACAAACATGTCTTGCAAACTAACAAGCAATTCGGGATACAACTACAGAAGCCACATGTTGACATGTCTAAGCACTAATCAGTGCAATGTTCTCAAGTCCAAACCCAAAATTGGCAACAAGTTTTTTTCTCATCTATTACACATTTAAGAATTGTTTAAAGACATATTAGATAACCAACCCAAACAAGTAAGAGGGTCATCAAATGCCAGCAAAAAGTATAATTACCTCAGCAATGGGTTCTTTTAAAGCCTTTCTAGTAACCCGAAATCGAATCCCCAGTTTCTCCAGCTGCCTTGACATAACCCTAATAATTGTTGCAGAACTCCGAAGATCCTCCTCCAATTTCTCAATTCTATCAACCAGATTAACCCCTGAACGCCCCGGCTTTGAATAATCCATACAAACCCTCCTCCATTGCCGCCTCCTAATCGTGGCACCAATCACCATTCCTCCCACCAACAACACAAATTGCCACACAGAAACCTTATTACCCAACCACACCAAAATTGGCTTCTGGGAATTTAAAATAAGCCCAAATGAAATAACCGCAGAGGAAGCGAGACAGAGAAATTCAGCAATCGAAAGAAATGCATCGAATTCGAAATTGTTGCCAATTTCTTCCCGTTTATCAAGTATGGTTCCACTATCGGATTCGAAAGCTCTGAGAGGGGAATGATGGGTATAAGTTGATTTATATGGAGATTGGGATTTGAGGATTTGGAGATGCAGGGGTTTTTTGAAGTGGGTAAAGGGTGAAGAGAGAGAAAACAAAGGGTTTTCAAAATGGGGTTTTTTCAAGTAGAAGGAAATGCGGGAGGGGGAACTTGTGAGGAGATTTTGAGGAGTGAGTGACATTTTTGGTGGGTTTGTTGTGGTCAGTGTATTGGGGTTTTGATTGATTGAATTGTTGAAGACATTGTTAGGGTTTTGGGGTTCGGGGAGAAGCTGAAAGGATGGAAGCAGTTGGGATTTCAGCTGAGAGAGGGAGATGAAGAAAACTGACAGTCGATATGTCCAAAGTTCGCGCCGAGGGGATCAGGGGAATATCCTGGCGCATGTTAGCTTCCTTCTTCATCATAAACTAATCTGCGCGTCACGTTGTAGTCGCTTACTCGCTTCGTTCCAAAACTTCAGATAGAATTTTATATTTAAACTCAAATAACGGTATATTAAAATTTAAATTAATGTAAATTTATTTAATTTTAAATTATATAATTATTATAATTATATAATATAAAATAAAAATTATTAATTAATTATTTTATTTTTATTTTTTTTAAAATTTTATAAGTCATATTAATTTTAAAATTTAATATATTATCAGATTTTAAAAATTAAATTATATCTCTAATTTGGAATGAAGATAATATTTTTCTTTTTTTTTTCTTTTTTGCTTTAAAAGGATATCATTACAAATCCAAATAATTTTTTGATAAATATTAACATCAATACATAATCTCTAAATATTAGGTGAAATATAAATAAAAGTCTTACGATAAGAAAGAAAAAAAAAAAACCAAACTCACACAATAATGAATATCGAATCAGAAACATAATTGCCTTTGTAGATGAATTATATTTTTATATTTTTTTCTTTGTGCTTAGATTGGTGCTCGGAAAATTCAATATACAATTATACACAGACAAGTTATTTTTGAAATGTGCACTTTGAAACATAACATATATGTATGTTTATGAAAATATAATTGTATACAAAATAAAAATAATATTCCCTCCGTCCCAAATTAATTGCATTTCTAGGACTTTTTAAAGTCAAATTGATTATTTTTAAAACTAATCTTTTTACTATTTTTGCTAACATATAGGTGAAGATATTATAACCAAAAGAAAGTATATACAATTTATTAATAATTTCAATTTTTATAATTTTAAAAATATATTTATATATGCTTAATTATTAATTTTAAAAATAGTCAATTTGACTTAAAAAAAATCCTAGAAAAGCAATTAATTTGGGACGGATGGAGTAATATGATACTGAGGTTATTGATAATTGAAACGTAGCGTAGACTCTTTTTTATAGAAGAAAAAATGGGAAAGAAAGAATAATACAAAATATAAAATAATATCGATATAGATATACACACCAGCACCTTTTTGTTGAAAATAAATGGAGTTTTATAAACTCCATGACCATTGACCTCCCTCTCTCTTGTGTGTACTGAGGCATCACAATATTCACGGCCATTCACGACCAGAGATAATTTTATTTTTCACTCCTTCCGTCTCAAATTAATTGCTCAGTTTTGACTTTTTTAAGTCAAATTAACTATTTTTAGAATTAATAATTAAGCATATATAAATATATTTCTAAAATTATAAAAATTGGGTTAGTAATAAATTGTATCACTCCGTCCCAAATTAATTGCATTTCGAGGACTTTTTAAAGTCAAATTGACTATTTTTAAAACTAATTTTTTTACTATTTTTGCTAACATATAGGTGAAGATATTATAACCAAAAGAAAGTATATACAATTTATTACTAATTTTAATTTTTATAATTTTAGAAATATATTTATATATGCTTAATTATTAATTTTAAAAATAGTCAATTTGACTTAAAAAAATCCTAGAAAAGCAATTAATTTGGGACGGAGGGAGTATATACTTTCTTTTGGTTATAATCTCTTCACCTATATTTTAGAATAAATAGTAAAAAGATTAGTTCTAAAAATGATCAATTTGACTTTAAAAAGTCAAAACTGAACAATTAATTGGGGAAGGAGGAAGTATTTTTTTTTGGTATTAAATATCATTCGTGGTGGGTGGTGAGTTCATTTTTTTCTTTTCTTTTATAGTGCATTCGGGAAGAAGGAATAAATCTGATGTATTCATAGATTTACTTCCTAATAAAACAGTCTTACTCCACCTTAGTCAAATTTAAGCAACCTTAGTCAAAATTAAGCACATTTTAGACATAGAAATATAATGATGAGAGTAAATTTTTAATTTTTTTAAAAAATGATTACTCGACTCTATCTCGATAGCCATCATTGGAGTAATTTCAAATATTATATTATATTTTCTATAAATTTCATAAAATCTCAACGTCTTTCAAAAAGAGATAAAAATGCATTTTATAACATTTAATCAAGTTTTTAATGACTAATTTGTACCTAATAGTTAAGCATAGTTGCAAAAATGCAGGCTCCAATTTTACGGCAAGAATAGTGGTGGAATGGAAATATCAAGTAACAAGAACTGAAAAGGAATCTTTCCAGTTCAAATTGACTTAAACCTACCATCTCTAATCCACACAAGAATATCATTTGCGGGAAAAAAAAAGAAGGAAAAAAAACGTGCAAAAGGAAATTATAAGAAAATCCGCTTTTTATTGATAATAATATGAAAAGACAAATCGTCATCAAGTTTGTCACTTTAAGAATTAATTGCTTTTCTAGGACTTTTTTAAGTCATATTGACTATTTTTAAAATTAATAATTAAGCATATATAAATATATTTTTAAAATTATAAAAATTGAAATTAGTAATAAATTGTATATACTTTTTTTTGTTATAATATCTTCACCTATATGTTAGCAAAAATAGTAAAAAAATTAATTTTAAAATAGTCAATTTGACTTTAAAAAATTCTAAAAATGTAATTAATTTGGGACAGGGGGAATACCATTTTTCACCTCAAAACGTAATTCAAATGATGTAGCGTAAAAAAGAATCAGTGGACGTAAGTGGATTTTACATATTCCACCTCTCATTCCTAGTCTAATAGATATTCACTATACTCGTCTCATTTCCCATCTAGGATTACTGATTAATAGTCATTGTCGTTCCTACGGGAAATTAAACTCCACGAGAATTTAAATCCCACACGAATATTAATATTTTGTAAGTTTATAAAATAAAAATAAATAATTGTTTGAACATATTTATAATAATACATTTGTGAATATGAATCATATATTCATGGGTACATGATAAAATTAATAAAATAGTAATATTTTTGTTCCTACTAAGCAAATATAGTAATTTAAAATTTTAAAATGCATCAAAAGATATATTTACTTTTCGAAATACTACAATGTTTATATATTCATATATTGAGTTAAATGTATTTTACATTCTTCAATTTAATCTTCATTTTACACTTTGTATTTTACACTTTATAAATAGATAATTGGCATCCCATACTTTTAGCAACATTGTCCCGCCAAAAATTTGTTAATTGAATTGACGAAGTTAAATTGTTTTTATTCACGTGTTATCTTTTCAGGGGTAAGGATTTTATTAGTAAGACTATTTTACTTCGAAAAAGACAGCATGTGGGTCAAAACATGCTAATTCTATCAGCTCAGTTAACGATTTTTTGGTCGGAAAGTGTTACGCGTTAACGCGTTAAAAATGTGAGATGTAAAATGTCTATTTATAAAATGTGGAATGTAAAGTACAAGATGAAGGTAAATTGGGAAATCAAAGTGTATTTAACTCTTGTATATTTATTTAAAAAAATAATAAGTGGAAAAAAAATATGAAATAGGATTTTTCACCTTAATATATATTTACATGTGTGTGTATGATATATATAGAGAGATAGAGAGAGAAAGAATATGTAAATACCTAAGGGTATAATCTTAATTTATTAAAATATAACAATTCAGGACAGGATTAAGACGAGGACAATAAATACCAACCTTTTATCATCCTAACAACTATTTAGTGATTAATAATACTTAAGGGTGCAACTTGGGTTGGATACTCCAAGGTAATCGAGTCCGTCCACGATTTTATGGTACTTGAGTAAGAACTTTTTTATATTTTCAAAAACTTGCCCAATTTATAACTTGCCTAAATTTAATTTGGGTGGGTTTAAGTCTATACTTTTGTAAACCCTCAAAATTCGAGCCGGCCTAACCCGCCTAAATTATATATGTTATATTATATACATTTATATGTGTATACATATATAGATAGATTAGTTGTATTTTTTTAAATTACTCGCCGTTTATCAATGTATTTTTAACATTTTTTATATTTTTATTGGGCTTTTTATTTATTACTATTATAAATAAAAAAGATTATTTTGTCTAAGAAACAAATGGCAAGATCTTTTTTTTTTATAATTTTTAAAAAAAATAAATATAGAGAAATTCAAATTTTATCTCGTCTATCATTTAGTTCTTTCTATTTTTTTCCAAAAATATTGATCAAATAAATCAACAAGTTGTCATTTTCACAATTTATAATTATCAAGTATTGTTTTTTGTCAAACAAATTTATTATAATTTTAATTATATTTTAACTGTTGTTTGCCTAAACTCGCCCAAACCCATAAATTTTATCACGGGTTAGTACTTGGGTAATGAATGACAAGCTTAATCTTCACACCTGCCCAACCCATACTCAATAAATTTTGTGCAGGTTGAGACTAGGATAACTCCTAAACCCGTTCAACCGACCCAAGTTGCACCTCTCATAATATTTTGGTGATAAAAGATGGATACAACAAAAAGATATAAAATGATGTGTATGTTATTAATTGGTTATAACCATTGAACCCATACCATATATGGTGAAACAACAACTAATTATCCGATACATCATTTCAAGTTTATTTTTTAGGGACATTTACATTTAGTAGTACATTTTTAGAAATAATTACAATAATAGTGCATAGATAAAATAATTACAAAAATAATACACTTTTTCATATTTATTTACAATATTAGTGCAATTAGGATTTCTTAATTTAGGGGATAATGTCATTTTCTCTCTCCTCCATTCTATCCCTTTAATTTAGTTTCCATATCGGTTTTTTTTTAAAAATAAAATACTCATTCTCTCTCTCCCCTCCCTCCCTCCCACCGCCCTACCACCTCTCCCCGCCGCCCGCCGCCCCTCCGCCTCCCTCCACCCCCTGCCCGCCTCCCTCCGCACCCTTCCCTCCGCCTTCTGCCCGCCTCCCTCCGTCTCCCTCCCTCCCGCCGCAAGGTAACCAAACCTTCATAGTAAGGTAACCAAACATTCATACTAAGATAATTAAACCTTTATACCAAGATAACTAATATTATGAATGGTTACCAACTCAACATTATACAGTAACCAAAATTAATCTAATTAGTAACCATAATTTATTCATATTGCAGTTGGTAACCAAACATTCATACTAAGGTAATTAAACCTTTATACCAAGGTAACCAATATTATGAATGGTTACCAACTCAACATTATACAGTAACCAAAATTAACCTAATTAGTAACAATAATTTATTCATATTGCAGTTGGTAACCAAACATTCATAGCAAGGTAACCAAACATTCATAGCAAGGTAACCAAACATTCATACCAAAGTAATTAAACCTTTATACCAATGTAACCAATATTATGAATGGTTACCAACTCAACATTATACAGTAACCAAAATTAATCTAATTAGTAACCATAAATCTGAAACACACCCAAATCCATTTCAACTCATTAATTTAAACCTAAGTAACCAATACTTATACGACAGTAACAAACACACTAAGTGTCGCAGTGGTTGGGGTGGTGGTTTCGGAGGAGGTGGCCGGTAGCGGGTTCAGAGGTGGCGGCGACGACGACTTTGGAGAATGTGGCAGTGGCAACTTTAGAGGAGGTGGTGGAGGGGGCGGTGGTTGTCGACGGAGATGGAAGACGATCTAAGAAGAAGAAGAAGATCGTCATGGTGGAAAGCGGTGACAGAAGGCGGAGGAAGAAGGAGGTTGAGTAAAATGATTTTTTGCTGTAATATTCCATGGCGGAGAGAGAAAGAGAGGGAGAAGAATTGGTAACTGCAGCATATGACAATAATTTCTCCTAGATTTTAGGTTTTCTTATTTATTTGAAATTGAATGATTTGATTTGTTTATTGTGTTGCACTCTTTTTGAAATTATTTTGTGGATGCACTTATCTTGTAATTATTTTCTAAATGTTGTATAGTATCGTAAAGAACCCTATTTTTTATAGCCATCTTTATCATCGTAATATTATTTATTTAGTTGATTCTCCGTCACAATACTATACCCGACAAAGTCAAAATCATTTTTTCATTCAGAGTGAGACATGGGAAACATCATAAAAGCTAGTCAAATTGTTAACTCTAGTTCATGGTATCACTACATTAGTTGAATACTCTCTGAGTCTCGTATTAAACGTCCTAATTGATTTTGGCACGCTAATTAATAATATATATTTTTTTACCTAAATTACCCTTCTAAATTACCTTTAATTGTAGTATCCATTCATTTTTCTATGACCCCAACATTAATTATTCATTGTTAGTTCCCACATGAATAGAAGAGATGTTATATTGATAATATGAGAGAGAAAGTGGTATAATAATATATCACTTTCCAATGTAAATCTTTTATCATTTTTTAAGTTTCCAACAAAAGTTGACTAAAAAGATTATGAAGTTATAAGTGGAAAAATAAGACAAAAATAGCTACTGATATAAAAATAGGACATTTATTATGGAACATCCTAAAAAATAAATTAGGACATTTAATACGGACGAGGGAGTACATTTTTTGTGATCGACTACGCAATAAAGTACTCCATTCTTTTCATTATGTAAGCTGTTTAAGACATAATCTCTCATATTAAGAAATCTCATTAATAACAATGCTAAGTAATTAATTTTGCTGTAAAATTTTATTTACCCACTAGTACTCCGTCTCCTCTCTCTCTTAGTTATTCCTCATCTGTTCAATTTTATGGGCTTTTAATTTCTCATTTTCTCCACAATTCACTCATTAATTCTCCTAAATATACGGAAAACGTCTTATATTATATATAAAAAAAAAATTCCCACTAAAATATCTTATATAACGGAAAGGACTAAGGAGGGAGTATTTTTTATTTTTATCAATACCACATAATTTAAAACACATTTGAGACAAAAACTTGAAAATCCATAACATTATCTTAATTTAAATATTATGTCACCACTACTAAACTTATAATTCATCATTAGTTTAGAAAGTAATATTTAAGATAAACAAAAATATATTTTTAATATTTATTATTTTTGTAAGTGAGACTCTTTTTATGAAAAAATAAAAGAAATAAATAATTTGTAAGGGAGTGAAATGAGACTTTTAACTAAAATAAAAATAAAATTAGTTCAAAAAGTTAAAGTCAAACTCTTTGTGGAATGAGAAAATATAATATCTCTTTACAAAAAAAACAAAGAAGAGAAAATAGAATATCTCATTATAATAAATATTTTGTAGGCTTTGACCGGTTGTTGGAGGCTTTGGCGCCGCCGAGTCACTAATCCCCCCCACCCCCAATCTCTCTCCAGAATTTCCTCCTAATATTTATTTACATTTTACTAATACCAAATAGAGAGCATATTCTCGTTCCTTCTTTCATCACCTAACTCAACTTGTTTCCTGGTGCTGGTTGCCTCCATTTTAATAAGAATAACCCTTTTGGCCACCGGCCCCCATATATAAACCATTACAACTCTTAATTACCTCCACATAATCCCCACCAATTTCTCTCAAAGAAAGAATTCCAAAATCAAAGCCAAATAATGGCTCTATCAAGCACCATACCATTGTCTTCAAAATCCATCCTTCAACCTCGTCACCATTCTCTCTTCCCTTCTTCCCATCTCCAGCAACAACAACCCACTTTCTGTAACCCCAGATCCCAACGCTACCGCCCCATCTCCGCCGTACACGCCGCCGAACCGGCCAAAACCCCAGCCCCCACCCCACCGGCGCCGCCGCTGAGATGGAGTATTGAGAGCTGGAAAACCAAGACGGCTTTGCAGCTTCCCGAATACCCAGATGAAGCTGAGCTTAACAAAGTTCTTAAAACCCTCGAGTCCTTCCCTCCGATCGTTTTTGCCGGAGAGGCGAGGAATTTGGAGGAGCGTTTGGCGGATGCGGCGATGGGGAAGGCTTTTCTATTGCAAGGAGGGGATTGTGCTGAGAGTTTCAAGGAGTTCAGTGCCAATAATATTCGTGATACTTTCAGGATTCTTCTTCAGATGAGTGTTGTTCTTATGTTTGGTGGACAAATGCCTATTATTAAGGTATTACTAATAAAGCTTACACCTTTTCAATGTTTGATTTATGTCTGTAATGTGATATGTCAAATCATATTTGAAATTTAATAATTTTGTTATATGGGTTTTCAGTAATTGAAGTTTGATTTAAGGATTGTTGTCCTTTAATTGTTTTTGGCCAATTGAAGTTTTATCTGTTTATATGGGTGTTGAACTTTGATTCTTCTTTCCTAGTTGATTCTGGGAGGAATCCAGAATCTTTTAAATTGTTTAATTTGGTCAATTATGGATTCTCTAAACTATTAGTATTATTTTTTTCATTTATTGTCTAGGTGGGAAGAATGGCAGGTCAATTTGCGAAGCCCAGGTCAGACGCGTATGAGGAGAAGGATGGAGTAAAATTGCCAAGTTATAAAGGAGACAACATCAATGGTGATGCTTTTGATTTAAAATCAAGAACTCCAGATCCTCATAGACTGGAAAGGGCTTATACTCAAGCTGCCGCAACTCTCAACCTTCTCAGGTCATTTGCAACTGGAGGTTATGCTGCAATGCAGAGAGTCACACATTGGAATCTTGATTTTGTGGAGAACAGTGAGCAGGGAGATAGGTCTGTCAAAATATAAGAACTAATCTTTAAGATATTTCTATCTGCTTTTACTTTTCTTGAGTTATGATTATATGGCATTATCTAGACTAGACAATGAAATACTTGTCACTTTTAAAATCAATCTTGGGCAATTATTCCATTACAATTTAAAATATTTCTCATGACTAGTAATTCAACTAAGATATAGATTGACTTCATGGAGATTCTGTAAGATTTTCAAACAGTTTTTAACGTTGCAAGTTTCACATTCTGATTCTTAACAGGTATCAGGAACTGGCTCACAGAGTTGATGAGGCCCTGGGATTTATGGCTGCTGCAGGACTCACCGTTGACCACCCTATAATGGCTACAACTGATTTTTGGACATCCCATGAGTGCTTGCTTTTACCTTATGAGCAAGCCCTCACTAGAGAGGATTCGACCTCTGGCCTTTACTATGATTGCTCTGCTCACATGCTTTGGGTTGGGGAACGCACCAGGCAACTAGACGGGGCACATGTAGAGTTTCTACGAGGAGTTGCTAATCCCCTCGGTATCAAGGTATGAACTTAGGGTCTAAAGAGGTAATTGACCATTACTACTAGTACTTAATCATTGACTGAAGAATTTATCTGTTGTTTTTTTTTTCATTCACTAATCTTCAGTTATCCCAGTCAGATCTGATTTAGGGGATGTAGGAAAGCCTATTGTTTTCAGCTGACATATTCTTCTGCATATTCTTCTGGTTTACCTTCATTAACAGCTATACACTTTCTCGACTCATTCTATTTTTGTCTCTTTGTAAGTTATTCATTATAAGTACTCATATTTTTTTGACTTTCTTAATCCTAAGGTGAAGTTGCTGAAGCTCCTATTTTTAACATATTTCATTTCAACTTAGAGACCATAAATTACCCTAGCCTCCACTCCATGCTCCATATTGTCCTTAAGTAACAAGTCATGGCACGGCATCTCACTCCAGTCTCATGTGAATAACATCAGATATGCCATATACATGGAGTACGTTCCTGATAAAACTTAGTGTTAGTGGTTCTCATGCCACCTAGGTAGTAATAGAGGTTCAAATTACATAAGCAAAATTTGTATTCATCCAAAACACCAAAAAGTGTGGTCGGTTCCATATGATTTGTCTGCTTTTCTACATCACCTTTGGTACTTAGATGTATTTTATGAAGTTTTTATTTGGTAATCTTTATCCTATGTCATATTCAGGACTCGGTCTTTGCCTTGTGCTTGCTATTGGATGATGTAATTTTTACTTTACAAGCCTAATTGCTTATCTTTAGAAAGTTTATCTGGTGTGCTCGTGATTCATGTGAATTGTTTCATTCTATTTCTGAAAAAAAAATCTTTGAAGTTAATTATGAATCAATTCCTCAATTGAAGTTTTTAGCTCTCTCTCTCTCTATGTCTAAATATGTGTGTATGTGTATATATCTATATAAATATATACATATATGTGTGTGTGTGTGTATATTTATATGTATAGTGTTGTTACATATCCTTTTTGTTCATATTTGTGGTTTTACTGACTTGTGCTGTCGTGGATTAACGTCCTTACTAGTCAGATGGCTAAAAATTCAACTTGCTTTGCAGGTGAGCCAGAAGATGGATCCAAACGAGCTAGTCAAACTTGTTGAAATTTTGAATCCTAATAACAAGGCTGGACGAATAACTGTAATTGTAAGAATGGGAGCTGAGAACATGAGAGTCAAGCTACCCCATTTGATTAGGGCGGTGCGCAGGGCAGGACAAATTGTGACATGGGTCTGCGATCCAATGCATGGGAACACCATAAAAGCACCCAGCGGACTCAAAACACGGGCATTCGATGCAATCTTGGTATGGTTTCTCTGACCAACCTTTTATGATCACTCCAGCTTCAACTTTCTTGCCCAGTTCTCTCTTGACCTATTAGATAGTCTTCCCTCATTCTAAAATCAAGACACTTTAGAAACGATGCTTTACAAAACTATTTTGAATATCTAGCATTAGGATAAAATCCTGTTTTTACAATGAATGAAATGATTGCACAATAGAGTTGCATGGTAGTGGTAACAAAGTTCAATAGTATAGTGACTTCGTCTCCTAAAATACTGAAATATGCGAAGGAAATAAGAACTCATTATTAAGAGAAATAAAATAATTTGGTTTTTACCTAATTAGAACAAAGCTCTCTTTGGTTATTCACTTTGATTTTCAATGGATATAAAATCAAACATTTTCTACTAGTGGTTGCTGGTTGGTAGAAGAGTCTTAAACATAGTTAATCATTCAGAAAAGGGTCCAACTGACCAAAATCTTTAACAACAATCTTTCTGTGATTCATAGATTTATTGTTGCATCTTCAACCAATAATGTTGGTAGGTGAACAATTGAAGTCTTGATCAATCATATTCACAATCATAGAAGCAGTCGAATTATGTAGGTTGTGGTCCAAGGCTTGTCCTTAAGTTTTTTAAATGACATTAAATAGTTGAGCCTTACATTCTGGTTCTGTGGCATATGTAAGAACACATCGCTTAGAAAATTACTCGAGGTTGTTCAAAAGTCAAATCAGATTCGATGACAAAATTCCTATATTTGCTTTTTAGTGAATCTGAACATGATATCTCTCATACATTCTCTTCATCACTAATATTGTGTTTGCATTTGTGGGTTTGTGAAGGAAAAGTGGTGGAGAAGTGATATACTGATATCCTTCGTATTTACCCTTATGTCTAAAAAATGTTGGGAACAACATTTCTCAGAATTTGTTAGGATTAGGGGGAAAAACCAGAAAAGAAGAGAAAGGGAATTGACACGAACTGAAGAATATTTTTCCTTGTTTCCTCTTCATTTTTTTTACCTGTTTTCCAAACAAGAAGATTAACTGGACTACCTTGGCCTTTTCATTTCTTCTATATCAATTCATCCCTGAAGCGAAATTAGTGTAAAAGATGTGATCATGGTGATAATATTGTGTATGTTGGCAGGCGGAGGTGCGAGCTTTCTTTGATGTGCACGATCAAGAAGGTAGCCACACTGGAGGTATTCATCTGGAGATGACGGGGCAGAATGTGACAGAATGTATTGGTGGGTCGCGAACTGTGACTTACGATGACTTGAGCTCCCGCTACCACACACATTGTGACCCGAGGCTCAATGCTTCTCAATCTCTTGAGCTAGCCTTTATTGTCGCTGAGAGGCTTAGAAGAAGAAGGATCAGATCTACAAACTCGCTCTTTTAAGTCTTGAGGTTGCTTTATAATCTCCTGTTTACTTTAAATAGCGGAAATATATGGTGTGTAATAAACTTGAGTCAAGCCATCCACTGAACCTTACTCTGGTCATCCCTGGACTATCAACGGTGACTTGCAGGAATACCCAAGAGTTGCATTCTGGATATTCAACTACAAGTTGCTCATGATAACTTGGCATTTCCCATTGCATACCTGTCATTGCGGACCAGAAAGTTCAAGGAACAGTGGAATGGCCTTACTGACCCTAAATTATCTACTACATTGGATGATTATAATTTATGTATTATTTATTTGTGTTGCCCTTGGCTTGAACAAAGTGATGCCAGAACTTTTTTGACAGAATAAACTCAAAATTTGGCATGGTAATTTTCGGTTTGCCTTATCCCTCTTCTCTTTCTCCAGGTTATATACTCTCATGTTTTCTCCTCCTTTTCCTTTCGTTTTAGTTTTCATGCAAAAAGGTTGAACTGAACATTTCTGAGATAAGTGCCATTTTATTGTTAAGTCCTATAAGGATCAGAAGAAGTAAAAACAGAAAGACAAGCATGACCCCTTGATACTTTGCTCAAAATTTGATTTGTTAAAATTTGCGATTCAAAGATTTAATCATTCCTCCTCCAGGTAAAGTGGAAACAAACTAATTGCAACCAAGATTTTTATGAAAAGAATGGATGTACTTTACTGTGTTCATTCATCAAGTGAACCCAAAAATCTATTTTGTATCTTGTGCTAGATAGGAATCAAGCATGTGCAAAAAATTTCTCTCTTTTAAGTTTCAGCCTCATGCCAGGCCCTACTCATTCAATAATTGCGTAAACACCGCTGTAGCAAGATGATTAATCATCTGCTTTTGGAAGAAATCAGCCTCACGTGTAGGGGAAAGTCTCTTTGCTGGTCATCATCATGTTAGAAACTTCTGGATAGTCCAGCTGTTTCACAAAAAAATTACACTTGCAATTTCTTTCCTTGTTTCGCAAAAAAGTCTATTTTTTTAATAATAATAATATAATAAAAAAGTTGTGTTGTCCGGAAAAAGTATACTCGAACTGTCTAAATATAACCACAACACTTGGCGCAGTGGTGCAAGCCGCCCTGGGAACGAACCGTAAACCCGGACGACTCAGGATCGACTCCCACTAGCAACATTTGAAGTGGCCACGGATCGCATTATTCAGGGTGACGCTATGTCTTAGGCGGAGCCTATGCGCAAAGCCTGGTCCGGGGTGGGGGATTAGTCCGACCCGCGGGTTGGGAAACCCACATTATCAAAAAAAAAAAAAGAATTGCCTAAATATGCATTGAGATGTCATACAGTCAGGGACGGAGCTATGTAAGAACAAATTCTTAAATATTTCACTCTTCCGATTTTTCGGGTACATTATATTAATATCAAAAATTTTAAAGTCTCTATCTGCTCCACTTTATGTATTATAAAGGGTTCATATATACTGCAATATAATTTTTTTTATTTCATTTAGATTGTATAAAATTATTTACAAAATTTAAACGGAAAACGGTATTTTTGAACTCTTATCAAATTTTGTGCGACCTTGAAGTCTTAGATTTTTTTTTGTTTACACCACCTCAATGCATGTTCAGGTAATTTGAGTATAATTTTTCTGAGCTTTGTAGCATTGCTTTAGCATAAAATGACAATAAGTAGAAGATGTACAATAAGTAGAACCCACCTAAAATTTATGTCAATCCCAAACTTCGCAATTGTAATTCTACATAAATTTATCGTAATACATAACAAGCTCTAATGATAAACTAACAAGCAATAAGAACATTTTATCCCAGATTCATTAGTAAGAACACTTCAACTAGCTAGCTAAATACTCCATCAGCACATCAAAGCGCAATTATTACAAAATGTCTTCACTGTCAGCAAGAAACAGTAGAAAATGCTTAACTGCGATAACGGTCATAATGCAGATAGAATATAAATATCTATTAGTAGTCTTCTAAAGTACTCATATAATATATAGGGATTTCTTCATGTACCCATTCATAAGATTTAATGCCAGTCTTGAATACATCCACCCTTTCAGTAATAAGGCATGTAGCGCATAGGCCTCCTGAACCTTGGAACCTTCCTGCAAACGGTAAGAGATGGATCCATTATCCAACTCGGAAACGAAACTTTAGGGATTGGAGTGGGTGACTGAAAAGAAACTCACCCATATCCATACGGGGAGTAAAAATATGGTGGTACATAAGGCCTTCTACCTCTGTAACCCATGTAGGGGTTAAAACGCCCAGGACGGTACTGTTTCATACCGGGGACATTTGTTCTTTTAGCCATTACCTGAAAGTCAACATTATTAAACAATCAACAAGCAAGTTGCTCAGAATCACAGATACAATTAGGGTTGAGCAAGAAACTAAAATCGCCTTCAAAACTGCACCAAAAATCGACCAAACCGCACCGATCAAGCCGCACCAACGGTACCAGCTTACGTGACGGTTTTAGAATGGCTAGAAAACCGCATATGCGGTTTGAGTGCGATTTTGGGAGGCTCCCGCACCACTCAAACCGCACCGCACTTATTATATATTATATATATTTTTAGAAGTTATATAGGCAAATTCTTAAAAATATATTAGACAATTTTAATTATGTTATACACTTTTAAACTTTTTGTTTGTGGCTAAAAATGTTTCTAATTAAATTGCAATGGTTTGAACAACGTTGAAGCATTTATGAGTAACATATTTCAAACCTAAAACTTGTTACTTAATGTTATTATGTTAATGTCATGTATGATTTCTTATACATAAAGATGAATGTGAGGGTTTCATGTGCGGTTTGGGCTTCCAACCGCACCATGTTCTATGCTAGATACAATACAAGTCATGTAGACCCTTTGTTTCGAAATATAAAATTAATATCGACCTTTTAAAAGTCAATACAAGATTTTCAATTCATAATTAATATGGATTCATTTAATATTTGTCAATACAATTATGAATATTAAAAATTATCTAAAAAGTATTTTTAATGGTGAGATTTATTAATTTCAAATCTTAAATAAATCATGTCAATATTAAATTTTAAAATGGCTCATTTTGACTTAAAAAAAGTCTCTTAAATTTTGGAATGGAGGGAGTGATACTTTTATTGCAGCCAAAACTCAAGGCTTAGAACTGTAGTTTCCAGTGGAATCACATTTAAAACTCAAATGAAACGAAAAGGAAATATCCTTTAAATCACAGTACAAAATATATTAATACTGTTAGATGGCAGCACTCGGGCACGAGTTTAGCAGGAGAAGAATACTAGTTACCTTCAACTGACGTCCATGTAGTTCAGATTCTGTCAGGGCAAGAGCCTCTTGAACAGCTTCTACTTCAACAAATTCAACATAAGCAAAACCCTTAGGCTGCCCAAACTTATCAGTCAGAATAGTCACCCTGTTCACAGTACCACATGATTGGAAATGCTGCTGAACTTCTTCAGGAGTGCATGCATAATCAACCTGAAGGTAAACAATGTTAAACAATAAAGCAAGCCAGTTGCTAAATGTTTGCAAAAACAGCTGTTTATTCATCACATGCTAGCTAATTAGGGAAGAAGCAACAAACTCACAGGAAACAACAACTAAGGTTGGAAATTTTCCTTTCATCTTTTAATATTAAAAAATGAGATTCAGCTGGTAAAGAGCATTCAGAATCTAAAAATGACCCCATCGTCTTTACATTATATGGCTTATTTCTTAAAGCACTCCCAGACTCCCAGTGGACCTCAGTTTTAGAACTTTGTTGTATTAACTTGTAAATGCTCCTAACAACTGGGGTTAAATAATACTGAGCTTCTCCATTAATATATTTTATAAGAAAACATTGTGATTACAAGATGAGCATCAACCTTACACCACAATACTCCCACCAGTTATGACGAAACTTAACATCGGAATCAAAATTCCTCAATATTCCTAAAAATTGCCATCATTCTAACTAGTGAATAGAACTAAATGGGAGGCCTTGAAGATCAACATTTCCAAAGAAACCTAGCAAAAAATCTCTCAAAACATGAATTTTTTTTAGTAATCTAATGCGCTTCGTTTTTTTAGCTTGTGCCAACCCAAATAAATCAATGTCACATGTGACAACACAATAAGCTATCCCGACTGACAGATGATTAGAGTAGACAACAAATGTTAGAAAACACAATGCTTGCATATGAATTCATTCATCCTAGTTATAATTGACATCCAAAATAAGGTTTCACTTGATTGTCTAGTGTCAATGTGCCACTTCTTAGTAAACTTCACACATCACATGCTAATCTATAAAATGAATGTCCTAGTGAATTTAATTAATTGAGATATGGCAAGAGTACTTTAAATGGTTTTAAGATGATATCAAAATTAATGCATCAATGAAGATATGGATGAACCCCATAAGACACCATTAAACAACCAACAACTTAAGAAAAAATACTTTATTTTGTAGTGTTGAAAATAGACATCAAAACCCACTTGATATCCAAAATCTAAGGCACAAAGGAACGAGTAGTAGGTGACTATTAAAAGAACACTGAATAAAAAAATTAGCTATTTATTTTAAGAAATGGGAAAAATAAAATAAAACTGAAGATGTCTAGAAATATTGAAGGCACCACTTAGAGGCACGAAATCCTGACGTTGTCATAGATAGCTGATATAGTGATACATAACCTACTAGTTACAACATTACATGGAAGATAGGAGCTGGATGAAAAAGGGCAATAGGTAGAAGACGTACAAGAAGAAAATCCAACACTCATTGTGGATGGAAGAGTACGAATAAAAGAGGGTGCTAACAATCATATACTAATAATATGTAATAATAGTGAAAATGCTTGCAAAGATTCTAGTGGTATCAATACAGAATTGGTTTTGATGATAATCATGATGGCGATAATGACTTATATCAATCAAAGAAAGAAATCCAATAGGTCACCAGATTAACATCATAAGCATTCATTTATCAAAACTTGCAAACTGAATGCTAGTTTGATTAAACGGTTATCTAGATATATAAGGAATAAAAGCTTGTAAAGCAATGTCCAATAGCAGGGTGAACTGTTTGATATTTTGAATAAAGGACTTTGATAGCATCAAAAGGCTTCACAGAACTCTCTGAAATCAGAACAAGAGTTGGACTATAAAAGGATAAGCAACAATCTACAAATATGAGGCTTTTTTGAAATCAATATATATTCAAGTAAAAGAACACAAATAATAGACTTCAGGATCATTCAAATAATTCATGGCCCAACACCTGGAGAAAGTAACAATTACCAAAACTGGTAAGCAATACTTCATGGTACTATTGACTTTGGCAAAAGACTGGACAAAGAAAAAATTTACAAGTAGTTTAGAAATCCTCACCACATCTGGTTCAATAACTACGAATAATTCATGCACGAGCCCACCTCCAGGAGCAGCAAGCAGGCCTGGCAACTATTGCATTGCAATGATTTGCCTTTGCACTTCAATAATCTACGATGGTCTTCTACTGTAACTAATTCAACATAGCGTTCGAACTCATGTGCCTTTCAGAACGAGGGGTCTTTGAGCCTGCTTCGTACTATTAGGCAGCCTTGCGGGTACAGAGCTTGAAGAACCTTAATTCACCTACTCTATCATTTCAGCCTCTGCTGGTATGAGGTTTGCCACTTAAGAAAAAAAATTATATTTCCCAGATCAATTCAAAGAGAATTGATTTCAAAGCTTTCTTTTCATCACGTATTAGCTCGTCACTTTCTCCTCATTTTTCTTGTGTTTTTCCTCTCTCCTTTTCTTTTCTCAATATTTTCATAAATCACTTTCTATCTCTTTTTCCTTTACCTTTTTTTTTTGCACTTTGACAGGAGACTTTACAGATTCTCCCCCACATTAATTTTTCTTTCTCTTTCATTCTTTCTTTTATCTTCTTTCTATTTTTTCTTCGCTTTTTTCCTTTTACTTTCTTACATAACATTCCAAAAATGGAGATACAAAATATTTCCTAGTTAAAGGAAAATGAAAACAACATAAATTTTCTGTCAACATCCAAAAACAAGTACAGCATCACCACAAAGGTGAAGCATAAATTGAGAAATTAAATTGATTCTTACGTTGCCAACAAATATTGATCGTGAATCCACTTCCTCCCTGCTTGCCTGTGTAGCAGCTGCATTAGCAGGGTCTGCTGAAAAACAATAAAATTTTCAGCCTATTCCAACGGAGTAGAGAACAAATAGAAAGCAACACGAATAAAGTAAAATAGATTAGTTCAAATAAACTTACTTTAAACCATAAAAAACTTAGCACACAAGAAAGCACCACCAAGCTTTTAATTAAATTTTATGTCACAAAAAAGTAACACCTTTACAAAAAAAAATTGCTAACACAGACCAACATCTGTTTTACAGGAAGGCAATGTAGAGGGATTAGAGGGGTGAAAATAAAAGAGTTTCCCTTCGTTTTGTAGAGATGAAAAGGTAGGGGAATTAAGGCGGAAGAATATCCTCCACTTTGGGGACAACAAAACTCTTTCCTCCCAAGATATTTTATTTATTTTATTATATATATATATATATATTTTTTTTTGGGGGGGGGGTGGGGGAAGGAAGGAAAAACTAGTGTTTGAGGCGTTTCATGACAATGGCATAATAGCTCATGTCATATCTTGTTATCACTTATAAGAAAGTGATGTTTATGGGAATAATACTAAATAAATATATGATCTAAATTTATCCCCTGGTCTTCCCCTACTTCACTTTTAATTGTATATAGTATAAGGAAAAGGAGGTTCCTTTCCCCTCTGAAAAACCTCCAGCCCCCTTTTTCATTTCCCTTTCTTGTTCCAAATGAAGCATAAGTACCACAATACGCAATCTACTCAAAATCGACTCCTCTTAAAACAACTGCTACTTCTAACAATTACTGAAGTTAATAAACAGTTAATTAGAAATCCATCAAACCCAGGGATGAACTTTGATATATAGCTAAAATTTAAGAACTGAAACCTTGAAAGAACTCATTGCTTATCATGAATTAGCAACTCCTCTTTGAAACAACTCAGTAGACAAAATCTACATCAAATCAACTCCTTTTCACATTAACAGTCTTTATAGCACTTTCCCAAGCTTAAATTACCAGTTCACCAGAACAGAGATTCCATTTATAGAGATACTTAGAAAAGAATTGAAGATATGAAACCCAATTAAAAAAATAAAAATTAAACCTTGAACAGCACCCATTTCTTTCTCAACCTTGGCCTGCATTTCTCGGAGCGCAGCAGCTTCCTCTTCCATCTCTTTCAATCTTTTTTTCATCTCATCCAATTCCTGCAACAGAAACAAACACATTCATCAGATCATATACCCGTTTAGGGATATTACATTAGAATCAACACTTAGGTTTTCTTAATCGCATAAAATATGTATTAAAAGAAAGAGAAGGAAATACCTTAACGGCGTCGTCATCGGCGGCAGTGGACATATCGACGTCGGCGGAGTTGTGAGGGTCGAGGTCCCCTTCCATTTCACCTTCGTCTGGTATTTCTCCTCCGTACACCTCATGTTCTTCTTCCTCCATCTCTTTCTCTCTCCTCTCTCTATATATCCGTACAAACAAACACACCAAAATACACTTGCTAAAAAACTATTGGGGTAACTTCCCTCTTTATATACTATTGGCCTCGGGAAAACGCTGTCGTGTCAAAGTGAAAGAGGCAGGACTTATCTTTTATTTATATTTTTATTTTTTCAATAAAATAATTAAAAAGTAGTACTTTCAAAACTAGTCATTTTTATCCCTTTTTTTAAAATTAAAAATATTTTTATTTATAAATTATGAAGACCGGTGAATTTCTTATCACGTCATTATTTATATTTTTAAAAAATAATTAAAAAATTTCTCTCTTAATAATATAAATACTAAGTAAATTAAGTACCACAATGAAAATTACTTTTAATAAATATAAAAAATGTTTTATATAAAATAAAATTTTAAATTTATAACTTTATAAATGTCTCTTTAATTATGTAACCGATAAAGTATCTGCAATTGGTTTATAAACTAAACTAAAACCAAATCTTGGCTCCCAACCCCCAAAATCCCAAATGGTTGGGCCTTTTGTCGTGTTTATTGGAACAATAGTTATGCAAAAAACCTTCTTAAATCATTCTTTTCATGGTTAATGGCAAAACTAAAAAATCAGACAACATTCGTTTTTTGATTTACGATTGTGGATTAGGTGGATCGTAAGACAAATCATGATCTATTATGTAATTATAGAAATAATAAATATATTGACTCATGATCATAATTGCTAGCATATCAGAACAAAAGCATTATTTGTTCTGATTGTTCCAAATAAATTTTTTTTTTGAATTTTATTATGTATTACAATAAATTTGTGTTGAATTATAATTATGAAATATTTTAATACATGAAATTAGATAGAACTATAAGAGGGCCTCACTTATTATATATTTTTCAAAAGAATTATCGTTAATAATCGATGTAATCATTGACAATATATATTGGGTATCAATCAGTAGCAACCGGTTGTTATGATTACTATTTAAGTAAACATGATCTACACCTTTCATCATTAAAATAGACGGCATAGATTAAAAAAAATTTCACCCCTGCCGCTACAGGCTTAGTGGCAGCAACAAACGCTTCTTAACAACAAAGTTAATTACTTTGTTGCCCCTTTTAACCAATGTACATTAAAAAGCTCCTGCCGCTGCATGTTGTAGCGGCATCACTCCCCTTTTTTGTATCACCTTTATTGCACCTAATATTAATATTGCACAAACTGCCAATGCCTGTCCTTTTCTCATTTTTCCATGAATTCTGAGCATGCCCTTTTCCCTTTCCCATATTAATATTTTAATGGTTGTATGGACCCATACATCTTTTTTTTTGATATATATCCAAATTACACCTAATTTTTTTGATTTTTTTAAAAATCCATAGTATAAATATGTTTAAAATATATATATAAAAATATCATTGGAACATGAAAATGTCTAATTTTTATGTCCAAAAAAGATGTTCGCGTAGATTAATGCAATATTTTTTTAGGAGGGACTGGGAGCATCACATTACTATATTACCCCTATACTTGTAAAAAAATTTCAAAAATGGACACTTGCCTCCCCTTGCCTGCAAGTGCATCCGCCACTGGGCCTAAATGGTTACTTTGTGTCCTTGATAACCAAGGTCTTGCAAGTTCAAACCGCAGGCCACTTGGGTACCGGGTAACTTGGGTGAAGTGGGGTTTGGGGCTTTAGGGGTTGGGTGGTTGGGAGGCTTTTTATGGATTATATGCCACCCAATGTAAATACTCCACAATTTAATTACTTATATCAAATTTATTTTATTGTCACGGTAATAATATAGGTTGAAAATGCCAAGTTGATCCCTCATCAACAAATAAAGCCTTGTAAATTGTAATCCTAATTATAAGTTGTGAAGTAACTTAATAGTCAAAAATGATTTGGCAAGAGAGGGAATGTTTGCTTAGAACATGCAAAATATATCGAGACTTGACTTAAATTTTTTGTCAAACATGTATATTTAATACCTTGTATATTCACACTCAACACCCCGTGTCCCCAAATCTTTCCCAATAATGTATGCCTCTTTTAGGTAGTCTTTATGAACAATGTGGTTAAGGAGTATGTGTCCATTAAGCATTTAGTTCCATAATAACGTAAATAATAGAGCTTCACCAGAAAAAATAAATAAAAATTATTGACTAAATTATCGAAAAAATCAATGAACTCTTGTCAAGCTATTAAAAAAACATACAAACTATTTTTTTAACATCAATAACATTTAACTTTCAAATAATTGACAAAAGTATCCAAAATTTGACCATAATTCAACCAAAGGGTGATGTAGCAACAAACATTGCATTTAATGTGTAAATTGTAATTCTATAGATAAGCACACCTAGAAGGGGGGGTTGAATAGGTGTTTATGTTTAGTGAACAACAGTGATAAATTTTCAAAATGACTTTCTGTAGGAAATTCAGACAATGATACCCTGTCTGAATTGGTGTCTGAATTAGTATATGTTCTTCGTGATGATATGAACAGACAGTTATGCCCTGTCTGAATTGGTGTCTGAATTAGTGCAAAACAGACCCAACAACAGAATATTATGCAGATTTCTTCTCAACAGAATTTAAGCTTCAAGGATCAAACAACACAAATAAGCAAACCATAAACACAACGATTTTTACGTGGTTCGGCCCTTAAACTCTAATCTAGTGGCCTACTCCACGTCCAATACCAATTAGTATTGGAGACTCTTTTATTAATCAATTTGGTTTACAATTAAACCCCTTTACAAAACAAGTTCCACAAACTTTGAGTACCAATACTCCCTGAGCACCTCTGCTCCCTGTGCACCTCTGCACCCTTAGGCACCCATGCTTTCTTGAACTTTCTTGTAAAGACCCTAATCCAAACCTGATTAGAAAACACTAGACTAACCACTTAGTCTATCAACTGTTTACAGAATTTATTAAAAGATAATAACAAGATAACTTATGATCAAAGCAATAATTATATCAACAATAAAAGGCTCAATTAATATGCAATGATCAAAGAGTTGGATAAAGATATCACCAGTTTAAGCACAATGAATGCAAGCTGAAATTAATTGATACTTGATGTAGCACAACAGCTTGGAATGATTTCTTCACAAGGAAAAATAAAATGGTTCTTTTCAAGTGCTTGTGAAGAGAAGAGATTATCTGAATATAATTCTTGGTAGTTCTTAATCTCTTAATGTATGTGAAGAGAGAATTTCAGGATGTATAATTTGTTCTGCGTATTCTTCTCTCTTACCTTGCTTGAGCCACGACTGGATAGATTTATATAAGAAGGGAATATGGTCGTTGGCTATTCAGAGAGAAAGAGTTAATGCTCAGAATATATTTTCCTACCGTTGGAGTGCATCTTGATCTGCTAAGGAAAAAGATAATCAACCCCATGAAGATGATGAACAATGTATTTAATTAGCTTTGAAAACATTCTTGCCCATGAGGTGATGTTGCCAGCTACCGATTTTGTAAGAGTGGGAAGTATGGCCAATCATTTCAGCAAAATCCTTAAATATAGTTTCCAACAATATTGAGGTAATGGGGAGGCATGAGCCAACCATTAGACATTGAGAGAGAGAGAAAGAGTGGCGGAATTGTTGCTGCAGTATTTATCCCGTTGAAATGAAGCCATGTCCATAAAGGAATTCAGTAGGGAATAGTGTGCAGCATGGACAAAATTTATATTCTTCTTAGTCAACCTTGGAATAATAAATTAGTATTAAAAACATTATGCCCATGATATGAAATGGGAAGTGTGGGCAGCAAAGTAGTATAATTAATGCTTTAAACAATTTCTTTAATGATCAAATGTTGGAATAGTGGGAGATGTTGGGCAGTATATATTATTCCATTAGTAGCATGTGTGAGCCATGTAGGGAATGAGTAAATCAAAGAATGGGCAGCTTCGGATATAGCAAGAGAATCTTATCCATGATATGTGGGAATTGTGGGAAGTATGATCAGCATATTTAAAGTATGTGGAGAATCATGTTAGACAACTTTTGCAGGATAATTAGCATTAAACAAAACCTACCCATGATTTCATTTGTTCTATCAAGCAATCAAAATATAATAACACAACAAAATAATTTGTTATTATCAAAACTAAAATATCATAAACTAACATTATCCCCCTTTTTGATGATGACAACTTATAATATATAAACTCCCCCTAAATATATGGCTCCCCCTAAAACCATGCATTTAATCATGAATTATAGTATATGAATATCAATTTAGATATATATTTAGATATATCTCTCCCCCTTTGTCATCAACAAAAATAATTCATAAGGAGTATTTAAAGTCATATAGATTATCTCTCCCCTTAAAATTATGCATATAAAAGATCAATAAATACTATGACCATAAAAACTGTCAACATAACCAATAAACAGCTTAGCATGAATAGAATGCACACAGGTTTAAACAGATTTTCATGTCCCATCATTAATCATCTCGCAGAGCCATCAAAGCAAATTATCAGACCCATCAGACTCACATCAAATCAAATTAATTTGCCCCCATAACCTCCAATACCAATTTTCTCCCCCTTTGACAAAGACAAATAGTTCATAAGAAACATTTAAAGCCAAATAGATTCTCTCTTCCCTTTTCATTACCTTTGAGTTCATACTTGATACCTTTCGAATTGGTTTAATTCTTCCTATGATCAGATTTGGGGGATGATTTGTCACTGTTCTAGATGATCTAGGAAGCCTTGTTGCAGTCATTTGCTCTTCAGGTTCAGGCTCTGGAATGTCACGGTCTGCATCTGACTGTTCGTCTGACTTTTCTTTTAATGCAGATGGGTCGAGCTGTCTGGATTTAAGTGTCTGCATGTCTGAGTTTTCTTCTAAAACGGACAGGTCAAACTGTCTGGATTTAAGTGTCTGCATGTCTGAGTTTCTTCTAAAACGGACGGGTCAGACTGTCTGATTTCGTCTGTCTTTCCTTCTGATGCAGACGGCTTAGGCTGTCTGGATTTAACTATTTGGGTTTCATGATTCAAATTGTCATTTCCTGCAAATTTCTCATCATTTGACAGATCATGGTTAAATTCATCTAAAATTACATGCACAGATTCTTCAACTTCTGATCTTATGTTAAAATTATCAAGATTGACATGAGTATTAAATATGAAGCATTTAGAAAAAAAAAATATATGGCGCCTTGCAGCGGACTACCCTTCTAGGAAGTTAAGGTGTACCAAAGAATCTTACCCTACGGTCTGTAAAGACAAAATAAGTAGAGCCAAACTCTGATACCAAATGTAATTCTATAGATAAGCACACCTAGAAGGGGGGTTGAATATGTGTTTATGTTTAGTGAACAACAGTGATAAATTTTCAAAATGACTTTCTGCAGGAAATTCAGACAGTGATACCCTGTCTGAATTGGTGTCTGAATTAGTATATGTTCTTTGTGATGATATGAACAGACAGTTATGCCCTGTCTGAATTGGTGTCTGAATTAGTGCAAAACAGACCCAACAACAGAATATTATGCAGATTTTCTCAAAACAGAATTTAAGCTTCAAGGATCAAACAACACAAATAAGCAAACCATAAACACAACGATTTTTACGTGGTTCGGCCCTTAAACTCTAATCTAGTGGCCTACTCCACGTCCAATACCAATTAGTATTTGAGACTCTTTTATTAATCAATTTGGTTTACGATTAGACCCCTTTACAAAATAAGTTCCACAAACTTTGAGTACCAATACTCCCTGAGCACCTCTGCTCCCTGAGCACCTCTGTTCCCTGAGCACCTCTTCACCCTTAGGCACCTATGCCTTCTTGAACTTTCTTGTAAAGACCCTAATCCAAACCTGATTAGAAAACACTAGACTAACCACTTAGTCTATCAACTGTTTACAGAATTTATTAAAAGATAATAACAAGATAACTTATGATCAAAGTAATAATTATATCAACAATAAAAGGCTCAATTAATATGCAATGATCAAAGAGTTGGATAAAGATATCACCAGTTTAAGCACAATGAATGCAAGCTGAAATTAATTGATACTTGATGTAGCACAGCAGCTTGGAATGATTTCTTCACAAGGAAAAATAAAATGGTTCTTTTCAAGTGCTTGTGAAGAGAAGAGATTATCTGAATATAATTCTTGGTAGTTCTTAATCTCTTAATGTATGTGAAGAGAGAATTTCAGGATGTATAATTTGTTCTGCGTATTCTTCTCTCTTACCTTGCTTGAGCCACGACTGGATAGATTTATACAAGAAGGGAATATGGTCGTTGGCTATTCAGAGAGAAAGAGTTAATGCTCAGAATATATTTTCCTACCGTTGGAGTGCATCTTGGTCTGCTAAGAAAAAAGATAATCAACCCCATGAAGATGATGGACAATGTATTTAATTAGCTTTGAAAACATTATTGCCCGTGAAGTGATGTTGCCAGCTACCGATTTTGTAAGAGTGGGAAGTACGGGCAATCATTTCAGCAGAATCCTTAAATATAGTTTCCAACAATATTGAGGTAATGGGGAGGCATGAGCCAACCATTAGACATTGAGAGAGAGAGAAAGAGTGGCGGAATTGTTGCTGCAGTATTTATCCCGTTGAAATGAAGCCATGTCCATAAAGGAATTCAGTAGGGAATAGTGTGCAGCATGGACAAAATTTATATTCTTCTTAGTCAACCTTGGAAGAATAAATTAACATTAAAAACATTATGCCCATGATATGAAATGGGAAGTGTGGGCAGCAAAGTAGTATAATTAATGCTTTAAACAATTTCTTTAATGATCAAATGTTGGAATAGTGGGAGATGTTGGGCAGTATATATTATTCCATTAGTAGCATGTGTGAGCCATGTAGGGAATGAGTAAATCAAAGAATGGGCAGCTTCGGATATAACAAGAGAATCTTATCCATGATATGTAGGAACTGGGGGAAGTATGATCAGCATATTTAAAGTATGTGGAGAATCATGTTAGACAACTTTTGGAGGATAACTAGCATTAAACAAAACCTACCCATGATTTCATTTGTTCTATCAAGCAATCAAAATATAATAACACAACAAAATAATTTGTCATTATCAAAACTAAAATATCATAAACTAACATAAATGAGTGCTCACATGACATATGACGTGGCATCCAATGTGTGAAAAATGAGACTAAATTAATATTAATTTTGATTAATGTAATAATTAATATTGTAAACAAACACAAAGTATTACCAATTAGTACAAATTTCTTATTTTAAAATTATATAAATTTATATCACAATTTAAAATTGATAAATTAATTTAGTCAAATTTAAATTTCTTATTTTAAAGTTATATGCTTTTCTGATAATTTGACAAATGTTGACTGATTTTTTCGATAATTAAGTCAAAAATTATTTATATAGCAAATGACATATTATTATTTTTTCATTACGGATGGGAATCTAAAGTTGTATTACAAAACTGAGAAGGAATAGAACATAACTACATCCAGAATACATGAAATGTTGTGTCTATTCCAGCCAACCAACAGAAAATCCCCAATCTTTGATACAACCATTAATCTAACCAAATAGCTGAAATAACCACCTTCTGCTAAAAAAAACAAAAACCCATTAATTCTCAATCAACATTAATTCTTCAAACTCTTCAATTTCTACATCCTTTTATTTCATCTCCCACTAATTGAGAAAATTCATTCATGATATAGAAACATATTGGTACTACTGTCTACGTAAATTTCATTTCATACGTAATAATGTGATCTAATCACGAAAGGTTACATCTACTCTATAACATTGACACTCTAAAACTGAAAATGCCCTTACGCTCCTTACACTGCATTCTTGCTGGTGTAAAGGATCTTCTGAATGCGTCGCTTGCTTAAGAGAAACGCCGCTCAGGAGCGCTTTAATCATCGGCTTAAATTTCTCTAAACCCTTTATAATTATCAAGAACAGAAGCCGATATATTACCACCATGGATAACAAAACCAACAAATCAACCCACTTAGAATAACCCGTTTCAACTTGCCAAATATTTTTCAGAATCTCGTGTCCTGTAATTGTAGGAGGCCCCCCTGCTTTTTCATTAGGAAATGTTAGTCCAATGTACTCATTCTTGTAAAATCCTTGAAATGCATATTTGTGAAATGCAATGTAGTACATCGGGTATTTCCAAAATGGCTTAGGGAGATCGTCTGGTAAACGAAAAAAGCCACCGTTTAGCATCATTATGCCCTGAATTCCTGCTCCTGTTATGATCCCCATGAGAAAATCTGGCACGATACTCGCCACCATCATCATTAGGCTTTCGACTAACATCATGCAGGCGAAGATTAGAATTGCGTAGTACACAAAATGATCAAGTCCCTTTTGAAGGCCAACGAGGTAATAGGAGATTACTCCGGGTATGAGACCGATTAGTAGCAAGTAAGGCATGGATGAAAGTGTGTTCCCCACTACAAATGCAGCTACACCATAGTGTCCGTTCAATCTTTCTCGCGAAAAAATCTAGTTAAATTAAGAATAAAAATCAGATATTGTAATTTAAAGTTATCTACCAAGTTACTTGTAAAGGTAACGTTAAAGGCTCAAATTTTTTGTCATGTGACGTTATTATATTATTTGAGTCTCATCACTTGAGACAAAAAAAAAATTGAGAATCGTGACATTAACCTACTAGCTAGTTATTAGATAATAAAGTACATACCTTCATATCCTCTACAAAAGAAGGGAATCCTCCAATGGCCATAAAAGTCAAGAATGCTGCAACAAACATGAGCATTGAACCTCTGGCCTGTAAATTCAAAATTAAAGAGTTAACTTTAAGAGATTTTGTTGGGATTACTTTGAAAATACATTGACTGAGTTTTATATATTTTTCAAAAAAATCACCTGAATTGATCCATAATCGTGGCCAATGTCATGGAAAATGGTACCTACACACAAGCATAATGCTACATAAATTACTAACCGAAGCCAGTAATAACCAAGATCACGATACATGTTGATGAAGGATCTTCTTGTAAGAACATGGCATTGAGTAAAGAAGCTTGCTTGGCTTCCTTTACTATCCAATGTTGCCGCATTCTGTAAAAGAGAAGAATACCTTTAATTAAGTCTAAACATTTGTTTAGACCATAATCATTTGAATGAGACCCCCTACTTGTTAAACATAATATCTAATCTTAGTGAGTTGTTTGTGTACCTTTTGACATATCTGTAGCACTCTTTGTAGGACTTGTTGGCTTAACTCTGATGATTTATATGCCTTCACAAGAATGTCAATGGCTTCTGCAGCACTTATGTTTCCAGCACCAAGTCCTTGCTCGACATCCTAATTAAGATTGTTAGTCAATGTATAGCTTCTCAAAGTTCGAATAAATATTTGTTGATATGATATCAAGTTTGCATTATAAACCATAATCGTCAGTGACACATCTTGGCAGAATGACGTGGTACAACAAACTATTACTTACAACATCAAAATCTTTGTTCACAGTTCTGAGGAAGTGATCAGAGGGATTCCTCATAGATGGACATGGGAAGCCATTAGATGCGAAAAACTGCATAAACATCAAAAAATTCAAATCGTCAAGTACTTCTAGTTTTGAGGCATCAAATTAACATCTATATATATATATATATAAAAAGTCATTCCTTTGATTAGGCATAAATCTTTTAGGAATTTAAATCTGTCGTCTCATTTCTGGTCTCATCTGTTATCACATCCCATGTATTGCTCTCTACATAATTTTAATTTGATTGCAAAGTGATTGTAGTAGATAAACAGATTAGCATTGTGTGGTAATTAATAATGGACAACGGATGAGACAGATAATGTGACAACAGAGTTAGAGTTGGACTCATTTTTTGGACTACGTACATTACCTCATTTGCTCCTGAAGTGAGACCAAAATAAACTTGTCTCCCGGAGGACAAAAGGCACAAATTATGAAAAAGCTCAAAAACTTCACCACTTGGCTGATGGATGGAAGCTATAACAGTCCTTCTATCTTGTTGAGCAAGTTTTATGATACGATGCATAACATGATACGACGCTGCACTATCCAAACCACTTGTAGGCTCATCAAGGAAAAGAAGTTTAGGGCGCGTCAAGATTTCAATGCAAATGCTAACTCTTCTCTTTTGGCCACCGCTAAGGCCTTTCACAGTCCACCCTCCAATTCTTGTGTTCATGGCATCTTGTAATCCCATGTCTCTTATTGTCGTTTCCGCTCTTTCTTTCTTCTCGGCTCTTGACATGGAATCAGGAAGTTGAAGTTGAGCTGAGTAGTATACGGCTTCCAGTACAGTCAATGTAGTCATAAGTGTATCATCTTGAGTCACATAAGCCTACATTGTTCGTTAATTTTGGTATTAAATGATTTTAGTAGAGAAGTATTTTTAGTTAATTAATGGTGAATTGGAGGGTATTTTTGTTTTACTTACTGAAGTTCCGAAGGCTAATGTTTGTTTGCGGCCATTGATTAGGATATCTCCGGTTTGCCTTGTGTTTGAACCTAACCTACCTGCAGTATTTGGTCATTGATCAAAGTTATTTGTGTGAAAATAAGTCGAGGAATTATGTGATTAGAATTTCTTTGCAATTAATTAAAACTCAAGCAAAATGATACATGCTAAGATGAAAGAACAATACAATCGATTTCAATTTAAAACGTACCTTGTCTACATTACCAATCTATTTCTAAGTATTTCTGTCAAATATATACAAGTTCCTTCTATTCCACTTTAATATCATCATTTTCTATTGGAAAATTCTAAAATGAGTAATGGAACAAGTTTTAAATTAAAGAGGTCGTATGGTGTGAATATGTATAAATGGATAAAAGAGGATATACGGAAAATTTTATAAAAAGATAAAAATTAATTTTGTCTAAATTTTTTTAATTTAAATGGTGGTAGGAATTATAATACCTGGTTGGACATGGTATTAAATAGTTCATCGTTTCAAGTCATTTTGATATCCTGAACTAATAGTCCAAAGTTTATTTTTTAAAATAAACAAGTGACTTGAAATTAATACTCAAATTTTAAGTGTTATCCTTACAAACAAACATTATGTAAAAAAATAATAAATTAGTGTACTCCATCGAAAAAATGTGAACCCTAATTAACATGCCTTATCATGTGATATAAACTATTGTCGGGTTTTGACCATGACACTAAAAGTGTAAAAATGGAGCCATATACTTGGGGAATAGTGAGGAACCTAATTAATTTTGTACTAATGTTATTGATACTCTGCAATTCCTTTATTACAATACACCCTTCTACTAAAAAATTCCCAATTTTTTAGATACCTGCCTACCCAGAGTATCCGGTGCGTAGACACATGCTTTTTAAGGATGTAAAATGAATTAAACAGCTCAGAGTTTATTTGTATTTTTTTATTTAAAAATTCAATTCGAACTCAACTCGAAATATAAATGATTTAAATATGAACAAATTTTAAAATTCGATAAATTACTCGAATCTCTTTAACTTATTATTTTCTATTGATATTCGGATCGCTCGAAAAGTACAAATTGCTTAAACTCGATTCGAGATCGTGCTGACTCGGCAGCTAAATGAGTTTTAATCAAACCTTATTTTTAAGGCTGTAAAATGAGCAAACAGTTCGGACTCGATTCGTATTCGCTTTAGTTCGATTCGAACTTGACTCGAAATATAAATGATTCAAATATGAGCAAATTTTAAAATTCGATAAATTACTCGAAACTTCTCAAATTGCAATTTTTTTTATTAATATTCAGATCATATTCGTTTAAAAAGTTCAAACTGCTCGGCCTCGATTCGATATCGTGCTTGACTCAGAAGCTAAACGAGCCTCAATCAAACTTTATTTTATACTTGATAAATTTTGTGAATCAAATCTGAGCAACTCAATACTCAACTCAACTCGGTTCATTTACACCCTTACTTATTTCTTAAGAGATAAATTTTGTGAGCCAAATATGAGCAACTCAATATTCGGTTCGATTTGGTTCATTTACACCCTTTAAATCATAGATTTGGGAGGAAACTCTATAATAGTATACAATACAATTTCAGAATCATGTCACCCCTATTAATCTAAACACTCACTGTATGCGTACATAGATAAACATGTAAGAAAAATATATATTTTTAAATTTACAAATAAGAGCATTTTTGTCTAACGGACATAGTATAGAACGGTTTCTATAACACAGTAAGGATCATAAAAAACTCTTATCTCTAATTTCATGAAAATTAGCTAGAAATTCTAAAATCAGAGTGGTTAGGTTGATGTACATATATACCTGCTAATGTATCAAGAAGAGTAGACTTGCCACAACCAGAAGGCCCCATAATAGCCAACGATTGACCCGGCTCCACATACCCGGTAAGCCCCTGCAAAATCGGCCGGCGACCCCCTTTCTTTCCCGGCACCGTCACCCACAAGTCCTTCCACGTTATATAAATTCCGGTGTCGTCGCCTTTCGGCACTTCAAGCACCCTTAACGACGGTGCTTCAAACGTACTAATATGAGGAGGTGGAGATGGACTGGTATTAGCAGAAGAAGGGTCACTACTAAATGGAAAGTTACCGTATGGAACATAATGATCCCCTTCAAGTGCAGCTATGTTATCGGGCTCGAATCCGGACCCGGGTTCATGGTCGTCTTTCATTTCTGACTGGAATTCCATTAGGAGGGTTCTTGTTGGGCTGCCGCTCGGAGTCCATCTAGGCACTTTAGCCGGAGGATCCATTGGTGTAGCTACCACAAGAAGAGAGAATTAATTTGGGGTTTAGTAAATTAGTAGTGCATGCATGTGCATATGAGGGAGTGATATATATATATATATATATATATAAAAGTTGAGACTCTGAACGTTTTACTAACATAACATATTTATTCGGGTTGTGGAATTTAAATCATAGTACTGTGATAATGGACAGTGATGCCTTCTAGATTACTACGGGTGACTACTTAACTATTCCTTTACCTAGTAAGGGATATTATGGGATTTCAGTTTTAAGCGGTCTAAATATAGCAGTTTATTTGAGTACTTTTATAAGTATAAATATGAGTTGTATTTATATGATTGATAATTGCAAGTGGTATTTGTGTAACAAATGTCATACAATTTTATGATGCAATGCATTTTTTATAAACCACTTAAAAGTAACTGTGTGCTTTTTGGATTGCCTGAAATCAAGATCCGATATTTTGTCTTAATTTTTTTTTATTAGAAAAACAACTTTATGAAATCTAAGACTTATCCCTTCTTTCTACAAAAAGAATTTTATCTAAATATTTAAAAACATGAGAATATATATTTGTCTCATGCTTACCCTTGAATTTATTGAACGTCTATATTAGTTGTAATGACATGATAATAAAATTATGACAGTTAAATATATGTAGTGTGTCGTTCTATATTATCATCAAAAGAATTAGGATTCTTTTTCTAAAAAAAAAAGTCAAATAAAATTCTTTGAGTATTAGATATTTTGTTATGTTTTGACAAAGATGACAGTGTAGTGGTAAAAACCTATCCTTTTACCTGCAAGATCAGAGGTTCACGTTTATTTCAACAAGCATATGTCAACTAATACGTACTTAACAAAACCATTTTTTAACCCTTTCCCTTTTTGCCATTCACCATCAGCACTAACGCAAACAACACGACGAACAGAACAAAAATGAATTGACAAAAGTATTAGACAATATTTGGATTTTTTGAAATCCTTTAAAAACCAACATGCAGCTTCCCAAGAATAGTCGTCTCAAGAAAAGAAAGAAGGACATGCATCATCCTATTTAAAATTATTTAACAATTACAGGAGTATTATTAAAATTTTACTTATATTAAATTTTACGCCTTTATTAATTTGTCAAGTGAGAATTATATATGCATGTAATAATAGCGTTTGAGCACTTAAGATATTGATCTTTTTCAAATTGTTTATATATCTTGAAAGTGAAAGATAACTATCAGGCATAAATGAAAATAGGTTAATATATAGGAGCATACCCTAAAAGTTGCAAACCTTTAGGGGACAGTACTCTAATGTTTTTATTTAGATAAATTAATTTATATACTGTAAGCCACCACTATAACCATAACCAAAATTAATTAATTGTCAATAACAGATTTTACACTCTAAAATTAATTATGTAGCAATATTAGACCACTCTAAAATTAAGTAGGTTCCCTAGTATAGGGAAACCAAATTCATATATATGGTCCATATTTTTCAAGACATTTTCGCCATATAATCAGTTGATACGGTCCATATGACCACCACGAAAAATACGAACCTACTTGTGAAAACATGTGATCTTGTATATATTAATTTTAGCTTTACTGTGTGTGTGTGTATATATATATATATATATATATATATATATATATATATATATATATTCATATGGTCCATATTTTTCAAGACATTTTCGCCATATAATCAGTTGATACGGTCATATGACCACCACGAAAAATACTAACCTACTTGTGGAAACATGTGATCTTGTATATATTAATATATATATATATATATATATATATATATATATATGTTTATGTATATGTATATGTATATATGTATTTAGTACACCAATGTCGAATTTAATCCCTCCCCTCTTTCTTCAAATTAATACTAAAAGCGTAAAAGCCCTTGTTCAAACCAGAGAGCTGTTTCACGTTTAATTGGTGTAAATCTCAGTATAATTTTCTAATAAACTGGCATGGCCCACACTCAATAATACAGTTTTGTGCAGCCTATCATGGAAGAGAACAAAGTCACGTGGTATACATTTTGGCCGTTTTTATAGATTTATTAGACCGTCAGAATTAATCACTTCAAATGATCAGACTGGTTTACTGATTAATTCGGGACTTGTTAGTGTCCGTTTGTTAGTGCGATGCCGTGATGTGAAATAAACTATTTTTAAATATAAATTTTTTAATAAAAATATTTATTAAAAAAAGTTAAAATAATAATTAACTACATAATTATAAAAGTATTTTTAAAAATACTTTCGATTTGAAGATTTTTCTCCATTAATATTTTTTTCACGTGTTGATTTCATATTAAAGTTTTGCCCTTTGTTAAGAATTGTTCCTTTCTCTTATGGATTATATTTATTACAGGACTCGATAATAATCTGATATAAAATCACAATCTAAATAGAATGGCCAATTACATCCACTTAGAATAACCTTTTTCTACTTTTTGATACTCCTTTTTATTGAGTTTATGTGTGTGTATATATATATATATATTATTGAGATGTAAAGTCTCGTATCGGACAACTAAGACCTGAAAACTTAATACTCTATTTACTGCCAATTGATTTTGAATTAAATATTTGAATATGGTATTAGAGTCGTATGTGTGCAAGATCTTGAGTTCAAATATTTCTGACCACACAATTGTCTTTATATTAATTTAATAATATAAATGCATTTTAATTTCTCTTTTCTCTATAAAAAGTTGTATTTGACTTAAGCTTTTAGATGAGTTGGTTACTTAACATGATATCAGAACAGACACTATTCATGTGCAGGCCCAATGACCCACATGCTCCACGTCACCCAATTAAAATTGTCCACGTAGTAGTTGTGTTTGGTTAAGCCACACGTGAGGGGACATGTTGAGATGTAAAGTCCCCATATCGGGCAACTAAGACCTGAAAACTCAATATATAACTTGAGAGACTACTACTTCACTCATTGTCAATTGATTTTGAATTAAATATTTCAATATATATAATATTACAATTTGCATTAGACATAAACTTTTGGGTTTGTGGGAGTTTAGCATGACATTTTTTTTTATCATCAATCCCCGCTTTGCAATCTATAGTTAATACAATTTGCATACACTGTTTTATTCTTTTATGTTTGTGATACATTTAATTATATGCGAAAGAAGCACAAGAATTGTGACTATTTTTTTTGTTGAAAATTATTGAGTCCATGTTCTTTAATTTTTTAAAAACTTTTTTTTATATATAAGTTTAGTCATTAATATTTGAATCAAATGAGTTATTAGTAATTGCGTCCTATGAAATTTAATATATGTGAAAAATCAATTAGAACTCGAGATTCTCTTTTGAAAACAGAGAGTATAAGTATTTTAATTATTTTCTGAAATTGTTTAATGTGCATGAAATTCCAAATAGAATTTATACTAGGGCTAAAAATTGATCACAACTGTACAATGTGGGCTGCGATTTTCGAATTCCCGCTTCCTTTTTTTACTCATTATTTGGACTTTTTTTACTCATTATTTGGACAATAAAGGTAAGAGTTATTAATGGGCTCTGCACCTCATCCACTATACCAATAGGCCATTCCTTTAAACAAATAATGGTCTAGGCTAGGCATCCGCCACCTTGTAAAATTGAACAAATTTTAAAATTTGCAAGTTTATTTTATTATTATTTAAAATAAAATAAAATGAAAATTTTATTATGAAAAAGAGGGTAATTTTTTATAAGACTAATAATATAAATTAGATAAACACAAAACAATTAGCTCTCCTAAAATTATGTCAAATCTAATATAAGAATAAAATGACTCCTGACATTATCTCGTTTAATGAATAAACTGAATCGTCAATATCTAACCCAGCTCACCCAGACTTTATTGAATTTATTTAACTGCCATGGCCATGTTCTGCCCACGACTGATACAGCTAGACCCTAAATTAAATACTTATGTTGAATGAAATTCATATTCAAAGTCCATTCCATATGTAAGTCACCAGCCGAATACCAAATCCTGTGGAACTAAGTTACTGCAACGGCGTCGTAATGGAACAAATGATTCAAAGACGTATAGCAACCTCACTTCTTTTGCGGGGGAGGCTAATTCGAGTAGGAGTCTAGTCTCCCTTCGGACACTTACTCCGAGACATGCGATAGGCTAAAAATAACATACTCCTTTCTCACTTTTTCACTCTTCTACCTTTTTCAATACTATATAATAATACAGTACAAATAAAAATGATATATCTTGTGATTTTATATGTCGTTTTTATTATTATTAATTACGTAAATAATTATAGTTAATAAAATTTTAATACTCTCTCTGTCCCAGGATAAAAGTCCTGATTGACTTTTTGCGCATATTAAGAAAGAGGATAAAATGACAAAATTATCTATATTTAAATTCTCATTTAATTGCATAGTTTTTTGCATATGATGAGTGATACTCCATAAATATCCATAGAGAATAGAAATATGACAATTAATACTAAGGGTATTATGAGTAAATTATTATAAAAAATAGATTATTTAAGGTAAGTAGACATTTAACTTGGACTATTTAAAATAGTAATAAGTACTTTTATCTTGGGACGGAGGGAGTAGTATATTTGTTATAGTGGATCAATCTTATAATTCTACTGAATCTCATGTATTGATATACGTTGCAATTATAATTCTTATAATGAGTGATACTCCATAAATATCCATAGAGAATAGAAATATGACAATTAATACTAAGGGTATTATGAGTAAATTATTATAAAAAATAGATTATTTAAGGTAAGTAGACATTTAACTTGGACTATTTAAAATAGTAATAAGTACTTTTATCTTGGGACGGAGGGAGTAGTATATTTGTTATAGTGGATCAATCTTATAATTCTACTGAATCTCATGTATTGATATACGTTGCAATTATAATTCGATAAAAAAAAATTCGTAATACCTAGTTGAACTCATATACTAATAGTGGTTAACTTTTCTGCTGACGTTGGCTCACGTTGCCACACAATCGAGAATCAAGCTTACTGGAAAGGAGGGTAGATCTCAATCATTCGACAGGTTCAGTTGCTTCACTTCATAGGAGGGGGTTGGGCTATTCATTCCAGTTTTCGTTTGAAAGAAGTAGGCCTAACCTAACTAAGGGAAGGTGTCCATGAGAATTGCAAACCCTGTGACAAAAGATCCATCCACTCTCATCATCCCTGCTGATGGATTGTACCTATGGGATATAGGAAGAGGAAAAACCGAAGATTTCGCATAGTAATAATTTGGAATCAATATGATTCTAAATAAATAATAAAATCACACTAATTTTTTTCTTATTTAAACGATAAATAGAGGCCGCCTATATATATAAGCAAAAATTATATATATATAGGAAAAAATGTTGGTACACAGCTGTGCATCTACATATTGCCCATATAGTACCGTCGGCATAGCCCAAAAAATCGTCGTCATAACCCTACTGTGTAGTGCACAGCTGTGCACCTACATATTGCCCATATATATATATATATATAAAGAAGTAGCACAATTGTATCATATTTGATGAAATAATAATCTCATTACATATTGCACGGATTGCAAATTAATGTTACTTTACGATAATTATACACCTTTATTGTAAACGATGATAATTATACACCTTCATCGTAAACTAAAATTTACCTTGCCCCAAAATTGTACGCAAGAGAAAAAATTAACTTAAACTCTGAAAATCAAAAATATAATGGCATCTCATCATTACCAGAAATGAAAATATGTAATCTCTCGTTTCAAATTATATGATTACTACTGACTTTTAAATAAGTTATAATATTTATCATTATATTAATTAAAATTAAAAAAATTTATGTTAATTTTGAATTTAAAAATCTTTTAAGTTAATTTTAAAAAGTCAATAATAATTAAATAATATAGAACGGAGGAGTATTTGATTTTACTTATATATTCTTTATCAACTGTCTATATTTATATAAATAATATCATAAAGTTGAGTAAAGTAAAATTTCAAATATATTTTTAAAATTAAAGTTTATTAATGATTAAACTTTACTTATTGATTTCAACAATAAAAGTACATCCCGTATTCATTCTTCTAATTTTTGTTTTTTTTATATCAGTTTTACATTTTTTTTTGAATGTATAATATTTTACATTGAATGATTAAAAATCACAATACATTTAATATATTTTTTTGATTTCTACCGTCATTTGGACTTTACATTTCAAGATCTCCTTCTCTCCTCTCTTCTTCTCTTTCTCCTCTTCCTTCAGCTCCTGCTCTGTTTCTAAGCTTCTTTTTCTTCCTCTGTTTTGTACTAGCTGGAAGAGAGAGAAAATAAGAGAAGAGGAGAGAGAAAATGGGTAGTGCGGGAGGGTATGGGGATGCCAGCCAGAAGATAGACTATGTCTTCAAGGTGGTGCTGATCGGAGACTCGGCGGTTGGCAAGTCACAAATACTGTCACGTTTCGCCCGGAACGAGTTCAGCTTGGATTCTAAAGCCACAATTGGTGTCGAATTTCAGACTCGAACTCTACTCATACAGACCAAGTCTGTCAAAGCTCAGATCTGGGACACCGCCGGCCAAGAACGGTAACTACCCTTTTTCATTCTTATCTATAAATGTAGGTATCGCCACTATCTCTCTATATACAGATGTATGTATAGGCAAACATTAGCCAACTGAAATTGCTAATTATGTATTTATGCTATTACACAAGCTCAAAGTTTCTGAATTTAAGCTGGGGATTTGATTTCATTGAGATTTGTACTTTATACTCGTCGTATCTACTGCATATTGAGTGATCTCTCTGTATTTTTAGTTTGAAAATTTTGGTGTAAATACAGTTGATGTTACTCTGGATTTTTTTTATGTTTGTAATTTTGATTGATAAAATTTAAGTAGATCTACCAATATCTTTAATTTCATACTAAACTGATCTAGTAGTTCTTTATATCTCTGCCAATAGTGGTTTGATTGTTCTGAATAGGAATTATTTTGTGAGTGGGTTTTGCCACTCCAGGGGAATTCTATGTGGGACATGGATATCTATGCATCAGTTATCAATGGAAAAGACTTAGTGTCACTGCAGCTTTTAGCTCAAACTAAGCTTTCACATACATTTGCAACTTTTTAAAGACAAAGAAAAGAAGAAATCTCTGTTAAAAATCAATCTCTGGTAAAAGTAGAACTACATGTCGGTGGCAAGATTGCAGCTTAAAACAGAAAATAGGAGTTTAACTGCTGTAGGATTTTGACTTGGTGTTTAAATACTGTTTTCTATTTAATAGTGGCCAACTGGAAAATACACTATTTTTTTAATAGTAGTAAGGTAATGTGGTAATTCCAGATCAGAAATACTTATAGCATTCTGTATTTAACCATAAGAGTTTCCCCCTGACCCCCTGCTTTTGGAATTTTATTGTATTTGTCTGAATTTGGCGCTTTGCATCTATTCCATGTACGAAAAGTTTATATCTAAATAATCATGTGTCTGGAATTTGCGTTCCATTTGAAATCTAGTTTAAATAGAAGTCTTATTCCTTTACTTTCTAGTGTTGGGTTAGTTTTGAACTAAAGCTCATTATACTAAAAGCTTATACAACAATAAGTCGTGCATGTATGCTAATTTTTTAAAACTTGGCCAAGGCTGCCAATTTTGACCGAAAAGCTAAAGTCTATGTTTCATGAGAATATATCGACAAGATGTTGACTTTTTTTTCACAGCAACTTCTTAAAAGTATAAAAACGAAATATACTTGGACGAGTGCAATTATTATGGCTCCTCCCCATCGTCCACTTGCAAACCATACCTTAAATAGAAAGTTTGGTGCTTTTCGTCAGATTTGTGTAAACCGGATGCATTCATACTGGTTTTGCTTTCTTTATATTCTCAATCATCCATTCCATGTATAGACCTAAACAGCCTTGTTTTCCGAGCATGATCTTTCTTGGCTGCTAACAATTATATGCCGCTTCAAAGCTGATGCAAAAGGAATCTTACATTGTTGGTTATATTGTTGCTATATTAAAATCCTACCATTATCAACCTTTGTAAGTGGTCAAAGTAACAAGCTTGTTAGAGATTAGAGTACATTGCATGCCTATAGCCATGTAATATTGAATAGAAATATGCTGTCAAAAAACACTTGCTATTAAAAATTAGATACTCTAGCTTGAGAAAACAAAGTACTATAGTTTGTTCAATGTAGTTGCTGGTAAGATCATGAAAAAGACAGAGAATAGGAGACGAAGGTGGGGTGAGAAAGGAGGGGAAGTGAGATTAGTCCGAATTGCTGCTTATTTATGATGATGCCAGGGTTCCTGCTGGTAGTTATCAAAACCTGAACCAAACACCAACTTCATCAGGAAAACTGGTTACCTACCTCCTATTCCGTATTCAAGTCCTCATACTAAAGTGCCGGAACATTTTTCTTGAAAATAAGTAGGCCAGATCAGGTGACTTGCTATCATTGAATGACTATAAACACGGTTGTCTTAGATCAGCTGTTGCCAGCGTATAGATTGTGAGAGCTTTAAATGGGAGTCTTTTCTAAGTAAGGGGAGGGAAATATTTACATCTGCTGTTACAACGGTTCCAATGACAGTTTTCATGATGCTCAAGTTGCCAATGCAAAAATATATAAATTTTAATGTTTTAGATAAAAAAATTCTTGCAGTATGTCTCATGTTTTCATTACCTTGTGCAATTATCAAGTACTTAAAAGCTGCGGTTACTTTTATCATTTGGGTGTCAATAGAAATATAAATTCTTATAAATGCTCTTTTCTATATTCTCGAACTTGCAAGGCTATTTGATCTCTTTGTTGTCCTTATGAGTGACTATTGGTTCTGTAACTATGTTTTTTAGCATATATACAATTTTGGCTGCATCAAAAATGCTCTTTTATGAAAATGGTTCCTTTTAATCCTTTTAGGTGTTTAAATTTTGCATAGTTTCTTAGGGACTGACTTTTGAACTTGCAACTTTGGTAACGGACAGATATAGAGCAGTCACAAGTGCATATTACAGGGGAGCTCTTGGGGCTATGTTGGTTTATGACATAACCAAACGCCAGACCTTTGATCACATACCGCGTTGGCTCGAAGAGTTGCGTGGTCACGCTGACAAGAACATTGTTATTATTCTGATTGGAAACAAAAGTGATCTTGAAGACCAGCGTGCCATCCCCACCGAGGATGCCAAAGAATTCGCTCAAAAGGAAGGATTGTTCTTCTTAGAAACCTCTGCACTGGAATCAACTAATGTGGAGGATGCTTTCATGACTGTGTTGACAGAGATCTTCAACATTGTGAATAAGAAGAATCTTGTTGCTGGGGATCAAAGTAATGGCAACCCTGCATCCCTATCTGGCAAGCAAATTCTTATCCCCGGCCCTGGACAAGTTATCCCAGCAAAGAGCAAGATGTGCTGTTCTTCTTGATATGCTTGGACGTTAGTTTTCAAGATTACAGAACTGTGATTTTTTGTTCCGACTTTGAGATGTTGGTGTATTTTTTGGTGTATATCATTCGTTGTTATATCATAGTAATTTGTATGAGAAATTTGTTACTACATGTTTGGAAGTTAATTTTGTTGAAGTGTGCAGGCTGTAAATCTGAGTAAGCTATATAACAGGCTTTATCTCTGGCTTATGTTGAATTGATGATCTTTCTTTCTCTCCGGATTTGGTGGTTTGACTTCCATTCGCACCAAAACTGGCTCCTCTAGTAATATTCGAATAAGAACCACATATTTGCCAACTAATGTGAAGTACACGAGAATTATTTTTTGCAGGAGCAGCACAGCACTTGTCCTTGTTTCTCTCCTTTTCAAGTGAATACTTACTTTATTGCTTGCAAGTTGCAAACACCGTGTGGAATTATGAGCGTCTTCTGTTTACATTTTGTAGTAAGAATTTTTTTTTTTACTCTCTTTAACTCAAACCACCATTTTTATATATTTATAGCATCACCTTGGCCAATTTTGCAATTTTAAAAAGTAAATTGCCTTTGCCAAATAAAAAGAAGAATTGTCAAGAGATGTTAAAGCATGTGCTTATAAAGATTAAATAATCTCAGGGGTAGTTTTGGTGGTCAAGAAAGTTTACTCCTTTAAATTTCTATGTTTGAACTGTGGGACTAGTGCCTAAGAGAATTCTCCATACTTCAAACCAAAAAAAATAACAGAAAGACTAAACTTGAGTTTATTATACAAGGTCCGTAGTAACCTTTAATTACACAAAGGCAATTGTTTTAATGTAAGCGATCACATCACAATTTAAGGATTGAAAGGATAATATGTTCTTTTTCCGCACCGCACCGCATTCATTTATTTATTTTTTTGTTGAAAATTTTTAAGTATCACAATTGTTTATATAGGGCACGAGAGGTGAGAGACATCTTATATTTTTGCGTAAAATATTTTTTTATAATAATAGTGTTTTAAAAAATTACAAAATATTCTTTTATACATATCTTGAGAGCGAGTGTATTTAATTATATAAAACGACAATAATTTTTGTATGATAACTTACGCATTTATATGCGGTGTCTCTCACTCTTCTTTATATCTTATTTAAACAAGTTTTAGGCTTTATAAACTTGTGTGAATCAGCATAAGGGTGATCATAATCAAGTCTCAACTAAATGAAACTTCACTTTTATTGTTTGGGAATTGGATGGCTCCTCTTAGTGTCCGACAGTCCAACGGCTCAAAGTGAAAATTTGAGGAGCAGCTTTTTTCACAATCCAAAACCCAATTTTCCTATTATCACGCCGTCCCACAAAAGTGCCCTTTTTTATGTTCCTTTCGGTAAAGTATTTGATAGCCATATGAGTACTATTAATTAAGTGAGCCCTAATAATCTTCTTGAACAAGAACATGATGCTCAAACAAAAAAATAATAATAAAACACATAGAAAAAGAACATGAAATGAAAGCCAAGTACAATCTTGTTCTGGATAAGATAAGTCCATGTTTGGTTCCATCCATCAAATATGTAATGTTGCATGGACCATTTGATGGACAACATGTGTGGTCCAATTCATTGGGGATAAAGTTTTTCCCACTCAATTAATTGGTGGAAATGTGGAAGTGGTACTACCCCTAAATTGTTAGGATAAATAAATAAGTTAAGGAAGCACTAGACATTTTATTGAACTTGGCCAAATGACACTTTTAATGGCTTCAATTTTTTTAAAAATTTTATTTTGTTGACTATTTTTCAATTAAGTAGCCAACTCGTTTATGCGACTAAATTGACTCTTGTGAGCTAGTGGTTTTTTTTAATCAAACAGTCCAATTGACTGAAATATATTGAAACTGTAAATTGTTACAAACAATAAAAATTGAAATGACAATCCTTTTAAACATAGTAACAAAATAATCAGAAAAAAAGTCAATCGTACTGACAACGAGTATACACTTATAAAACATAATATAGTGAAACATATTGAGCTAGTGGTTCACTTATGAACTCTTAGTGAATCACTTGAGTCTACGCAACCCAATTTTAATCCATGTAAAAGAGTTGGTTCCTTGATTGGATAATTTAAAATTTTTGATTCCTTAACTAAAAAAAGAAAAATCCTTTCCGTAAAAAATTATAATTGAGGTACCCAATTTTAAAAGGAAGTAAAATTCAGGGCACTAAAGTGTCACTTAGCCTTTGAACTTTGAAAACAATTAATTGTTCGAAGTCTTGTGAGAAAATATCCGAGTGTTTATTAATAGACAAAATCAGGTGATGTACACCATCAAGTTTCAGAAAAATTTGTATTCTGGGAAGATTCCTCTACCATTTTAATGTAAAGACTGAGCACACAGAAGACAGCGACCCCGCGCGCGCGCACACACATATATATAGAGGCAGGATTACGTCCGGATTCCGTGATCTGATAAAATACGGACCTCAAATTTTTTTGTTCTTTCAAAATAA